>PVLA01002516.1:169267-264178 GCA_004027455.1 Hydrochoerus hydrochaeris
TATTATTATTATTATTATTATAGCTGGCTGAGTTTTGTATGCCTTGTATATCTGGACATCACTTCTGTTTACTATGTTTGGGAAGTTTTCCTTAATTATTTCTGTGAATAGCCCTTTTATTTCATTTGTATTTGTCCCTGCATCTTCATTTACATATTTTATTCTTAGGTTATAAATCCTCTTGTTGTCCTCTAGCCTTTGTACTGTTACTTCCTGATTCCTTCTTATTTTTAAGAGGTCCTTCCTTTCACAATCATACATTGCAAATCTATCTTCAAGTTTTGGAAGTCTGTCTTTAGTTTCTGTTAAGGATTTTTGCCCTCTTTCAGTGGAGTTTTTAATTTCCTAATATTGTTTTTGGATCTGTTTCATGTATTCTAGATTTTGTTTATATTCTTCATCAAAGGCTTCTCTCCTTTCTCTGGGTTCCTCCATTCTTCTATTTGTGTCTTCTTGAGGATTACCCAGCATTTCTTTTATTAATCTTCTTATATCTTGCTTCACCTGAGTTAGAATTTCAGATTTGAATTTGTCGATGCGGTCATGGAAGTATTTCTTTATTTCTGATGAGGCTGTGTCTGATACTGCATGTTTGCTGCCCTCAACCCCCTCCACATTTACCTCTCCTGGACTCACTTTCCCTGGTTTGGTGGTTGGAGGCCTTTTGTTGTTTCTCCATCTTGTCATATTTCTGGTTTCTTTCAGATGGGTGAGTGGTGGAGGTCTCCAGGCCTTTCATATTGCTTACAGTTTTTCTGCAGCACACTGGCTAGGGAAGTGCTGCTCCCACCCCGCCCCAGTCTACTGCCAATCTGCGAGGTGCAGGCAGCAGCCTGCACTGTTTCTTAAGTATAAATAAGGACCAAAATGTATAATGATATTGGGAAATGGGAAGAAAATGTTCAAATGAGGAGGTGAACAAGAGAAGGGAAAAGAAAGAGGGAGCAAGAAAAAAATAGAAGGAAAAAATGAAAACAATCTTTTGTAAATAAGAAGGAAAGAGGGGTTGAAAGGGGAGAGGAGTGGAATGCAAAAAAAGAAACAACATATTCATGATTAGGTATGAAATCTCTAAGAGGAATGTCATCATTATGTATATCTAAAATGTACCAATAACAATAAATAAGTTAATTTATAAAACAAAATTGTGTTTATGAGAATAGTACCCATGCATGTAATTTCATGCAAAATGAGGAGAATAAGCAATAAGGTTTCATGTGACTCAGAAGGAATGACTGGTGGATGGAGAAACTTTCCGCAGGAGGCAGACTTTGCAGTGTGCTGACAGATTAGTATTGCAAGAGTTGGAAAAATTGTCAAGGGTTATTTAAATGAAAGTACTGTAGACAGTGTACATGGAAGCTTTGTAAGCCAGGAATGAACTGGCCAGCTGAAGGGGAAGGATCTCATGGGAGAGTATAAAGACAAATGTATTTTTTCATATCTCTTTATTTTTCTATTTATTAGTATGTGTTTGTAGTTCACAATGTGTACATTCCTTGTAGGGAGCTGGTACATGTATGGAATGTATATTAATTTCTTTTATCTCCCTTTTCCTTTCCCTTCCTTCCCTTCCATATATTTCTTGATCCACTTCCTTGTTCTGTACATATTTGTACTACATAATACTTAAATTCTTTGTGAGGAGTTGGCACAACTGCATAACACATTTTAATTTCTTTTTCCATCTTCTATTGCTTTTCTCTTTCCTTCTCTTTCCATCTCTCTTCTTCCTGCTCCATTTTCCTTTGAGAAAGATCTGTTTTTCTACTTCCCATGAATGATCTTTTACTTTGTTCTTTAATAACACTTTGGGTTTCTCACATAAGAGAAATCATGTACTATTTAAGCTTGTGTGTCTGATTTATTTCACTTAACTACATTTCATTTGTTTATGTTTTGATTGGGTTCTTTATTTTGGAGGGGTCAACTCGTTTGAGTTCTTTATAAATACTCAATGAATACTTTGAAAAATCGCTACTAAATTTTTTTCTCACCCTGTAGGTTGTCTTCCATCCTATTGGTTGTTTCTTTTGTAGTAGATTTTAAAATTTGGTATCATCCCACTTGTTGATTTTTGGAACTAATTCCTGTACAACCAACCGGGTTCTATTCAGAAAGTCCATGCCTATGCCTGTAACTTTAAGAGTTCTACCTACTTTTGACTTATGGCAGGTTAAATGTTTCTGTTTTAACATTTAGTTCTTTGATCCATATATATTTTTTTGATTTAGAACATGGTGAGATATGAGTCTAGATTCAATCTTCTGATGTGGACAGTGGTTTTCCCAACACCATTTATTAAAGAAGTATTTTCCCTCTTGTGTATGTTTTTGGTCTCTCTGTTAAAGATAAAATGTGCTTGCAGTTATTTATGCACCCTCTATTCTGTTACATTGATCTTTGGGTCTGTTTTTTGCCAGTATGATGCTGTTTTTATCACAGTAGCTAAGTAATATAAGCTTTCAGTCTAGAATTGTGATGCCTCCTGCTTTCCTGTTTTAACTTACAATTGCTTTTGCTATTCTGAGTCTCTTTTGGTTTGATGTAAATTATAGGATTATTTTCTCCAGTTCTGTGAAGAATGCTGTGGGAATTTTGTTTTGTATTGCATTAAATATGTATATCAATTTTGGAAATATGACCATTTGGACTATATTGATTTTGCTTACCCAGAAACGGGATATCTTTCCATTTTCTTATGTTCTCTTTGATTTCCCTTTTCAGAATACTTTAGTTTTCATTGTGGGTGTCTTTCACTTCTTTAGTTATGTTAATGCCTAATTATTTAATATTTTGATGCCATTGAAAATGGTATTTTTTCCTAATTTCTTTCCCAGTGGGTTCATTATTAATGTACAGAAATGCTATATTGATTTTTGTTTGTTGATTTTGCATACCACTACATTATTGAATTTGGTTATTAATTCTAAGAGTCTTTTGGTTGATTTTTTTTGGTCTTCTATGTAGAAGACCAAGTCACCTTCAAATAATGATATTTTTTTTCCTTTTTTTAATTTTAAAAGTAGTAAAATCCAACAAAACAAAACAGAACAAAGCCAATCAAAACAAAGCAGCAAAATTGGTGCAGAACTTCAAAGCAGGATACTACGAAAATAATAGCTAACATAGTATAGCTATTATCTTCACAATAATTGTCCATTCCATCAGGCATAGAAAAATCAAACCAGAAACAAAACAGAATAAAGCCAATTGAAGCAGAATATTGAATAAAACAAAAACAATTAATCAGAATAAAGCAAAACAATATTGGATTTCAAAGATGGAAGGAATTTCCTCATATTTGCTATATTGCATACTCCTCCTAAGAGATGCTCAGATCGCTGCCCGCAGGCCTGCAAAATCAACCAAATAATGCAAGCATTTAGCTGCTTTATGTATTTCAATTGTTATCAATTCAGCCTGTCCTCCGAACCTGCCAGTTGCTTACAGTGGTGGGGATAGGCTTACAAGAGGCCCTATCTGACTTTTCTCTTCCTGGAACCCACGGGGCTTGTGTGGCTTACCAGACAGGCTGACTAGTTGGCTTCTTGTGGGATCCTCCCTGTCCCAGCATGGCCAAATCTTGGGAGATGATGATCATAATAATGATAATTTGACTTCTTTCTTTCCTATACATATTTCTTTTTCTTGCCTAATTACTCTGGCTAATCTTTCTTTCTTTCTTTCTTTCTTTCTTTCTTTCTTTCTTTCTTTCTTTCTTTCTTTCTTTCTTTCTTTCTTTCTTTCTTGGAGTCTTATTATACAGCCCAGGCTGGCCTCAAATTTGCAGTGATCCTTCTGCCTCACACTCCTGAGTGCTGGGATTACAGGTGTGTGCCACCATGACTAGCTAATGTTTCAAGTATTATGTTGAACAGGAATGGCTATAGCCTACATCTCTGTCTCGTTCCTGACTTTAGAGGTAAAGTTTTCAATTGTTCCCCATGTAACCTGATGTTGGCATTAGGTTTAAGTAATTATAAGCAATATAATGGGTATTCAGTCTTAGAGATTGGATTTTGATAGCAAAAGGAAAAGGCCAGTGAAAAATTTGAATATAGGAATAAATAGGTGTGACTATCATAAAGCCCCAAGATGGTGGTTTGGCAAGGGATGAGACTGGTAGTCATCAATAATGAGGGCTTTAACAGTGATAATGACAATGATAACAATAAGAAAAGAGCAGCAGGTGTAGTAGTTATGAAGCCCTTAGCAGGTGTGACCTTATCACTCTAAGGTATAATCTGTGAATATACAGTTGACCGTGTATATTCACAGATTCTTGCATCTATAGATTGAGCTGCAGACTGAAAATATTTGAAAAATTCCAGAAATTTCCCCAAAACATAACTTGACTGTTCCATGCCAAGCACCATACTGAATCCACCTGAATGAAGAAACCTACACCATGCTGTAACCCCTCTGCAGTTCACAGCTTCTCACCTTTCTCCAGCTCTTGTTGTTGAGCACTATGTACCTTGAGTCTTCTTCATGTCCTATGTACTTAAGTCTACAGTTATTGCATCTATACTGAACACATATAAACCTTTTCTTTTTGTCACTATTTCCTAACCAACATCACATATTTACATAGCATTACATTGCATTAGGTGTTATAAGCAATCTAGAGATAATTTAAATGGTACAGGAGGATATATGTAGGTTAGGTTCTATTTTACATGAGAAGCTTGAACAACTGTGATTTTGGTATCTGCAGAGGTCCTGGAAACAATCTCTTGTACATGCTGAGGGACTACATGCACATGAAGTCCCTGCATCCTTTCAGCATTCATAAGGGAATTATATTACTATTTCTACAATAACTATGTTAGTCCTACTGATATTATTATCCCATCCAGTAGAAACAATTAGGACCATATCTACACACCCACAAAGATAAAATGACTCAATTATCTATAACAGAAAGCCCAGACTGTCTTGACAAGGCTTGAATTTGTCTTAATATGTAATTTCAAGGCAGTAAGGCGGTGGTGACCATCTCTGGACTGGAATTATTGCTGAGGAGAAATAGAGAATAATTTGAGGCAAGTTGCTGCCCTAAAGTGAAAATCTCAGTAATCTTTTTTTTTTTTTTTTTTTGGTTTCAGGAAACAGAGGAACAAGGCAAGGTTGAGGAAGTCATCAATAAGAAGATAGCAATTACTTCATAGAGAAAGTTTGGGCATTTTGTGGTTGTGGCATGACCTTGGCAGATCATTTGTATATTGTGTTGGCTTTGTCTCTGAACTTACTTGCCTTTCTTCACAGTCTGATTGTTGGAGGGATGAATTTTCTCTCTCAGTTTGGTGTTATTCTCTCACTATCCTACAAATGATGAATCTGAGAACAAAGAAGAATGGTCCATAGGGTGAGGTTGGGAGATCTGTCTAAACTGGAGAGGAGCAGAAAGGCCAGGAGCTGTGGATGAAAGGATTCAAAAGACCTGGTGATTAATCAGCTGTGAGGAGTCAGAGAGAAGCAACTGGACGCGTGTATTGTCTACCCTGTAGGTATACCAAAGAGGGAATCAGGAGGGAAGAGGCCATTGTTTTAGATCACTGAAGGGAAATGCAGAGCCTGAATATTAGCATATAATTAATAAAGTGAAGCTAGATAGTTTCTAAAATACCATCATAAAGTATATTAATTCAATATTAACTAATTTTAAGACATCTCATTTTTACCTAAACGATTTTCCCACCCCACTGTATGACACTATCAAGTTCTATTACTTAGTCCTTAAAATAGTGCTGTGTGAAGGAGGTATGACTGTACATTTTGCAGTGGAGGCTTAGAAAATGAAAGTGGAACTCTCAAGGTCATAGAACAGGTTTATAGTGGATTACACTGATTTTATTTGATGTCTATGGTGTACTCCAAGTCAGAATTTCTCCTCAGATAAAAATAGTGCTAAATATGGGTGTATCTTAGTAGTAATGTTAAATATGAATTTAGAAAGTTGTTTGAATATCAGAAAAAAATGACATTACCAAATAGGTTATATAATACTTTTGTTACCTAATAGTAGATTATAATACTTTTTCAAAAGAATTTTGTTGTTGGAGGGTAACAAATTTTCTTTGTCTACAAATCGAATAGCTGCTTTCTTTTCTACCTTGGTTGGAAATGGGTAGACATTTAAGAATGAAATCCAAAGGGATCCAACTATGGGTCGTTGACACCATTGGGTAAACCTGTATGTAGCTGTCAAATGCTTCCTACCACACATTCTTTAACTGTACAATAAGGATATTGTTAGCTAACCCTTCCACCCCAACTCATGTTTTCCATTTGATGGCAGACAAAAAAAATTGTTTTTGTTGATACTCAGTGTTAAACCCAAGAACTAATGCAGCAAACTCACTACCATGAAGCTACATCCTCACTCTCTTTTAATATTTATTATTATTATTACTCTTTTTAAATTTTGAGACAAGTTCTCATTAAGTTGCCCAGGCTGGCTTTGAACTTGTGATCCTTTTGCCTCAGTCACCCAAGTAGTTGGGATAACAGAGGTATGACATTGTGCCCCGGCTTAGAAAACATTTTACTGGTATAGTTTATTGTAAATTATTTACTTATTTTACTTTATAAAGTAAATTCGAATTTAGAAATAATCAAGAGTGTGCATAAAAACAGATACCATTTTGAGAAAATGGAATGCTTTGGATGAAGAATTGCAAGGTATTCTGGTTGTGTAAATTTATAGCAGTCACTAAGGAGCCCCCCTTAGATGGTGAGTAGAATAGACTGGCAAGCAAGGTTCTGAATAAAACTGTTTGGGAGAGAGAGTGTGGGACTGTGAGAGGGTGAGTCTTTTTAAACACAGCTTGCCACAGCCCTAAGGTTTTGCCTTATGAATCACAATTGCCTCCTTCAGAAATATAGAAGCATTGCAAAGATGTCATAAACAGAATTTCTTTGATTCATTCAAAACCCTTTAAAGTTTTCTCCAAGGATGGTGTTTTTTCTTTTACCTTGGAAGATTATTTTTCTACAGGCTGTCTTTTTCCAGGACCTAACCTATCAGGATGTGAGAAAGTTGGGTTTTAGAGTTCTCTAACTTTGTATATTTCCAGAGTTCATTGATCTTTTCATGGCAGCCATGCATGGGGGTAGAAAAGTCCCCCACTTTTCTACCCCAAGACATATAAAGACTTGCATGTTTTCTGGGAAAGCTATCAAAGACTGTTTCTACCAGTTGGCTTTAGAAATTCCACAGTTGGAGGCCCTGGGTGAGTCATAGTAATGGAAGGAACAGTGATGGAGGCTCATCATTGACCCGGTTTCTTTATAATGGGGAAAAATAAGCAAGAAATTTCATTTATTTTTTAACAGAGGTTTCATAATAACCTTCCTAGAGTCCCTAATGGAAGGACTCTAGGGGCAGGCACTGTGGTTTTAGGGTCAACTTGGTAGGGTAAGTCCCTTAGGAAAAGACATTGTTCATGAATTCACACTGTAAAAATATCAAAATGTTCAGCACATCTATAGGGTTTGATTAAACTGTCTCAGAGTCACATTTCCACTTAATTCATTTGTTGTCAGGCTACTTGAGAAATTGCTGTATTCTGTGCATATTTTGGACTGCTTCAAAACCTTGACAATATGTTTAGTTTGCGTAAAGCAGGCAAAACATATTTTGTTTTGTTCAGCATGCTCTGAACTTTCACAGTTATTTCATTATCTGTTCAGATGGTCCCTCAGCCTTGCTTCAACAGAAAGGGAAATTGTAAATGTTGTTAAAATAAAACCTGGCTGGTGCTTTGGCAGCTGTGCAGTTTGCGAAGGACCCAGGATCAGGGATCTAGTTCAAGAAGCTTATTGTCACTAATTTATTACAGTGACAAGCATTATTGTTCACTGCATTTTGAAGAAAACTATTAGTCTTTCCTGTTTAAGGAAATCTATTTTCATTTTAGTAGGATTTATCTTATCCCAGCTTCTTTTCTTGCTTTTGAGCATGGCTGACTTCAAGCCTTGTCCACTTTATAAAATACTTTAGAGTTTGTCCTACTTACAGTGGTGCAATGTTGAGTGACTTCATCACAAAATCGTTAATTTCTGCTGTTTTCTCTCTTCTTTCATTTTTCACAGTTAACGTGCGATAACTGTATTTAAATTTGTTCATATTATGTCATTGTTTCTCCATGCTCTTACTCATTTCTTACAAAGTTGTCATATTAAGGTTTTGATTTTGGAGTTTGCTTGCTTGGTTTCAGGGAATTCTTCATGAACTCCTCTGACCTTCCTCAAGACTGTTCTTGGCCTTTTCATTCCCTCTCACTGTATGTCATATTTCATGCTAAATTTTCCTCTAGGAGAAAAAATTTGGTATAATGGGACCAGATTGCAACCCTTTGCTTTTTGTTTACACAAAAATGACCTGAGTATCAGTCAATTGAAGGCAAAGGAAAAGGTTAACCTAGAGTCAGTCCAGATTCATTTGTTAAATTATTCATTTATGCAGTAAAAATTTATTGAGTGGTTCAGGTGCTATGTTAAGCAATAAGACAAGAACAGTGAACGATAGTCAAAAGTCCCTGCTTTACCTGAGTGCATATTTTATTGGCTAAAAGAATGAAAAACCACTTGTGACACTGACAAGGTCTACTAAAGAAAATAGCACATTATATAATGCTATATTTAAAATTTATCTTTAGGTGTTTATTAATAGGAAGGGATAAAACAGTCTTCTCCCCTTTTTGAACCTACATCTAGGTAGAATTTGCACTAAAAAATTAAAATATCCCCAAACTATTCATCTCATGAAAGTAAGCAGGTTCCACAAAACCACTTGGGAATGTTTCAACTTCTCTGTCCCTGCCTCTTCCATTTCCATTGCTTTTCTTAATTTTAAAGCAGGATGTGCCCAGTATATGCTTTAATAAGGACAGTTTTCGAGTTTTTGTTAAAGAGATCATGATCTATTGGAGAATACATCCTACAATTTAAAAATCACATTGCTGGAATGCCTTCCTCATGACCTTTAAATTTACAAAGAATCATCCAACCTCAGTAAAAAGCTTCCTTTGTCTGTCTTGGTTCTTTTTTCCCCCCGAATTATTGACCTTCTGACAGACTTTAACTTTTCTAGTAATTACTACAGCTTAGCCCACTGTTTCCCTATAATCCTCTTTAGCTCATTATCCTGCAGTATTCATGTGGAACCATTATTATTCCACACGCTTGAAAGTGTTACCTACTAGCATGACAGTATGCCAAATAAAGTAGCAAAATTAGAATAGGAAAAAATTAAAAATCTAGAAGATTAACAGGAGTTAATTTTAGGATTTTGTATCAAGCTAAATGAAAATTGTCCCTACTGGGGTGATTTTATGCTCTGAATGGATGAGATATTTGATAATTTAAGAATTTCCTATTCCTCTGAATTTTAATTTTTTGAAAATGAGTCCTTTAATCAAAATGAGCCAAAAATTTACTAAAAACTGAAACTGATGTTCATTTGTGGCTTGCACAGAATAGTTAAAATGAAAAGGATGAGAGTTAACAAGTATGGATGGAGACAGAGGAAACAGCTCTCATACATTTCTGGAGGGAAGTAAATGAGAACGTCCGCTTTAGAAATGGTTTAGTAATACCTATAGGGGTTCCTGAACATATAAACCTATACATAGCAATTCCACTCCTAGGTACATATTCCACAGGAAGGACCATGAAAAATCATGGAGAAGAACTCTTATAGTGGCACAAGAATTTGAAGTAACTCCATTAGAATTACATTTAGAAACCATCTAAATGCTCTTCAGTATTAGAAGGCATAAACAGTGGTATATTCATACAATATAAAGCAATATAGCAACAAGAAATGAATGACATGCACCAACATGATGATAATACAAACATATCAAACAAAAGAAAGCAGATACAAAAAAGCATGCAGTTGATGCCTTCATTTACGTAAAGTTCAAAAACAGGCAACCTTGTTCATGACGAAAGAAGCCACGAGAGTACCGTTTGAGGGGTGGTTAAAAGTGGATAATGGTTAGATGAATGTGTTTAACTTGTGAGAATTAATTAAATTATCTACTTGTTATTTGTGTTTTTGTATTTTCATGATGTATATATGTAATGGTTCAATAAAAATTTATAAGGAGAGAGAGAGAGCAAGAGCAAGAGAGAGAGAGTCTTGTAAGAGTTAAGCTAATGTACTCACTGACTCATTGCATTCTGGACAGATCCAGACAAATAAATACATCTGACAAAATTTACCCTTTATGATCTTTATTTCTTTCTTGAGGCCTCCTCACTGGTCTCATTTTCATAAACCTGGGGAACTTACAATCTGTCTTCTTTCTTTTTCTGTATGAAAATTATCTTTAGGAGCAGATGTCCATAAAACATTACTTTAGGGTATAAACTTAAGTGGGAGTTTCACATCTCCCAGGGCAGCTGAATTTCAAATCTTAGAATGCTTTTAATGTAAAAAAAAGAAAATTTTCATTTCCTATTAAAGAAACTTCAGTAGCTAGAAGCAGACTTAGAGGACAGGGCTTCTGGAACCATACTCTTTGGTTTTCTGCTTATTTCTCATAAGAAATACCAATATTAATAGAGAAGAGTTCATTATTTTCTTTGTGAAATCATTCTTTGCATTCTTGTAGCCTTTCCTAAGAGTTTTACTGTAGAAACCTATAGCCCCATTATGTAGCATGTTGTTCATTAGACTATAAGTTCCTTGAAGGCAGAGATCATTTCTCATTTATTTCTGTGTCTCCAGTGACCTTTCACAGTGTTTTACAAGGTAGACAGCCACTCAAGTCTTCTGGAAATTTTAACCTATCATTAAAGAGATCTAGTTCCTATGTAATGTACTATTCTCTGAGACATAGAGGAATAAGGAACTTTTCCAAATTTCTTACATGATATCTACCCAACATTGACAAAAATCTGAAAAGAACTGTACAAAAAAGAAAAGTATGGCCTTATAGAATTCATGAATATCAATGTAAAAATTCTTTATAAAATAGTAACAACAAGAATCTAGCCACACAGTAGAGTAATACATTTCAAAACTGAGTAAGGGTTATCCCAGAAATACAAAGTGGATTGGCACTAGGCTATCAATTAATATGGCATATTTAAAGACACAGGGAAAAGTATAGCATAATATAGATTGATCCAGTAGTTGTCTAAATTCAGCTACTATTTTCATAAAAAATCCAAAGGATTGAGAGATTTTCCTTGAAATAATAAAAATATCTCCATCCATCCATCATCCATTCATCCATCCATCCATCCACCTATGTTTTAATGTCAGCCCTAAACTTGCAGCACACATACTGGGGAAACAAGGCAGTATTCTTGTGAAGTTATAGTTGAGACAAAATTAGCCACTTTCCTTAGCACTGTCATTTAACAAAACAGACAGGAAAAAGAAACCAAAATATAAAAATTGGAAAAGAGGAGGTAAATCCATTACTACCTCAAATAAGAGTGTTTACCTGAAAAACCTAAGGAAATCAGCAGAAAATGCATACGAGAGAATTTAGCAAGATACAACATTGAATAATAGAAGTCAATAGTCCTTGTATATAAATAGAAGTTAAAAGATACAGTGGGGAGAAGACCTCATTGAGGATAGTATCTCCAAAATGTAATGGGAAATGTGGAAGCTTATACAATTTTAAGACACTTGTAAATAACACAAAGTAACACCTGAAAAAATGAAAACACATGTCACATTTTGCAGACAGAATATGTGGCCTCAGAAAGCTGTCAATTGTCCCTAAGGGAACTTAAGAAGTTAACACAATCCTAATAAAATATCAGTAAGTTTTTAAGAAACTAGACTAAATGATTCTAAATTTCATGTGAAAAAACAAATCTGCAAGAAAATGTAGGAAAATTCTGAGAAAACAGAGAGATGCTAAAAAATTATAAACCTTTAAAAATTAAGTTAATGTGGTACAAGCCCATGAACACAGAACAGTGGAAGAAGGTTTAAAATAAACCATAACTTAGAGTTCTTGTGTGAGAAATGTAATATCTTTTGGACAAGAGGTGAGCTACTTGGAAAGAGAGTTGAATCACCTTTTATCTCAGAATAAATTCCAAATGGACCTAAATTCAAGTGTTTTCTTTAAATGAAGCCATAAAAGTTTGAGAAGAAAGGGAAAAAATGTCTTTATAATTTCAGAGTTGGGAAAGTCATTTTAAATCTTGCCTCAAAATCTGGAAGCTTAAAAAGATGAGAAATTTTCTTTCAGATCTGGCATTTTGTGGCTCATTCCAGATAATTGAAATTAATTTCTTTAAGTAAGATATCTGTGAAAGCAATACTTGAGATAGTAGGATAATAGATCACATAAACATGGTTTGGACAGGTCTCTTCTTATAAGAAGATGATGCATATCATTTCTTTTTTATGTTCTAGCCTAATAGTTGTGACAGGTAGGAAAAAAATTTGGCCATGATTTACATTATCACAACTGACACAGCTATGCCATATCCTCTGTCAGATTCTCTCATACTTTGGATAAGACTGCTCACTTGGAGACTTACAGATTTTAGATTTGGTTGATAAGTAAGCATCTTATGTGTTTTCTCTTCCTTGGTGCTAAAACTGAGAGGTCGAGCATGAAAATCTTGAGAAATAACATTGCCTGTTTTGGGAATTCTTTCAAACGCATGCAACTCTTAGAGGAAGGAAGGTGTCCTTCAGAACTCAGGCAGTTGCATGGAGCTCCTAGGGACAGCACCTGCCTAGCATCCACAAAGCCCTGTGGTTTGACTCCCACTACTACAAAAGACCAAAAAACAAGAACAAAACCAAAGACAAAACCTCTCAAGAGTAAAGGCCACAAATCTATTTTCTTCTAATAGCTCTATTATGAAATTAATACAGAGTTGGTTCTATCAGGGATCTATGTGCATCATTTTAAGGTCATTGGCAACGCACAGGTAAGACTTGACTTCATTTATTGAAAGTATTTCCTTGTCTAAACAAGATAAGAAACTTACTTGTCCATTGAGGGGGAGATGGTAAAAAATGGTCAGCTGTATGCAGAAGGGTAGCAAGAAAAGGTCTCTACTACAGCAGTGCTTGCAGAAGTGCTTTTTCTTTCCAAATGTAATGATAGCAAGGACTCCTGGTTTGTCATGGATAGCCCAGGTTTATGTCTTACTATCTATAGTGCCTTTCATTCTCAAAATGATATGAATCTAAATTACATGGACATCCTGCTCCTAACCTTACAGCCTCTCTGTCCCATCTGCTTTGTCCTGTCTGTCCCCGTGGCCCTGAACCCTCTGTGCTACCTACATTCCTTCAGGCCGATTGGATGAGTTGTTGTGACTTTTGACTGGCATCTTCCCAAGACAGCCTTTCCCTCTCTCAAATACAAATGAGTCATCCACCACATCTCCTAGACTCTAGGGAGGGGACAGTTTGGGTATACAGGCCAAAAGCACTCTAGGAGGGGTCAACGTAAGAAGGATAAAATGCCAATGAATTTTTAGTGTCTTGGTCCCTTAACAGTACACACAAGAGTGATAATTGTAAGAGTAATACAGGCCTGAATACTGAAAGATAGAAGAAAAATAAGAAACAAAGTCTAATACTCTCAATGCCCTTGAAAAAAGGATTAGGCAAGTATTATTTAAAAAGAAACCCAGTTTGTAATTTAAGATTGGCATTTGAGTCTAAATTTTAAGATAGAAGGTGTGATTGCAGAAATGGTAAATATTGTTTTGTTTTTGTTTTTTTTAGGTTGTAAATACTGGGACCTTTAGGGTTACTTAGAGGCATTCTTGCATATTGATGAACTTTAAGACAGAAAGGATAAAGATCATAGTTTAGGGCAATATTAGTACTGCAAATTCACTTAAAAATATTTGCATAATAAAGATGAAATCTTACTTTATCCCTGAGACTAATGTTCCTGAACTAATCAGCCTTACTTCCCTTTAATTCTCTGAGGTTATGATAGCTTTTGGCATGAAGCCCCGAGGGAGAGCAGACATAGTTATTCTAAACTCAACATTTTCTTTTGTTCATTTGAATTTCATTTTAATTTGTAAATTAAATATCATAAGAGAAAATGAGATTTACTGGATAACTAATTTCTACATATTAGCAGGGAAATTTACTTTTCTTGGAAAAGAGAAGGAATATATGATGTCTGGACTATTTCTAAATAGACTGGGCCACCATCCCTACACCATCACGCAGAGCTGGGCATTACAATAAAAACATAAATGTAACTTAACCAGATTCAAAGTTTTTTTTTTTTGATTGTTAAAATAACTTAATGGACTATACAAATTTGGGACACAAGTATTTTATCTAACATTAACTCAACAAGTGTTGGAGCACTCAGTTTTGTCCAGACCCATACTAGAATGAGAAGCCATATTTCTCACTCCTATCTCATATTTCTCAAGACTTTATAATCTAGCATATAAAGAAATGAACTAAATATGTATAGAATTACAATTGTGTGAACTTGTAAAGAGACTTTACTTTTGTGGTACTCTTAGTAGAATACTCAGCAAAATTAGTACTATGAGGACCACATGGTGTTATGAGCTTATAACAGATCTGATGCAGATCTAGGATCGGGAAGATTTCTTGGTTCCCTTAGCTATGACCCTAGGTTTGGAGGATAAGTAGGTATTCTTTAGGAAAACATCTGGCTTGGAGATGGGTTGGATCTTTATGTCAAGTGCATGGGATCCCTATTTTCTCACTACCTGATCTAATCCTTTAAATTTGGACAAAGTTTTGCCCAAAGAAACTGAAAGTGTTGTAATATTTCCTATCTTCAAGCATCATTTGAAACTTTTTTCACCTCATAAATGAAATGCGTATTCTATACCACACTCAAGATTAGTATGGGGATTAGATTACAAAGGCTCCTCTTAAAACTACTTTACAGTTTTTATTCTAGAAATATGTACTGCATTGCCCACTAAATGCCAGGCACCATATGTCGTGGCTACTTTTCTTGTGGCTGAAATAAAATACACAACACCTAAAGTTAAAGGGGGAAAGGTCTATTTTTGGTTCACAGTTTGTAGAGGTTTTAGTTCATCATTGGCTGGCTCCAAAGCAGGATAGCATGGCAGATGGGCATCACAGAGTAGAAAAAACAGTTCCTGGTGTGGAAGGCAGGAGGCAGGAAGCAATAAAAACAGCAAGCAGCAAGCAATGGCAGCAGCCCTCTTTCTGTCTCTTGTATTCTAGCCAGGCCACATGCTTTTAAGGCAGTAGCACTCTAACCAGGGTGGGCCTTCCATTACCCTCACCAAGACCTGTGCCAAATCAATCAGTGGACTAATTTAGTAATCACACACCTTTAAGCTCAGATTCACACACTGTAGACCCATCCACCTCTGAAAAAGCCCTACCTAGTACCACACAAGGGGCATCTAAACACAAGCCATAACATCATACTAGGGGTTTTAAAAAACTATCTCATCAAATAGATCATTCAGTAGTTCAGCCATATGTTAAACTTTTGCCTTGGTACATTATAAAGCTTGAAAACATTATGAGGTTATTAATAAAAATATTTGGATGCATTTACAACCAAAGCATATGTCCTATCTATATCAATGATGTATGAGAAACTGCTAATTTTTTGAAATTCAATCTATTCTATGGGATTGGAGAGCATATTAAATGCAGGTTATGTTTCAGGGCAGAACTAATCTCTTGCTTCATGAGATTCAGTTAGATCAACTAGAAGGTCATATTTGGTCCAATCAAGAAATAGCAACACAAATATTTTTCATTCATTTTTGCATTGAAACTGTCAGGAAGGTTAGCATGAGACAAGTTATCATGAAAATAAACATAATTTGGCAGATTTTCAGTTTTTACTGTTTATACAAAAAATGAATTTCATTTTGGTATATTAATACATGCATGTAACCCTTCCTTTGCCCTTAATCACTCTTCCTTCAGATACCTTGAAAAAATAACTCAGCTTTACTGAGTTTGTCCTTCTGTTTAATTTCTCCCAAAACCCTCTTAATACTATTTTTGTTTTGTTTTTGAAATTTTGCATTATTTATACCCTCTTTCTGTTTCAATTTTTTTCTTTAAATAAAAAAAATTAAAAATACCATACTACAGTGATATATGTGCACCCATGGTAATAGTAGCACACTTTATAATAGCCAGATCTGGGAAACAACCTAGATGTCCACTGACTGAGGGATGGATAAAAAAGGAAGTGCTATTTTTATACAATGGATACTACTCATCCACAAAGAAGGATAAACTGGAGACTTTTATAGGTAAATGGATGCAACTTGAGAACATACTCATTAGTGAAAAAATAAGATACACATGAAAAAATAAGATATACATGAAAAAATAAGATAAACATTTTGTCTCATTAGAGTGAGAAACTGAAACAGCATATGTACATGTGTATGTATATGTATATAAAAATAAGAGTTATACAACTGATTTCTCTGAGTTCACTGAAGAGAAAGATTTGTGCTGGTGTTTGGACAACTGAATGCAGATGTCTTGTGCTGTGGGTGAATGGTTTGGGGATGACAATGTGCAATGTATGTACCATCGCTGCCCCTTGATTGATGTGTTTTGAAATTTTGTTGTACTTTTCTCCTTCTCTTTCCCCTTCTCCTCCTTTTCCTCCTCCTCCTCCTCCTTCTCCTCCTCCTCCTCCTCCTTCTCCTCCTCCTCCTTCTTCTTCATTTCTTTTTATACTTGAATAAAATGGATTTTAAAAAAAATCCTCTTAATAACCTAACAGATCAGTTGTTTTCTTGTGTGTGTGTATGTTCATTTTACACAGGTTTCTTTCTTTCATTTATTTATTTCCTGGTGAAATATGTAACCAAGGCAGTGTCACAGATTTAGTCTCATCTCACATCTGTGTGACATATAAGTGGCCCCTTTCCCTGTCCAGATGCTGTCTATAGACGGTGTTTTCCAATTCATGTTGCTGAGCAGTTTCCCTCGATGCACGAATGGGTCAAACGCTGGAAGTAGGGACAAGCTCAAATACTTCCCTGAATTATATATTCTATTGTTTGAAAAATATTTCAGCAGATATGCTAATTTGCTTCATTTCTACTAAAAGTTTATCTATCTTAGTCTGTTGAGAAGAAAGTTTGTGTTATTATCTGTTTCTTTTTTGTAGGAGTATTTTTGGTTTATGATGTAATGTGTAACTGCTTTGAAGATAATGATAAAAAGTCTAATGACCACTGTTATCCTTTCATTTTGTCATGAAAATGCTTGTTTTTTTCATGTGAAATGTTAGACCTGACCTTCCCCAAAGTTAATCTGAGAAACACAAGGAAAGATAAAAGCAGCCCACAGAACCAAGTTGAGAATCTAGAAGAGAATGGTCCTTGTAGAAGCCATGAATAAGGCCTATATTAACATAAATCACAGTAATAACTTATACCTGCTGGGTGGGCGAGTTTACAGGGGCTTAACCATGTAGGAATATCTCATAAAGTTCTCAGAAAACCTTAGATCCCAGAAAACAGCTTACTCGGATTGGGTTGCTCACAGTAAAAGCTCTTCTGGGAGCAGACATGTTTTGAGATATAGGACATAACCTACATGGTCTGCATGCCATAAAGCCGTATGTTTGCAGTGTCCCAAAACAGACATAAATCTCCCACTGGATGTTAATGTGTGCATACTTAGGTCTAGGAGTTCGGTTAAAAATCTCAAATTTTTTCTTCCTTTGGATTTTTGCAATGAGCTGTACCCTCTGTAGGGAATCTCTCCTTTTTTTATTTTGTACCAGACTTCTTTCTTCCTTTTTAATATTCTCATCACAATGAACTGTATCCACTAGAGAATATATATATATTCTCATATATATATATTCTCATATATATATTATATATATTCATATATATATATATATATATATATATATATATATATATATATATGAGAGAGAGAAAAAACTATGGTTTCTGGACATGCTCTCTTTTATCATTTATCTATTTCTTTCAGAGAACTTCTAGCAATCTAAAACTGTTTTGCTACTTTTTTTGTTTACTGTCTGAGTCACCACTGGTATTTATATTCCATGATGGTAGGGATCCATTCTTGTCCATCACAGCAGTGTACCAGTATTGTACTAGGCATATATATATATATATATATATATATATATATATATATATATATTGTATTAATTCTTCAATAAATATGCACTTGAATGGATTTCACTCAGTTATGTCTTTGATTAAAATATTCATTGCATTTAATTAACTAGGGACAGGAAATCAAACAAAATGGTAAAGTTCATATAGTCTATTTCTGCCATTGTGCAAATGAAATTAACAGAAATTGGGACTTGCCCAAGGTCATGGTCAGGATTACAGCCAAGTATCTACTTCATCCACACTGACCCATCTTACCATTCCCTTGATTACTCACAGAGGACAGTGTTTTGCAGGAAAGTTACCTTTGCAAATTTTGTGCATGCAGACAGAAGAGAATTATTTTATGAAGTATGCAATAAACTCATGGTGTTGGTAGAGTCATATACCTTGAAAGGCAATTATTTTTAAGGGTTATATTATTTAAAGAACCAAATTGAAAATGACTTTTAAGGTTGAGAAGAAGATGAGTTAATCTAGCTAATGAGGGGTATATGAGCTAATTTAAAGCACCACTGGGTCAATCAACTGGCTTAACTATGTATCACTGTTTCCTAACAATATTTGTTTGCAGCAGAGATAATTATTCAGAACACAGCTGTATGCAGGGGGACAGATCTGCAGTCTAAGATAATGTTCATAAATTCCATCTTCTAATTCTCTTAGAAGATCTACACTTCATATGGCACACTTACTCAGGAGGAGGCAGACAGAATTCCAGGTAATGAGAACAACAGCAACCTCTTTCTCATGGTTGTCTGATTTCAGAGTGGACGGCTCTCTGCTTAGAACTTTGGCTAATGAGGAAAAGTTTATTTCTGTAGAAGGAGGGCAGATTTGAGAAAGACATCTACCCTTTGATCCTTCATCATGAGGAAGTTTGTTTTAATTTTTCTATTTTGTTACTGACTACTGATCCTCATAATAATGATGGCTAATACTTACTGAGCAGTTACAATATGCAAGGTCCATCTGTTCTAACCAGTATGATATACTATTCTGATGAGATGGAGAGGTCATCTTACTATACAGGAGACTGAGCTCTAAACAAAGAGCTGAAATTGAAACTCAGGTAATCTGGCTCCAGTTCCCAGCAGCAAAACCACTGAAACTTTTATCTTTAACCAAATGCTTTCAAGTTAATATTTTCCAGTAGCATTTATTCTAGGGAACAAAAAGACCTCATCTTCTGTGGTGCTTGTTGGGGACCAGCACTTTCTTTTCAGTACTCTCCCATGCCTCGGTCCCCCCTCCAAGGAGCAGGAACAATGTTTTCCATCTCAATGTTCCCAGTAGCACTGTAGCTGGAAAAAACTGGTAACACGCGTTCAAAGAATGTTTGTTCAATGACTGAATGAGTTTTCAGAACTGCCATTTCTTTCATTTTATTAATTATATAGCAAAGCCCCACAAGTCATTTTCAAATGTTATGTTTTAATTAGAGGTTAATTTGGCTGAACCCTTGGGGAGGGAGTGATGTGGAGAGCAGGAAGTATAAAAGGAAGAACAACATTGATCGAAACTTCTGATTTGGAAAAACTTTTATAGGAGTACAAGTACCAGTACTAATCTTCACTATCAGAAGCTTTTAATCTAATTTTGTTGTTGCTGTTTTGCTGTTCCTGAGTGTTCAGTCTTTCCCAGTGTGATCCTACTTCCCAATGACCATTAGCTCTTTGTATATTCTGGTGATACTTTGCAACCACCCAAACAGACTACATTTTCCAGTCTCTTTTGTCCATCATAGTAGTGAGTAATGAGAATGATACTGTAGCAATGTACAGATTTTTAAAAAAGAGAAGGATGGCAGGTATGCCTGCTCTTGTTAGCTGCTGGCCTCACTGGACTGTTAAAACATTTTCTTTTTTCTTTTCTCTTTTTCCTTCCTTTTTTCTCCTTTTCCCTATCCCAGTTATTTTTCCCCTTTGAGCAGTTTCTTAACCTTTCACAATATTTATTCAAGATTTTGTATCTTATTTACTCTTTCAGTTTCTTACACAAGGTAGACAATATGGTATTTACACATGTGAGTTTGATTTATTTCACTTTATGAGTATGGTCTCAAGTCACATCCATTTACCTAGACAAGCCTCAATGTGATACTTCTTTATAGCTGAGTAGTACTCCATTGTATAAAAATACCACATCTTTTTTTATCTGTTCCTAAATTGATAGGCATTTGGGGTGTTTCTAAGACTTGGCTATTACTAATTATGCTGTCTTAAACATGGGTGCACATATTTTGAAGAAAACAAGAGACAGTATGGTAGCCATTGTTGGTTTTCTATTGTCTTGTTTTGAACTCCCATAATGCTTTCATTCTTTTGTTTTGATTGGTTTCATACTATTTTGTTTGAATTTATTCTGAAGTCCTGTGTTGCTTGCATTGTTCTGTTCTGATTTGGTTTGTTGTGTTTTGTTTTATTCTCTTTAAAATAAAATAAAAAACATCTTCCTTCCTTCCTTCCTTCCTTCCTTCCTTCCTTCCTTCCTTCCTTTTTCCCTCCTTCCTTTTCTTTCTTGTTTGCTTTCCTACAATCTCTATGTCCCTACATTTGAGCATATACCTTTTTTATTTATTTCCCTTATTGTCCTAGGGTTCAGGGGAATTCCCACAAATCCTCACAAAACTTGCTCACACAGCTCACAAATCTTCACAAAACTTGACCTCCTATCCAGCACCCTCCTCATAACGTATACTCTCCTGTCCTCACATTGGCTATAACCAACCACTGGTTTTTCTGGAACATGTCACTCTTACCTACCTTTGCACAATGCCTTACTGCCTGTACCTACATCCTTCTCTATCTGGGAGGGAAAATAAAGTTGTTGTCCAAACTCAGGCCCATTCAGCTCCTCCTTCCTGCTTACTCTGCTCCTCCAGCCTCACTATCACAGCAGTGGACAGGGTGGGGAGTGTAATTTATGGTTCCTCATTCATGCTAAACCCTGTCTCTCTACCTTTGCCAGACATCTCTATCATTTAGTACCCCGGCTCCTATTTGCATTTCTCTAAGCATTGGATCCACCTGTCCTCAGAACAAAATAATTCTTGGGATACTCAATTCTACACTTTCTACAGGAGTCAACATTTGCTCCCTCTCTTCCAGACCTGTGAACTCACAGGATTACAGAGCAGATTGATGGGAGGCAACTGATCTTTACTATGTGCCTGAACTTTTCTGGACCTTTCTATACCTTTCAATTTTCATAAGTATGTGAAAAAGCTTTTATGCCTGGCTTTTAATTGCAACATTGATGGGAGTGCATTGCCTGATTACCCAGAGTGGTTGTCATGGATTTGGGGATTTTTCAGGCATTAGGGAAGTTTGGGGAAAACACTGGTGAGGTGCTATGGTAAAGCAGGACTGGGTTGAGAGCAGCAGATAACACAGAGAACGGTGTGGAGGGCAGACTGCTATGTTCAAGATGTACAGACAGTAGGGAGTTGGCCAGCTTTTGACAGCTCCGGACCAGGTCAGTGATGTCTCTGACCTCCTTAATGGAGATACTGTTGTATCTGTGCTGTACTTGCTTGAGGTACATCCCCCAAAATACATGAAAAGGTTTTTATTCTTTTTTTATTAACAGATTGACCTTGGACAATAATTACAGTTGTTACCAGTAAGCATGTACCTCATGGTGGTGATCACATTTTGCTAGGTTTCATGCATTTTAAAAGACTTAAATAATAAAACTTAAGGACATTAAAGATATGAATTTTTAGTGAGCATCAGCTTTTGGAGAAAGATATTTCAGCTTTCCTGAAATTCACCCAGAGAACAAAGAAAAACTTTTTGGATGTGAAAAGATGGAAAAGAATTTCTACTATCTAGGTCATCTTTATTTACCCTGGCTTGAACTCTAACAAAGAGGGAAAATCATAATGGATGGCAGGGAAAGACAGTCTCATTAGGGATGTCAAACATGCCCCTTGACAATAGCAGCAGCAATAATGTGACTAAGTAGCAATGAATTTACAAACGTGACGAAGTTGGACTGCAGAGTAGCTTTTAGTTGCAAACTTTGTCATCCCCAGTAAGGTACAAACAAAGGAGTGATGAAAGGGAGCTGCCAAACACATAAATGACCTACCAAACTTCCTCTAAGTTGATTAAAAAACAAAATGAATATCTGTTCTTAGTACACTGCAGCATATATTTAATTAAGACTAATATGATCTCAGCAAAGTAGAAGAAAGAACATCAACGCTTTTGAGCTTGTATCAACAAACTCAGTATGTCAAGAAACAAACATTTTTCTGTGTATGACTTTTTAGACCAAAGAGAGTACTTTGTGCTGTTCTAAGTGTGATGATATATTATCAATAACCATTTCTATCAATAATTAACACTGCACATCTATGCATTTAAGGTTTATTTGTCATCTCAAAGCCCTTGAAGTGATTTTATTTGCCCTATCAGGCTGAAATCACTGCATCAGTTGGTGAAAAATATGCAGCTCTGTGAAAGAACGTAACAGCTGTTTAATACTAAGTAACAACACTACATAACAATTGAAAAGAAGTAAAGTCAAATTCTGATACCAATTAAAACTACAAGGATAAATTAGGGATAAAACTACAGGGATAAATGTTGTTATCCAAATTGAGATCTGGGCAGGCTAACAGGAGTAATAATAAACTCATCTTTTACAGAGATTTAATAAGGAAGTCAGTTACCTAATTTTTCTTTTCAATGTTAAATTTTTCCCTCCTTGGAGGCTGGAGGAAGTGGTTGAAATGATTCTGCATTTGCTTTAGCAAATGTGTAAAATGGAAAACGAGAACATGTTGTTTTTTTCCATTCTGCCCCAGAACCCTCATTCAGTCCATCTGGGAAACATCTAGTCCAAGTCTCTATAAACAACAGCTTCTTAGAGATTTTATCTGATATACCCAGATAAAGAACATCCTCTTGGTGTTCTAGGTGCATCTGATTCCACCTCTACCACGGCTCACAGGATACTATATTATGGTGGATGGTTTATTCAGTCTTTCTCCCTTGCTAGACTCAGGTCCGGGATCACATAATTCACTTTTTACATATGGTGTTGCAATTAATGCCTGAAAAATATATTTGAAAATCAACAAATATTCCACAGAAGAAATAACTAAGGACATTGGAAACTATGGGGGCTGGGGATTTAGCTCAGTGGCGTAAGCACAACTATGAAGGCAACAGAATGAACTAGCAAATTACAACATAATTATCTGATGTTTAAAAGATTAAATTTTAATGATATCCATTTTTTCCAGAGTAATCACCAAAAAGGAGTTCAGAGGAGATTGGTGAATATGTTCATGTGTTCAATTCTTTTTATAAAACTTAGAAAAAAAGGACACTGCTATCAACAAAGATATCTTGTTTTTTAGCCAAGTATTTAGAAAGGGATCATATGACTGATTTTCTAATATGCTATATAATACTGTTTCAACCACACAATGGTATCTTTGTGATTCAAAAGATTCTAGTAGAATCTGGTATTGGTCCTATTCTCTCAAAGGCTAACACAGATTTAGTTTGCATTGGTTTCCTTAAGGGGAAGCAGAGAAACAAAGATCTCAGACTTCAGATCCTGCTGGTTCCCCTTCATGTTCAGAACCACTGATGAACCATCTCACACAAGAAGCAGAGTGAATAGATAGGGGAGTGGGTTTAAAAAGAGCTGCTGAAAATAACCCAAGTTGGAATAAAACTTAACTCTCCTCAGAAGGCTCTGAACCTGAAGGTTTTTACTCAAATGGGATTCTGATTGGATGGCAAATAGCATTTGAGGAGCAATTTTTATTATTTGATACTGTAAGATGAACATCACTCCAGGGTCACTTTGGGAAGCAAATTTGAAATTCTATCTGTTAGAAGGAACATAACTATAGTACAGATAACTGTCTTCTTGCCCTTGAGAGGTTTGGGTAACAAAAAAGTCTATAAAAATAGTGGAGATTGTGTCATTGGCAACAGACCAAATCCCAACAGACAAATTAGGAACAGGACCTTGAATAGGGCTCCAAGGCCATATTCATATTTTCTGACTCAGATTCAGAGGCTCAAGGATCAAGACTCCAGGAAGCCGCTGGTCTCACTGGGGATTCTTATAAACATACAGAGACTCTTTTTTGAGAAACAATTTACCTCAGGAATATTTTTATTATACAAAATTCAAATTTAATCAACAATTGTTGGCCTAGAGATATAGAGTTCCATACTTAGGGGTTGAATTCTGTAAGCATTCATGAATTATGGTAGAATAAATTACAGAAATATAACATGCTACATTTTTCCATGGAAAAAAAAATGGACTGCTTTCTTGAAGGAGAATGGTTATATTCTAATGGCGGGTTTCCAAGTCCTTTTTTTTTCTTTTTTCCTAATCTCTTTAAGCCTAGGAAGACATTTCAAAAAACAAAACAAAATGTATTGAAATATGACTGTGGGTGTGCCTGTGCATATGCACACACTCCCCTTTCACCATTCCTCAAGGTCTTACATGGGCAATTGGCTAAATCTCTGCTCCTAGCCTCAATTCAGATAGCTCTGGATCATTTCATTTCTATGCTCAAAAACGTTCAGTTTGAGTCTGCAGATAAAATTCAAATTCATCAACTTGGATTCCAAGTCTACTGTGCTCTGACCTCCACCAGCTCACCCAATTCCCTTTATTCTATTTTGGCACCCAGCCTTCTTGGGAAACACCCGACATTGTAAAATTTCCTGTGTTGAGCATGTAATATTTACAGCTCCATTCATTGAGATTTTATGAACCATCAAGCCTTGCATTGAATGTGACCTCTTCCAAGAGGCCTTTCTGACTAAAATGAATCTTAGTCCTCCCAGAACATCAAATTTTTCAATCCATGATATTTTGTAAGCCCACGTCTTTAGAGACCTCCTCTCTTCAGCATTAAGTAAGGTGCTTGGTCCTTAGGGTACTGAGCACAAATTTGCTTCCTCTCATGTGACTTCCTAGTTTTCCTGATTGCCAAATCAGGTATAAATTTCCCTATTATTTTTAGATACTGAACAGATCTACCATTCTATAACTCTGTAGCCATAGATGCCATTCTCTTTTCTGATTCCTTTCTTGCAAGCCACAGTATGGTTTTTCAGTTTCCAGAAATTTAGGAAGATGCTAAGGAAATTTATTTCATCAGTGTTTTAATAAAGTAAATTCTTTATTAAAAACATACAAATATCATTATTTTATGGAGTTCTGAAAACTAAATTTGTATTGGGAGATTGAAGCAGTAACAACAGGGTCTTGAGAAGTGCATTTTAATTAAAAAGAGGTGATCCCTTCATACATCCTGATTTTTTTTTTTTTTTAGACAAAGGGTAAGAGGAATGTCTTGTTTTAATTTTTTGGTTCAGGAAGCTGAAGTTGATTTGCTCAAGATAAGAGCACCCAACTGAAATGAAAGAGAATGTTCATTCATTTTCTAGTAGGTAGTACTTTTCATCTGGGTTTCTGAACTACGGAAAGTAAGTGTGATGATGAACTTAAGAGGTCATACCTATAATTCCAAAGACAATAATGAGTTATAGTCTTCATGTGGGGATGCACCCTGAGTGTCTGTATTTGGATCTAATGCCTGTGCGCTATGTATCCCGCTGAGCCACTTCACACTGATAAAGCCTTCAGAAGTAATGATTCTGTGTTGACAAAGAAAGTCCTGGAGCAGCTCTGTAGTCAAATGGAGACAAGAAAAAGAAAGTGAGAGACTTTCTTGGTTTGCCATTTTTCAGATCCATCAGATAGTGGTCTAGGGACTTGCTTGTCCTGTGCTTCTTCCTCATTACAATTAGTTCTCATAGGAATCTTGCCCTCCACATTTATCCATCATAAACTTCCAACTTGTACCATGTAGCAGATCATCTATGGTCTGTTGGGAAGACATGATAGGGTGTTGTGTGAAGTGAGAAAACAGAGATGGAATAGTAATGTGTTTGTGTTGGGAAAAAGGAAGGGGCAGGTAGGAGTAAAAGAGAGAGAATTCACCTTCTTTTTCCCATTAAAAAGCAATCACAGTTTATTAGCATAACTAACTACCAGGATTCCTCAGTTGGGAAGTTGGGCGTAAGTATTAGTTATTTGTAGGTTTCCAGAAGTAGAAGGCAGAGTGTAGAAAAGTTCACGATCACAATCACTAATTGGAAAATTTTCTTAACAAGGTTCAGTTCTATGGTGACTATGATTTTAAAAAATGTACACAGGACCTGCCTCAAAAAAAGCTTAAGATCCAGTGGATGTGTCAGGGCATTCTGCTTGGATCACTGAAGAATGTTGGTTGCAGATTTCCAAATCATTGAGACACAGAAATTTGGGTAAGTTTCTGTCTTCATAGGCTAGTTTTGAGACTTAGCTAAGAAAGTTACTATGGGTATTACAAACTTAGACAGAGGTAGCAGTGTTTCAAGCCTGGGGCTATTTTCTTACGTGCGATAATATGCAAAAGATATAAGTTGCTTCTCAAGAGAAAAAGCGCAAATGCAAAATTGCTATATGTTTTTCATCCTTTATTCACCATAAAATATCCTGATGAAAATACTTTGCAGGAATGGGTTCAGCATTATGGACATTAAGAATGAAAGAGAAAAAAAGGAAAAAAGAACAAGGTAGGGCTGGAGCAGAAATCCAGGATATGGTTAGACACAGATATAAACTTTTGAAAGTTTAGGGTACTATAACATATTTAAAAATGGATTGCAGGGAGAGTTTTCTTTAGCTGCATTCCCCTCTCTTCCTCACCCTCTAAAAAAGACATTCATAGGATATGCTACAATGGCATTACAAACAATCTCTTACAAATTGACATGTATCCGCAGCAGTTGGCATCATCATAACCTAGCTCAGGTCGTGCTCCTGTGGGTGGTGTGGATAATTGATTTTAGCAAAGCTAAGCTCTGTCAGCATGGGTTATCCCAGATGGATGAGAAAATGCTCTACATTTGGCAGGTGCTGTGTGGTAAATCTCAAAAACCTCATTGCACTTTATTAAGCTACTCTCATTTGTAGCACGCTTTCCTGGTGATAAAGTTAAAAATTTAAGTAGAAGGATAAACTGACTGGATTGATAGGCAATGCAAGCTGAATCTTGTAGTCTCTACAAAGCAGCCCATCCAAATGTGGTCCTGCAGAGCCCTGCTCCGAGCTCAGGGACTGGAGGTGTTTTGCCATTGCCACCTCCAGAGTGACTGAGATTCTTTTTTTGACTTCACTTTTGGCTTTAGGGGTGACTTGTTGGCAGAGACATATTTATTAGTAAGCCATAAAGCCAGAATTTTAGGTTTATGAGATGATAAATTGGAAAGATCCATTCTACTTATATAGCTCCTTTTCTTTGGGATTTTTTTGGGGATTACATTGATAGAATCTTGAAAAATCTTTAAAGATACTTTTAAGAGTTATCTCTGCACATTCAGAAAAAATAAGGACTTTCCTTCAGAGGTTATCAATGTTATCTCCAGCATCACCTGAATCAAGAAATGGAGCATTGTATGACCTGAAGTTCTCATTATTATATCATATATCAAATATCACATAATACTATCATTATTACCTGAGAAAGGATATGCTGCTCAAATAAACTATTTGTAGCTTACAAAGTACTCTTATATTCTGTAAGTACTTGATCCTGACTATCAGATTCATGGAAAAATATTTCCAAGAGTATCTAGCAAGCTCTCTGCTCATGAATTATCAGAGAATAACTTTCTTGACATTTAAAAGTACAGCTGAAATTCCCTACATAAGATGTGTGCACTCTGAAGCATGTATTTTAATATTAGTTGTCACCCATTTTGGTGATGAACCCATGTAATTATCTTAGCTATTATAGTATAAGATTGAAAGTTCATGTTTAACTTATTTATTCTATACAATGGATCAAAATATATTTCCTTAGTCTCGTTTCTAGGGGAGTTTTTTTAGGGTCTTTTGATTTTATAATTTTCAGTATCAGAGTAAGTCTGATTAGATTGAATAGGCATACTAATCTTAATCTTGTAATCTCAATAATTGATCTACATGTTTATAAATTGTCTCATAGCACCAGCAAGAAACTAAACATCACAATTACTGCTAAATTTGACATGACTCAGAAACTGCCTTAAAGTCACAGGAATGTGAAAAAATAAATTGTTTTCTATCTCTTTGGAAGGTTACCTAATTAATGATTGTACAGTTAACATCAGCCAGCTATTGCCTCCATAAAAATGAAGGAGACATATTTTTCTTTATATCCTTTTATAACAAGACCACCTCTTTCACTTTGCCTTTCTATGTTTCTGATGAAAACCCAGGCACACAGGAGAAATTCTAACAAATTTCTTTTGTTAAGAGCAATACAAATCTGTGATAATTCAAACACAGACCATCGCAACAGCTCCAAACAGGTGGCCATCCCATGACAAATAAACTTAAACAAATATTTCCTTCAGTAAATGTTTCCTGGTGACATAAAAGATCATGGATCATAAATGTGGCTGTTTAATGTAAGGCATGCCAGATAGAGACTTAGAAGGGTACCTGCTATGTCAGTCTGCTTTTCTTTGTAAAAAGTAAAAGGAGGGCCTATGTATTCATATTTTATAAACTATATTCTACAAGGAGGGGGCTGCACTGTTTTTGAGTAAATTTTTTTTTTTTTTTGCCTGAGTGTTATACACTTTAGTGCAAATTGACAATCACCTTTTAAGGTTCTTTAAAATTATAGAAGACACTTTAGTTTTTGATACATATTTACATGTTTTTCTGAGACAAATTCTTGCTTGTTTGCTATACAGAAAACAATAGAAATATATTGTGGCTTAGGGTAAATATGAGTAATTACTGAATGAGGATTTTTTGTTTTGTTTGACATGTGTTTAGTCATTTTCAGCAATTTTATCACCTAATTCTTTTCCATTTCACCATAGTATGGGAAATTTTAGGACATTTGATGGTAAAATTCTGGTTTATGGTTTTTTTCTTTGTTTGTTGGTTTGCTTTTCATTTTGGAAATAAAACTGCCTGATGAATAAATGACTAAATGGAAGGTAACTGTAGTCTGATTTCTTCTAAGACTTCTGTGAGGCACCTGGGTTAGTTCATGCATATTTTCCCTTAACAAATTAAGGTTGCTTTGAAAATATCCTAGTATTCCATTCATGTCACTTCAATAGAAATCTCAGAGTCATTGTAGAAAACATTCAGATCTTTTATTTAAAGGGTCATATCATGGAGTTGTTTTCCTAGTCCCACACTAGGCAATTTCTTACCTAGACCAAAATCATTATTTCCTCCCCATCAACGTTCCTGGGTACTATTGGATTTTTAGAGAAAAAAGACATAGAAAGTATGCAAAATTTATTATTTGCCTACTTTGTAATACATCTACTTACTTTAGAAAGAAAAGCGGTCCATATGTTTTTCCTGCAGTGCTTTGAAACCCCAAATCTTATCAGTTAATGACCCTGCACTGATCCTGTACCTACATACACACATACACACACACGGACACACAGATCACACACACACACACACACACACACACACACACACACACACACACACCTTTAACATCTTTACCTATACATTTTAGTCTAGATCTACTTTGCCAACTATACCCATTATTAACCCAGAACAAGAATCTTATTGTCATTAATTATATTCCCTTTGGTGGCCATATTTCCTAAACCTCAAACTAGACAGAAGTTTTTTTACTAGGGACTCCATCTTTCTTAGACTTTCAGCAGCATTTCAAACAGCTGGCCATTTTAAAAATACTTCCTTCTTTGGCTTTTTTCTCTTCAGATACTCAAGCTTGATAACTTTGAATAGTTTCTGTGTAACAGAGTCTTGTAAATTTGTACCTGTAACCTCAGTCTTGTGCTCATCAACTGCCGACTTGATCCTGCCACTTTGGTGACCAACAGACAAGTTGCAGGACAAATTCTTAAGGCCTATATAGTCATATTTTGCCAGTTCTACCCTTTATCTGACCTCTCTGTCTCAGTAAAAAATACCATCATCACACTGTTTTCATCCCCAAGTTTAGGTGTCATATCACCTCCAATACAGGAAGTATGGTTGACTGGATGCCATATACTGTAACATGCTTCATATGAGCCCTTCTCTCTATTTGTTCCAGGGTAGGACAACTACCTCTTAACTGGTGTCCTCATTTCTGATTTTTTTTTTTTTATCGGTACCAAGGATTGAACTCCTGACCACATGCTTGCAAGGCAGGCACTTGTGCTGCTGAGCTAAATCCCCAGCCCCTCACTTCTGATTTTGTGAATCCAATCTAATCCATTTTCCATGGAGCACCATGGGGTCACTTTCCAGCTCAAAACCATTCATTTAGTTATTTCTTTATATGTAGAGTACAATTGTGTTTCCTTACTCCTTCCCCTTGGCCTTCATATTTTGCTAGTGAACTTTTCTACACATTAGTAACACCTAGAGAAAATTATTGTTGAAACTGCAGATACTCTGATCTGATAGTGTGGAGTGGGGTTTGAGCTTTGGTGTTTTTTAAGTGCTGTAGAATGTAAGCCAGCGTTGAAAACATTGACAGTGACCCTCTGCATACACTTCCTCCGATTCTTGCTTTCCTCCTTGATATCCTAGTTACAGTGGCATCAGACATATGATGTCCATTCCTGCCCTAGAGACATTAGCTATCTGCTCCAAATGCTTTCTTTTCAGATTTTCACAAGGCAGGTTCCTTCCTGTCATTTGTTTCTTAATGCAAATGCCACTTCCTCAAAGAAGTTCCCTTAATCACTAAATCTTTATTGACCACCCATTGATTAACTATTTTACATGCCTGTTTTTTTTCTTTCTAGTGTTAATTGTTTCTGGCTTATTGATTTGTTCATTTTTGCTCATGAATGAAATTTTAGTTAAAACAGAAATCAATATGTAGAATATGACAAGTTTCACCAAATATTTGATGGCAAGTTAATCAATATAATTGTGGGAAAATATGAGAAATATTTAAAATTGTATAACCTAGGAAAATCCAGAACATTTTAGTTGCTTAATGAACAAGAGTATGTAAAATCATGTAGAGAAGACTTTGGGATGTAGCTCCGTGGTAGAGAACTTGACAAGCATGCACAAGGCCACAGGTTCCACTGAGAAAAAAGGAGGAGGAATAAAGGGTAAAAATTGAGTAGCCAGTCTCTAATTTTAAACCATCACTTTTTATGGTTTGAGGAGAGTGGAAGGAAATGGTATTGTTAACTTTTTTCAAATATTACAACAACTAAATTTTAAAACATTTAATCAGCAAGTAGCAAAAATATTCTGCAGCTGACGATTTTATCGATAAGTGCCACTGAGCCTCCTCTGTGCTATTTTCTATCATTTGGCTGATCTTACACAAAAGGTCAAGGCAGAACATTTAAGTGAGTACACATGCATGTCTAAAAACACATGATTTTGCTTGTAGGGAGGCTGTCAGTGGAACCATCAGATAAATTATGAGCCTCAGTGTTTTCCAAGCCTGGCTGGACGTCAGGACTTTCTAGGGAGGAAACATCACAGGGTAATTAAAATAGAATATCTGAATATGGGGTCCTAGCATTGATATTGTTGAAGTTTTGCCTTCTAGGTTGTCCAAGTGCTTAATAACCAGTTGAAATGCTACCGACGATCAATACAATTTGGCCTGGGAAGAAAGGGAAACCTATCAAATTCACTAATACAGTAGGAAATATTCCTAACTAGAGAACTTCATCACCTAACATGCTTAGTTTTTATCTTGACACACACTGGTATTTTTGACTTCATCACTGTAGCTTACAAAGTCATACATGCTATTAGAGGTCAAAAGAAGCAAATGCATAAGTTTTTTTTGAGAGAGGAAGAAATATTTTTAAAATTCTGGTTAAAGCAGAGAAAAACCAAGATGTGCCTTTTAAGTAAGAGACAAAGGGGTTTTGTTAGCTCAACTATCTGACCACAGGAAGGCATTGGAGCAACATGGAGACCAGACCCCGGCCCCAGGTCTTGCTCTGCTCTGCTCCAGTTCTGTGACCCTGTATGAGTTATTGAACTTTTTTCAGCCTCCTTTACTCCTCATGCAAAACAGGATGAAGTCCTCTTCCTCACTGGGTTTTTATAGTAAACAAGGGTCAAGATATGTACGGTGCCTGATACTCCCGTGATGTTGTTCTCTCCCTTCCTTTACTCTCTGAATTACAGTCATACTCATTAGTACAATTATGGCTGACACACAGTAAGTGCTAAGAAGTGCTATTATTCTATTATTGTTAATGCTTTTTTTTTGACATGGATATAGTTTAAAGGAGGAAGTCATAAAGGAGGTTAATTTCAACATCTTCCTCTAAGTCTTTGCTTTTCCTTCAGTTGTGGAGGAACCTGAATCATTTTTGTGAATTCTATAACAGATAATGCCAAAACATTGGAGAGTGAGTTGAACATAGGTGAATCTGTTGGTTTCAGAGAATGCAAATCAGCAGGCATGCCATGAAGAAGGAGGGTGGCCTTCCAGTTTTGCCTACTGAAGCTTTACTAAAGGGGACTTCACAAAAGAGGAAAGTTTAACAGTCTAATATACTGTTTCCTCTAAGAAGTGAGTGAAGTGGGGACCCATGGGTTCTTTATAGCTTCTCAGCATTACACACCAAAAGGCTCATTCCTGTTCCTTCTCAGAATGCTTGGCATCTCCTATCTGAAACGTAGGAAACTTAGAAAACCTGTCTGATTCTAACATCTTACCTCGTGTTACTTGATCAGAATATTTCAGGCAAATTTTAAGGGTCTCTCCTCTCAATGTCCTAAACATGCAAAACTTTGAGAGGAGTCACTGGGTTCCCTTTTTTGCCCTCTCAGTGTGTTTATTCATGGAAATTCTCATATGGAAGTTTTTCTTAATTCTGATCATTTAGCAAAAATAAATTAAACAATATGAATGATTTATGCACATTTTTAATGGGCATTGATAGAAAAGCTATATATAAAAGCATTCTGAGTTTGCTACTCCTTAGGGAAGATAGGTTTATTGAGGTTTTATATTGGCTAGACATAGTGAAAATCTCATACAAATTTCAAGTATAAGTAAATTTTACTTATCACTAGCAAATGAAGTAAAACTTGAAAAGAATACTTGTAAGGTGTTTTTCAAAGGCCTGAAAAGTTGAGATATTCTTTGATCTTAAAATTTAGGACATTATTAGAAACAGTAGACATAATAGGGAAAAAGCCTTACTAGTTCTCCCTTGATCCTTCCTCTCTGTTGGCCACAGTCATAGAACAATACTTCCCCAGAGTGCCAAAGCTCTTGATAGCACTCTTCACTCAAGCTTTCATTTCCTCCTTCCAGTGGCCACCGCAATTTGGCATTTATTCTTACATTCCACTGAAGCCACTACTATAATGTTGCCAGAGACATCCTCCTAAGGACTAAATTCAATGGATATTAAGAAATCTCTATTTGACCTTTGTGGCCTTGAATTCTGTAAGCCTGCTGAACTCTCCTGGCTTCCATAAAGCTACTCTGTCCTAAATTGGGCACTTGGTGCATGCCTATAATCCCAGAATTTGGGAGGTTGAGGCAGGAGGATCATTTTAAGTTTGAGACCAGCCTGGACTACAAAGTAAGCTCAAGGCCAGCCTGATGTGAGTCACTGTCTCAAAAAGTCAAAACAAACAAACAAACAAACAAACAAAAAAAGCAAAACCAGAAAACAAACAAACAAAGCAAAAAAGCTCCTTTGTCATGATTCTCTCCTGCTTTTATGACAGACAGGGCATCTCTTCTGGGTTCTTCCGGTTGCTGACCTTGGCAGGTTCACTTTCTGAAGATGTTCTATGAAAACTCCCACTTGTCACCTTGGCTTCGGCTGCTGCCTATGGCTTACAACTTCCAAATCACCATGCCAGTCCTCCTTCTCTCCCTGGGCCTCCAGAAGTGCAATTCCAGCATCTGTAGGCAATACTAACTCTGCTATCCCACAAACAACTCAGAGAACTTTATCATCCACTCTGAACTTACTCCTCAGCCTGTTTCCCAGTGTCACTTACATTTTAACCAATTCTTTGAGCTAGGAATGTGTGAGTCCATCTGGTCTTTTTCACATAATGTTATTTACCACATCACAGTGAACTGGTCTTCCTCTCTCTCATGCTGCCACACTGAAATCCTGCCACCGCTCATCTTGTAATACATATCTTCATCAGACTACCTATCAAAACAGAAAGCTTATCTCACTGTATATTATTCTTGCTCAAAAAAAATTCCAAAGTCCCTTGCTGTCTTTAGCATAAGCATAATCCTTATTGAGTTCTTGAGTGTGAGACTTTAGTGTGGACACACACAGGCCACTCCCTCACACAAGTCTTCTGTTCATTCCTAAGTAAGTGCATTCCTCCATGTCTCCCAGCCTTCCTCCATGCCAGCTTCTCCTTTTACCACCTTGATAACTTCTACTTGCCCTTCAGGAGCCAGCTCAACAGTAACTTCTTTTTTTTTTTTTTTTTTTTTTGAACCGGGATCGAACTCACAATCTTGCGCTTGCCAGGCAGGCGCTTAGGCCACTGCATTATATCCCTGGCCTCAACAGTAACTTCTTGTTTTAAGTATTCTGTGGCTTTGAAAGATTTAGATACTGTATTTTGCTCTCAGAAGCAGAGCAGATCATGGTCATGACAGCCCTCTAGAACCAGACACTGCTGAGTTCATGTGGCTCTACCATTTCACAACTGTGAGCCTGGGGCAGGACACCTAGTCTCTGTAACCCTATAAAACGTTGATCATAGCAGTACATTTATATCACAATCTTATAAATGTTGATTATTTAAATATTTTTGGGGGAACATTAGCTGAAGTAAATGACTATAACACACTTGACCCGATAATTGGAATATCACAGTATTACATTTTTATGGCATTTACTCTTTTTTTCCTCTTAAACTAAACAAGTGTGTACTGTGGTTCCACTTCACTACAGTTACTTATTCACTTATCCAACCTTAGCACAGGCTTACTGTGTCAGCGAACCCTATCTTCAGTCCCTCATATGCATCATCTCCTTTAATAATCTTCACAATTTATGAAATAGGTATTTTAATCATCATTTTACAAATAAAGAAACAAGGTCAGAGTAATTAAGCAACTTACTCAAAGTCACAAACAGCAATATGATCAGATCTGGAATTCAGGATGTCTATCTTCAGAGCCTATGACCCAATTACAATTTAGGTAGTAAAATGGTGTTGTCTGATATAAATGAAAATAGTAATTAGTGGTTAGAAATTAAAGTTAGAAAAGCAGGAAGAGATTATAATAATTTAATAATGTCATTTTAATATAAAACACTTAAATGCACATTAATTTATCTATATTACACTGGAGTGGGGCAGAGAAAGAAGAGGAAAGGCAATGCTCATTTCTTTCATAGCGATCATTAGAATTCTATATTATCTTTCTTTCATAAACCATACTGGAAAATGCATTGTTTATAGTCTACAGTAGTTGTTCCTTCAGAACAGAGTGGATCTTAAAGACCCTGGCTAAGCAATTTACTCAAATTTGTCTAGATTTTTATCCCTTTCCTCTCCTCAATCACATATGTATGTATGTATGTATTTACTGTACTGGGGATTGAAGCTTGTGCCTCACACATGCTAGGCAAGTGCTTTACCACTGAGCTACATACTCAGTTCTCTCAATAAATTGCCTAGGCTGGCCTCAAACTTGCGATCTTCCTACCTGAGTCTCACAAGTAACTGAGATTACAGGCATGTACCACTGCACCTGGGTCCTCTCTTCAATCTTTTCAAACTATCACACATACATCTAATTACAAAGATTTTATTTTGGCCAGGTACTCTTACTGAATATCTCTAGAGAACTCACTTTAGTGTTCATGAAACTAACAACCCATTTTTATTGTACTATATTTCATGGACTATTGAATTAAGCTATGTAACTATAGTAACAACCTTGACTGGCATAAACAGGTTGGGAAGCAAATATGACAAACGCTTATTAATAATAAAATATTGGCTCTGGGGGAAGGAACATGTGAGTATTTGTCTTCTCACTCTGAATGGTCAGCATCCTCTGTCAGTAGAACAGTCAGAAGGGAATGGGTAGTCTTGGTTAAATTGGCCACTTGATAAAACAGAGATTAAGACAGAGTCTGCTGTGGCATTATGCTCCCAATACTTCTGATGAAATGACATAAAATTCACTTAACCATCATATTCTAGGTCTTAATCTCAGTGTTTTCTTGCAGTGACTTCCTTTCTTAGGCAAAACAGTTATCATTTCATGGTTTAGTACATGTGTCAATGGAAAGTTATTCTACCAGGATCAGAAGCAAAAAATGATGAGTACTTCATCAATGGGAACGGGATCATTTGTAGTTATCAAATAATTAGTGTGGAAAGTATAAGCATGCAGCAATGAAATATGAGCTCTCAACATTGATTTACCATCAATTTTACATGTGGATTTATACCAAAAGTGATACCTCTAAACTTTAGAAGAATTACTATGCAGACACAGTGAAAAGAAAATGGGAAATGAGATACATATTCTTTTTCGAGTCTCTTTTTCAAATGATCAAGTATTTTTTCTCACATTTTTTATTACAGTGCCATTAAGACTTTTTATCCCAGCACAGACATAATCAGTTTCAGATATTCAGAATTAAGCAAATCTAGGCTCTCAGAAGATATCCTCAAGTTCTTGTGGGTCTGAAGAGGCTGAACTGAATTGGCTAATCATGTAAAACAATCTGTGCAATGAATCAAACAGAGGAAGTTGACTGTGGTAGCCTCAGAGCTGACTTTCAGGTATTTATCTACTTGTAAAGAAAAAGGGGAGTGTGACCCATGTAAAATCTTGTAGTTCCAGAAGAATCTCACGTGGCAGCCAGTCTTGTGTAACAGAGCTTCAGGATGGTGTTTGAACATTCACCAAACAGACATTGGAGGAAAAGGTTTAATGAGTAAAGCATTGGACTGATGCTTAAGCATGAGTACTCTTCCTGTGAATGTCTCAAACTTACTGAACAACTTTTGATTATCCATTTATTACATGCTGCTCATGCTAAAGTTGTGGCTAATGAAAAATTTGTCATAAAATACCTTGAGGCATTTTTTTCATTTTAAAGTGTTTCCTCTCCTTCAGATTTAATTATAAACAACTTAATTTTTGTAGAAAACTAGTGACCTTTTTGTGTCTTCAAGGCACATTTCAATATGGAAATACTTATGAATTTAAAAATGGAATTGCCCTTTTCAGTATGCTGGTTATGGGAAAAGGTCTCACTAAATATAAACCCCACAATGTATCTCACTCAGCTTCTAAAGCTGTGGCAGAAACAGAGTAAGCACTCGATAGTCATTGAACTAATGAATCACACCTTCTATGTTAAGTTCTAGAAGCTGTTTAAACCACTGCAAAACAAAAGCAAGTTATCTTGTTTAAGCAGACACAATACCCAAAATTTGAAAATATACTGTCCTAATAAATGACTTATTATTCAAGGCAGGTATTGACAATCACATAAAACAGAATGTCAGAAAAATACCTGATTAAACAGTATCGTCTTCCCTTAGGATAAAAAACTTATTTCAGTTAAGGAATTCTATTAAATCCATGCCATTTTTCTTTCTGATTCTATCTGAGTTGTTAACTGGATTAACTTCATTTTCTTTCCTGAGAATAGAGAAAAAGTAGCAAATCGTACTTTATTATTTTTCAGTTGCTTTTGCAGGATGGACTTGATAATCCTAGGGAAATGCAAAGAATGACTAACATGAATTTAGGCAGGTCTCAATTATTCAAGAGCTCATTATCTGGGATGTGGCTGTTTATAATTCCTTTTGCTTTTCTTTCTCCCACATGTTTTTTAGGATGAGACATACAACATGGTTCCTGAGTGGTTAGTAGCTTTGATCAAATGGTTTTGCAATTAACTTCTAAAATGAGGTTTGTGGATTATTTGTGGATTTAGGTTACATTTAGGAACCATACAAATTATTTTTAAATTATAGGAGCACACATTTCCCTTATGCTGAAAATAGTTTAAATTTTGAGAGATTAAATTATGAAGGCTTTTTTTTAAAACTTTGAAGGTCTAACTAAATAGTTATTAGTAACAAATGTGGACTAAGATATTCACGATTTTCACCTGGAGAATACACACTGTGTTTTGGCAATACATAAACTACTGTACAGTCAGACTTTTGAAGTTTTAAGGTTCTGGTATCCTTTGGTAAACTTTTATTGTACAGGTTCTGGTTAGAAAACTTGGGGCTAGAAAATAAAGATCAGTCAAACAGTCCCTGCCCTGTAGTAGACCTTGGTCTTCTGGAAGAGCCAGGAACAAAATAGACAATTATAAAAACAAGGTATTGAGTGAAACAAACCAGATACAACAAGACAAATACTTTATAATCTCACCAAAGTAAATAATCTAAAAAAGCCAAACTCAGAAGCAGAGAGTAGAAAGCTACTTAGCAGAAATTGGATGTAGGTGAGGGTAGGGAGAGATGCTGGTCAGAGGGTACAAATTTTGAGTTATAAGAAAACCAGTGAAGGGGTGCTGATGTATAGCATGGGTCATGCTGGGTGTGTTGATTAATTTGATTATGTTTATTAATTTGATTATGTTTAATATGAATATATATATGCAAACCACATCATTACATTATATACTTTTAATATAGTCAATCTTTATAAATTAAGTATTTAAAATAGAGATGTAGGAAATTCAATGGAAGAGATTGCAGAGGGTATACAATATTATAATGCTTATAAATGGTTACCTTGCCCAGCCTGAGGTAGTCAGGAAAGGTATCCTGATACATGATGAAGCAGCTGGACTGGATTTAAAGGGTGATAGGGCTTAGCTAGAAGATGGACAGCCTTTTAGATGAAGGACAGTGCACGAAGCAATGGACTCAGAAATGCTATTATGGCACATCAAGACGCAAGTTTTATAAAACACTTGAGTCATAGTTTTTCACTCATCCAATCTCTTATGTGTATTGTATATACAATGACCAAGGACAGATCTCTGCTCCTATGAAGCTTACATTTCATGGAGGATAGTAAACAAGAAAACAAGAGACTTCTGAAGTGACAAATTTTGTGAGGAAAAGAAAAAGCTTTATGGGATAGATAGAGTTAGGGATGTGTGGGAAGGATGGACATCTTTACATAGTTCAAGAGCTTTTCTGAGGCAGTAACATGGCACTGCACCTTGAACCCTGTGAAAACTCAGAAGAGATTTCCACATGGAGTGACCAGAAGTTACAAAAGCCTTCAGATAGGAATAATTTGGACCCTCAAGGCCTAACTGATGAGCAGTTTGCAGAATGAGAAGTGGTGAGAATGATAGGAAAGGAGTTTGGAGAGTGAATTGGGTCTCAGAGGGTTTTGTGCTCCAGGATAAGCCTTGGATTTCACAGGAAGTCACTGTAAGGATGTGACTTGACTTCCACTCTAAAAAGGTCACAATGGCTATTGTGAAAGGGAATAAAATGGAGAGAGTATGGAAAATAGGATCTGGAACCCTTTGTAAAGGTTCAAAATAATAAGCTGGATTTATTTTTGTAAAATATAAATCTCTTCAAATAATATGCATAAATAAATATGTAAAAGTCAATACTATTACAAAGAAGGGTTCTGTAAGTACAATATGAGTTGTGTAAATACAAAGTAGATTCAAGTGTCAGATGGTGTTACAGAAAGGAAACTTTGAAGTTTCTTATTATCCTAATTAGGTCTGAATTCATGACCAGTTTTTTGAATAGTAAAAGTACTCTCTTGTAATAACAGTTTGAAAAATTCTTAGAAAAACCCAAAGGAAGAAAGACTTGATAGATAAACACTCTTCTCAAGAACACCGCCAAGGTCAACAGAAATTTTGAAAAAGGAATTGAACTTCAATTTGAACTTCACTCCTAGCCAGCAAGACAAATACAGTATTGAGAAAATTACTTGAATGGCATGGGTCTCACTCAGGAGTTATCCAGAAAAAGTAGATGGGAAGAGCCACTTAGGAAGGATTAGTTAGAAGATGACTGTCTCACAAAAGCAGTGGTAGGAGCAAGGCTCCAAGCATAAGGGCCTCACTGGGGTTTTGCTGACCAAAATGAAACCAAGTATTCCTTGCACACTGCCTCATCTCTGAGCAGCCCTAGCCACAGCCATGCACTGCTAAACCATGGAGATATGTTCTGCAAAGTGAGTTGTTGGATGATTTCTTCACTGTGTGAAAATCACAGAGCATAAGCACCCTAACCTAGATGTTTGGGCCTCTTGATATAAGTAAGAGATGAAGTAACTAGCTTCATCTCTTCATCTCAGGCTGAATGGCCAAGCTGGCTGGCATCTTCAAACTGCGAAGTTTGAGGCTGCTAGTATTATAGCACAGCATACAATTTTACAGGAGACTTTTTAATAGGCAGACAGTATACTATAAAATAATGATAAAAAGTTTATTATAAAATAGTAAAAACAAAACCCAGTAATATAATCATCTATTATCAACCCTTATGTAATATATATAAGTACTTTATTTTTATATAACTGGCAGGGCATTAGGTTTGTTTACCTCGACATCATACAAAGCTAATCATGAAGAAATATTGGACTGAAGGAAAAAATGAGAATTTATTAATAATTTGAGATTTATACAGCTTGCCATTGACTTAAAAATTGATACAGGCTTAAAATGTTCCAAGTTTGTGAAGTTCTCTAGTCATGAACATTGCAAATGTTACAGAGCTCTTTCTGCTTGAGAACATTAACATTTTCTCAAACAGCTAAATTATATGTGCAGTCATTTTCTTGAAGAAATAGAATAATAATGCAAGTGAATTAGGAAGGCTATATTATCCATATAATTGGAGATTAAATGATTTCAATATCAGGGTCTTATAGGTATTTGAGTCTTTATTTGACAAATTGGTATCCAATTTTAAATTTCCTCTGAACATAAGGAAAATCCGAAGTCATACAATTTGGTAAACGTTTCTGAGCTGAGCAGGCAGTGCAAAGCATTGGCTCCTGCTCTGAGTTGGAAATACTAGATTTCACTTATAGCTTTGAACATTATTGACATTTCAGACATAGAGACTTTGATTTATAGTGAAATGGCAGCTTTAAAGTAGGGCTTTATTCAGAGCTACTGCTCCCAATAAACAGGGAACTCTATCCTGTCTCCCAGGCAATGTCCTGGACATTGTGACAGGAAGAAGTGTAGTATATAAATTGCAATAATATTTGATGAATAATCTGGGAAAGTAGGGAAAGATATTGAAGTATCAAGTCACTAAAGAGCAGCAGTCCATTTTTATACAGCTCTCATATATTCAATTTTGTGTTGAGGTGAGGAGAATGTTCAGCTACTTTACGCTCAATATTATCCAGTCACCAGAGTTTTACATTTACTGACCTAGCACCCTTTCTTTATTTATCTTTAATTTCATATTCTGAAGTTGACAAGTTGCTGTAAAAAAGAAGAGCTCCACAGTCATATGGAAAGATTTTCAGTGAGCCCCAAAATCAAGGACTTTCAAATTATATGTGTGAACTGAATTCCAAAAGGGGTAAATGAAAATTAATGGGGTCAGAATTGGAGAAACATGTCAAACATGTTTAAAAACTGCTCCCCACCCCCCGCCCATGTCCTCATTGATGAGCTCTGGCACCAGTTAGAATAATGTTGTGCTGTCTGGGGAGATTACCAGCAGGAAGCTGTCTAGTTTTCATTCAGTTTAAAGATGCCAGCCAGCTTGGCCATTCAGCCTGAGAATCATGAACACTGTATGTAGAAGCTGTTCTGCACACAAATCTCTGTGTGGCAGGATTTTACATTTTATTTCTTTGTCAATGTAGAGGAGGCTGAAAAGGAGTCTTGCTAGTGGAGACTGCTGTGGCTTGGGTAAGGACTGAAGCTGTCCTCCAAGTCTTCGTGCATTGGAAGCCTGGCCTCAGTGTGGAAGTACTGACAGTAGTGGAACTACTGTGATGTGGGGTTACAGTCATGAGGCTGCTGCTATGGGAAGGGGCAATCAGATTTCTCATGGGATTGAGCTCACTCTCAAAAGAGCTGGTTGTTCCAAAAAAGGAAGACTGCCCCCCACCCCCTGTTGCCCCCTGGCTCCTTGTCTCACAATGTAATTTCCATCATGAGGCCATCCAGCATGTGATTCAACCAGGGGAGCCTAACCAGAGCCAAGCAGATATCAAAGTCATGCTTACGAACCTCTAAAGCTGTGAGCTAGAAAAACCTTTATATGTTCCCAGGCTTGAGGTACATTGTTATAGCAACAGAAAACAGACTAATACAGAAGCCAATGTCTTCACTTAATGGAGCTAAAAATTATTGCAAAAGGGATATATAACAGAGAAGAGATGAAAATTCTATATTACCTTTGGCTTTATAGGTTAAGCATGCATTCTAGCATTCTTTGACCAAGTTTCTTATACTAAAGCCTTGATTAGCATTTACTCAGAAAGCAACAAGCTAAGATGTGACTGAACCATGAGTCAGGAGGACATTGGCTACCTTCCAGCAGTTTGTGTACTTGCTGACTGGGGCAGGGGGAGTCACTGCAGAGCTCAGTGATCCAACTATTTACAACTGGCTGCTTAGGTACCACCTGGCTTGTTACCATCACTTGCTCTGCCGGTAGTACTGGCAGCTATGTTTAAAGCAGGAGGTACCAGCCAAACCTTCTGATTGGCTTTTCAAGTAGGCAATTAGGCTACAAAGTTGGGCTGGAATTAAAATATATTACTTTTGTTATGTGGAACTTGAGTGAGTTGGAGTGACTTTTAGAGAAAGATGATGTCAAATCTGGTCACTGTTTAATATCCCTCAAACAAAAAGACATACTTTCTGAATATCCTCCTAAGTGAGATGAGGTAACAGCCAAACTAAAAGGATTGGTAGGAAGCCAGGGGCCCATGAAATTACTTTCTCTTCATAAATCTTCATTTTTCCAGGGCAGTAAAAACAATAAAACCTCTGTGTGAAAACTCACTCTTTGTTTCTATAATTAGAAAACTGAGCTTTGTAAGTATTAGTTGGAAAGGAGAGAGTATTAATTATAAATACCACGCATTGAGTGATGGTAGTGTTATCATATGGCCCACCCACAGGAGCTATTAACTCTCTGAGATGCTATTTTAGACAATTCAGTTTTGGTCTAATGTTGGTTTGTAAGTTGAAAGAATGAGACTGCAGCACTTCTGATATGCTGGGCTTAAAAGATACTGGGGAAGAAGGGCTAAATTTATTTCAGATGTTTGGAATAATAGATTTCTGGTGTAGGAGAAGATTTCAAATGAACATTCAGCATAGGACTTTACTGCAAAAGTAAGAATTTAATGAGTATGTAAATTCCAAAATCACTGTAGCATCCCATTGTTTGGAAGAGTTTTCTACACATTTTTTGTTTTAGAAAGAAGCCAGTGTTACTATTTGCTCTTTCTTCTCCCAACTACTGAACCTAAGAATAAGAAGTAAATCAAGTGTAAGTGTGTTTGCGCATATACACAGAGTTTTAAAGTGTTTTTAATAATGCAGCCACATTATACATTAATCTGTAATTTAAAAATATCTGGGATCTGAAAATTTTTGGAAAAAATATGGAGGCAAACAAATAATGAGGATGATGCTTTTTATTATGACAATTTAATAAACAAAGAACTGGTTACTCAAATGTGGGTGACTTTTCTAAGTCACATTGATCTCTTGCCCCAGTGGTCTCATTGGGATGACTCAGCCTGTTGAGACACTGCAGCTCAATCCAGTCATCAGTTCTATCATTTCCAATTCAAAAGAGGCTCATCCTCTTGTTCGCTAAATGCTACATTAAACTGGTTCACATGATGACCTAGTAACCCTGGCAAATGTGCTAGCTAAAACAACAGTAAGTATATTATTCACCAGTCTGTTGAGCTTATGTTTATAGTACACTACTTTGCATGTAGGCACTTGCTTCTTTGGCCTAACAGTCACCACCAGAAGAAGATGAGGGAAGAAGGTGGGGGGTGGGCGAAGGAGATGCAGTTTAAATGATTTAATGTCATTTTTAACTCTTTAAGATTCTGGTGCAATGCAGATTTAATTTAAGAAATTCATCTTTAAGGTGATTCCTGCTCTTTGAATTTTCTGGGGTCTGTTGTATTTAAATCACATAGTGTTAAATCAAAGAATAATGAATCAGAGAGTCACAGAATGTCAAAATTGCAAGGAACTTCAGAGGTTATCCATCCCCTTCTCATTTTCCAGTTGAAGTCAGATAATTTATTAGGTTCAAGGTCCCTCAGCTGGCCTAGCAAGCAGCAAGATCTCTCTTTAACAGTTTTGCTTTCCAGGTGGTTAAGGAGAGGCACTTATGATTTGTAATTGATTTACAGAGCCTGGGTTAATGCATGTTGATCTCTGAACTGTGCATAATGATTATCACCCTTTTCTTGGCCGTGTTAGATGTATCTGTCTCAGGCTCAACCCTCAAATTCCCATCCCACAGATGTTTGTAAAGGATACTTGTTAGAAGCAATCATAGAAACACAAATGAGACGCTGTGAACAAGGAGTCCTACATTGAAAGAGCTAAAAATATTCACCAGTGGAGTTGATAACATCCTCCTGAACTCCCAGTGCCCACACAAACCAAACATATGTAAATAAGGACAAGAGGATGAATAAAGAGCAATGAGCTTTTGAAAGCACAGGAAATAATTAAATGGGTTTTAAAGAAGGGCACGGCCTGGATTCTGTAATCTAAAATGTGGCCAGCCTGGCTATTCTTACCTATAGGTCACTTTCTGCAAAGCTCATTCATGCAGCCACTTATCCTACTTTCCCCACCACTTATTAATAAAAGGCTGGAAGCTGGGGGTTGGGTAGGCAAAGTGCTTCTTTGCTTTTGCTCCAAGGCAGAGGGGTGTTGCCGTTGGATTATTTACTGTGAGTCACAAAGTCGAGTCACAAAGTCAAGTCACACATCTGTGTTTTTAAAATATATGTTTACTTAGGGGGGAGAATAAAGAACATGCTTTTAAAAATACACACACAAATCTTGTTATTGAAGGGAGAGCCACAGTTCCTCTTAGGTCAAACTGGTCCTCTGAAGGAGTTCCTTGAGCCTTCTCCATAAGGGTTGTGCAAAATTGGCAGCCTGAGGCTACAACCTGTTGTAAATAGTCTTGCTCCTGAGAAGGTATTTTTACAAATTAGAATTTCAGGGTTTTTTTCATGACATTACCTGCATACAACACCCTCCTCAATGGGGTGCACTATTTTGCAGATGTCCCCAACTATATCTGCTTGTGGAGAACTGAGTTTCCAAACATTGTTCCAGGCAGGAAAAGGAGGCTGTGGAAAGCCCTGACCTGCAGGGACAGCTGGTCTCCCTGGCCTTTGTCTCCCTCTGAGGTGAAAGGTGCTGACGGGAAGTAAGAAGCCTGTGAAGTGTGCTCTGTGTAAAGGGTTCTCTTGGCATCAACCAAGGGGATGAATGGAGCCTTCTTGGGTCCCTTGACACCTCTCCCATGTCACAGTCTCATCTACTTAAAAGCTTCTCCTCCCACCAGTTGTGGATTGGCTACTCAAATTTCTTTTTGCATAGAAAACCACGTTTTAGGTTACTCTCCCCTCTAGAGCCCCCCAGTAGAGAATTTATTTTCAGAGCCATTTTGATAAAGAATTTCAGCAGGTCTCAAAATAGTAGGCAGTAGAATTAATACTAGAGCCTTACAGTATTTTATGTGTAGTTTATTATTACTGTGAACATATAAAGTATAACTCAGGGAAATACAAATTTATGATATGACATAAATGATAATTCTCTCATTTATAGGTTAGATTAATAAAATATGCCTCTATTATCCTTATAAAAATTACAACAGGTGACATAAATGTGAAATTAAAATGGAAAGTAAAACTACACAAACAGCTTCCTTTCATTCACATATAAGAGAAATAGAATAGTGTAATCATAACAGCAGACTTCATAGTCAGTCTGCCCAGCCTTAAATGCTGATGTAAATTCACGACCTTACACTGGGCAAGTTATTTTTCCTGATATAGTTTCCTTATCTATAAAATGGGGGTATAAGAATAACAATAACATAGGATTATAAGGATTTAATGAGAAATAAAAGACCTTTCCACTGTAGCATATAATGTCACTGATTTTAGTTGTTGTTATTTTTACTCCGATGTAGAGTACCTAAAACTTGATTTTGAATGACACTTCACAAGTATCACTCTTGATTATTGAATTTCTCACTAATTATTATTACTCATCTAGGCCATAGCTCAGGTTTTGGAATGAATGAGTAACTTGTTTATAGTTACATATAAGGACATTAACTTAGCATAGTTCATAGTTTAAGTTGCAAAGTTCTTAGGTAAAAATTATTTGTGAGGGCAAATAAACTCTAGGAAAATAAAAATGAAATTGACCAACTCAAAATACTTGATGAGTTGAAATATTTTGCCTAACATTCCAGATAATAGTAATAAGATTTAACATTACTGGGAAGGAAAAGGGAGAATGAAAAAAGATGAAGATGAAACGTGTATATATTCCAATTACCCATGATGAATCTGCTTATTATGTACTATCAATATCTGTTAATATAAAACTGATTCAGTAAAAAAATGTACACAATTCTATTTATTGGATTTCTATGTTGATATTTTGTAGAAAGTGCTTTCTGCAGTCATCAATATTTCTAATAATTATGTGTTCGTATTTAAAAATGAATGTCATACCATTTGAATTGTAGTAAAAGCAATAAATTAGTACTTGATTTGTGAAGAAAAAAAGAATGGCTTAGACAAGCTTGAGATGTTTTCCCCTAGTTTCCATCAGTACCTTTAAAGCCACCAATACCATAAACAATCTGTGTGAAATTCTCCTACATCCATCCCGGTGAAGAAATTTTGGAGCTACCCTAATGTAACACATGCTAAGAAGAACAAGACTTTCCATGGTATTGCACGCAAATATTTGCAGTGCCTGGGTTAAAAGACACTTTCTTCCATCACTATACAAATCAGATTGTTTCTCCACACAAGGGAATATAGAGAAGTATTTGGCAGGTCTGGGCCATACAAAGTAGGCTGAGTTTTCATGAAGTTCATCTCAGCAGGGTGGCAGCTGTCAAATAATGCACATGGTAGGTATTAAATAAAGCTACCTCAAACATGGCCAGGCTGGAAAGATGCACATGCTGTTAACATCTTACATGGTATTCTTCCAGATTACAAAATTTCAAGAGCCATTATGGTAACTATTATTGATTTCATAATGTTTTGAAGACCTGTATCTCTTACACTGGTTTGTTTTGATTGCTTTTATTCTGTTTTATCCTCTTTAAAATAAAATAAAACAAAAAATTTTAAGAGCAGAAGAAGATCTGAAGATCCACCTCTGCCTGCCAGGCGCTGCTACTGGAAGGCCCTTTCCTCTGCATGTCCAGCGTGGGCAGAGAGAGACAGACAGATCCACCTCTGCCTTCTGTGCACTGCTGCCAAAAGGTCATGTCCTATAGGAGGCCACCGTGGGCAGAGAGAACCAGCAGATCTACCTTCACCTTCAGGGAGCTGTCACCAGAAGGCTCCTTCCTGCAGACAGCCAGCAGGAGCAGGGGCACATAGCCAGGTAAGCCCTGTGCATCCATAGGCCCCCACGGGAGGCTCTTGGTTCCCTTAGGCAGCCATCACTCACCAGCAGAATCAGACAAACACACCCCTGTGTGTCTTCCAGCATCGTGGGAGTCCCAGTGTAGACACACAGGCTGAAAGAGGCAGCCCCATCTCCATGCACCCCTGATCATTGGCGAAGTCACAGTGTAGCTGCATAGGTCTGGAGAAGCCTGCTCCATGCACTGTCATCTCCCTGTAAATCTGGAATTAGAGGAACCCAGGTGCCTGTCCTATCCCCCCTATACTAGTGGCAGCCAACGTAAGTGTCTGGGGCCCCACAATCAGCTTCTTGGGAGGAACTCAGGAGAATATCAAGAAGGAGCAAAAGGCAAGCTCAAATCTCTAGCTCACACAGAACAAGTCTGGGAGATACAGTCATGGAAGAAAACGTAAGTCACACACTTGAAATCTCTGAGAGGATAGCAACTGAAGTAAGGAAACAACTTCACGAGATTGTAGAAGCAGTCAAATCAGAAATAATGTCTCAGGTTAAAGAAGAAATCACAAACATTCTGAAAGAATTGTTCAGCAGGTCTAAAGAAGACATAGACAAAAAAGAGGAGCATAGGAAAATGATGGAAATGTTGAGTGAATATATAAAGGAATTACAGTGCATGAAACAGATTCAAAGAGAGATGCAGGAAATTAAAAATTCAATCGAAAGCTGGCAAAACTGCTTGAAAGAGACTGAAAATAGACTTTCAAAGCTTGAAGACAGGATTGCAGCTAGTGATCATGAAAGGAAAGATCTCTTAAAAATAAGATGGAATCAGGAAATAATTCAATGGCTGCAAGATGAGGCAAAGAAGCATAATATTAAGAGTGACAGATATCGATGAAGAAGCAGGGGTCAACACAAATAAAGATGATCATGGTTCCAGGAACAGCAGCAGAGGAGGATCGCCAGACAAGACAGGCGATTGAATGAAGGGGAAAAGTGGAGGGCCAACAACAGGAGGATAGCATGGCAGAGACAAACCAATGTATGCTGGTTGTAACCATTAATGCAGATGGCCTCAGATCAGCAATAAAAAGAAACACAGGGAGTGTAGATCAAAAACAAGATCCATCGATATACTGTATTCAAGAAACATTTAAGTGGAAAGGAAATTCATAGACTGAAAATCAAAGGAGAGAGTACAATTGTTCCAGGTGAAAAAGAAAAAAGCAAGAGTAACTTGCCCATCAACTGCAGAACGGATAAGAAAGATGTGGTATTTTCATGCAGTGGAAAGCTGCCCAGCTATAAAGTAGAATAATCTCAAGGCTCCTGTAGGTAAATGGATGCAACTAGAGATCATGTCCATGGTCAAAGCAGTTTGAACTCATATGCGTGAACCCTAGCATGAGAAAGAGAAGGAGTTAATGGGATCCAAAAGCAAAATAGTTAATGTAAGAGCAAAGGGAGGAAACACCTGGGAGGGAAAGGTGGAAACTACTGTCAATTGTCTTATCTTGAACTCTTTCATTGTTTACATAATTTTGTTAGGTTTGGCTTTGTTTTGTTTTGCTTTGTAAGATTTTATGCGGTCAGACAGTAGGGGCAGCTATTTTGAATATAATGGGATATATTATGGTAATCATGGTTTCCTATTATATTGCTTTTAAGTCTTATAATGCTTTCATTCATTGGTTTGATTGATTTTGTTTTGTTTGATTTTATTATATGTGATGGCATCAACAGCTTTTTTGAAGAAAACAAGACATATGGTAGCCATTGCTGATTTACAAATCATCTTGTTTGGAAGTCCTACCATGCTTTTATTCTTCTGTTTTGATTGGTTCTGTCCTGTTGTGTTTTACTTGATTTTATTATGTGTGATGGTATATACAAATGTTTTGAGGAAAATGATATATTATAGCAGGCATTGTTCATTTCCTGTTATTTGGTTTTGAAGTCCTGTAATGCTTTAATTGTTTTGAATGGTTTTATACTATATTGTTATGTTTGACATTAATGTGTGTGAAGATGTGGTCAACTATTTTGAAGAAAAGAGACATTATGGTAGCTACTGTTGATGTCCAGTTGTCTTGCTGTGAAGAGCTGTGTTGCTTGCATTGTCCTGTTCTGATTTGCTTCATTCTGTTCTCTTTTGTTTGATTATCTTTAAAATAAAAAAGCAAGAAATAAAAGAATTGAGCATAATTTTTTTTAAAAAGAAGATTTTAAAGCAGCCTTCCCATCCTTTGATTATGGCTAATCAAGAGAACTGATTAGAGAGGAAGGTGTTATGAGAAATTCCCCTAAAAGGCAGAATGAGCAAGGATCGTCTCCAGTGCCACCTTACCCTTGGCCATTTCAGAATACTTTAACTTTAGCTGACCTGTCAGAGACAGGCATCAATCAGAAATCAGGATCATTTAACCAAGGATGAATTTCCCAACAGATCACACTTATAATTTGGACAGCGCCATTAGCACTTCTGAAAAGAATACATTTCATCCAGATACTTATGGTAAATGGACTGGCCAGCACACTTGTAACTATGGACTCACAGGTAATACATAGGTATGTAACTGTTTATAGGGCAAACAGTGGCTATTGTAGGTATTTTCTACCAGTGTGCTTAGAAAAAAACTAGACAAACATGACCAGAGAAAATCTGATGCTTAAAAAGAAGAAAAAAGTTCTTGTGCAAAGTCCAAATAAGGAAGATGGGGAAAGTAAACCCAATAAGCAAAACCAACAAAGTAGAAATTCTGAATACCTAACTATCTGTACACTCTTTCATCTTATAGTCCCCTAACTTTGGCAGCTGTGCCTACTTAACCCAGGGGAAAGTTTGCCCCACCCACTCATTGTGGACATTTATCAATGAATTAAGATAGTTTTGATTGTCATGTCTGTTTATTAATGGTAAAAGTTTAGCTATTCTGCTAAACATCCTACAAGGCACAAGAAAGCCTCCCAAAACAAAGAATTATCAGATCCAAAATGTCAATAGCACCAAGCTTGAGAAATCTGAATTTAACTCATACCTATGGGTGCAATCTGTCCTAAATTTGACAAAGGTCCTCTAGGTGGTTCCTTAGTGACTGGAGAACAATCACCTTGAGACTTGGCCTACTCTGCCCTTCAACCCCAGTTCTTGGCTCTCCCTTCTTTCTCTACCCCATGTCCTTGAGTTCTTTCTCAGATTTCCTGTCTGGCTCATCAGGAAGCACAGTTTTAGCTTCCTTCTGGAGTCCTTCAGGTCCATCTAGATGCCCTCTGGTCCTTGGGTTGAGATTCTGGCCTGCCATGGAATTTTTCTAATAGCAGTCATGCCATGCTGCAGATGTCTGTTTGGTGTTCTGCTTGTGGGTCTTCCTGAGGCCTCTGCCATGACTGCACAGGCCTGCCCTCCTCTTGGATTGTAAGGCCTACGGTCTGTTTGTTAAATATGGTATTAAGTGGTCTGTTCTGCCTAGGTCCTGGAATACTTCATACCAACGACAATGCCTCACACCAGGCTGTGTTCATACTCGCCTAGTCTGAGAAGCCTCCTTAGTCTCTGTGCCTGCTTGTTTTCTGTCTGGTCCATCCTGTCACTCACTGAGATGTGGCTATTAAAGAACCTAAATTTTCCATCTCAAGCCTGCTTACCTCCCCATAATAAATACTTTCCAGATATTAGTCTACATTTAAAGAATTCAGAGAAAAATCTGCTCCTTTTAAAAAAAATCAGTGTATTTAAAATCCATTTTGATAGTTGTTGAGATAAAAGCAGAACTCTATAGCTCAAAGAAAAAATTAAGACAGAAACTCACTTTATCTGCTAGCAAGTAAATTAAATATTTAAGACAATGCCACAGCAAAACTGGATGCTTTTAAATGAGCCATTCCATGAAAAAAGAGGCTTAGGTAACCACTAGCATTAACTGTTAGAAAGGTTAATTACATACTATCTTTCCCTTTCTCATCACCATAACTTTTTCATTAATGTAGCCTTTCCTTAATTATATGTCCATTTCCTATGTAATAAATGCAATCTTAGATAATTTTTCTGGGGAAACCACAATTTATTTAAAGCTAGTTCTGTTCTTGGTTAATACTGGAAACTTTTTCCTCCAGTTTATATACATCATCATAAACAAATCTAGCTGAGTTCCTACCAAAGTGGAATTTTTAAAAAAACATCATTTGAACCAATAGAAGAACAGTATAATTTCTTGAGAAGTTAATGCATTTTGTTACAGGTGAATGTGGTTTGGGCAGGGGCTCTGCTCTGAAGTGTTTATTACCAGTGAAGACAGATGATTATCTCTGATGTACTGCATCTATATTGATTTCTGAAAGCACCTTTGGCCCTAGTCATAATGATGGTCACTTACTGAGCACTTAATTTGTGCAGGATAGCAAAACTTTTCCCATGGATTATTCCATTTGACTCTCACAATGGCTATATAAGGTAGGTATCATTGTTATCTTTATTTTACAGATTATGGAATTAACACTTCAAGAAGAAAATTGACCCACATCATCTAGACACTAAACGACAGATAAGAGCTTTAAATTTAGATAGTATGACTGTGGCCCAATACTTAACTGCTATGCTATCTCCTTTAATGCAATTTACAAAAATTTTATTTTTTTCTTGCAATGTTAAGGAAACTTTTCCTGCTTTTTTTTTTTTTTTTTTTTTTACTACAGTGCTGAGGCTTTCTTCCTTGGTACTCAACTTGGACATTATAGATGATTCCCTTAAGAGGCCTTTTCCTGTAAGCATGTACTTAGAACCTATGTTTTAATAATAGGAACCACCTTATCCAACCGTAACTGTTTTGGGAGAAATATTGCATCTGTAGTACAGAGAGATTTTACACATAGATGTCATTACCCTGACACTATCCACATAAGAAAAACGCTTTTTATTGTTTTCTGAGCTATATCGTGACAGCTCATGGAGGGATATTTTTCAGTTGCTGTGACTAACTTCTAAGGTTTCTAGAATCACAGTGCCCTTTTCCTTTCAAGGACCATTCTCCTTCTCCAAAGCATGACTCACAAAGATTCTGAGTCTCAAGTTGATTAGAGTTTTGTTGGATTTTGGTGGAAAATTATTATTTTACTTTCCTCAGGCTTTAATTTTATTGGGGCCAGTGTTCTAGTACAGGAAGGAAGCTTGAGGTGTGAATGGGATCCCAATAGTGAAAAATTTACTATTGAAGGAGCAATGCAAACATTACAGACAACATGGTTTGGAGAGAATGAGAGGCCTATGACTCTTGGCCAGTGAGGCTCTATCTGGCCTACCTTCTTACCAAAGCCAGAAGACTCAGCAACCTCCCAGAAATTCATCCAACCTCCCATTCCTAAGGTCCTTCAGGGGCTCCTTTCTTGCCCACAGAATGTGGCCTTTACTTGACAGGAGAGGCATGTAGATTTCTTTCAATCTGACTGCCTTTCTGTGTTACCTCCAATCTCTCTTCACGTTCTACTTCCACTCTCCAAGACTGCAGATCACTTTCCTTCCCCTAGAAATGCCTTTGCCATATTTAGGGCTGGGCTCAACTTTCATCCCAGAATTAAGCCCTTCCACACTGTGCTTCTGTCTCAGCTTACAGGTATCTCTATCATGATATTTACTGGAGTGTGATTATTTGTGGTTTATATCTCTTTTTCCAGGTTAATTGAAAGATTGCCTATCTTTTTCTCCTAGAATCTAGCACATAGGAAGTACTTAATCTGTGTGCAATAGATGCTGAGTTAGGTTCTTAAATTGCTCCAGGACATTAACAATATCCAGCATACTTATCTACTTTTTTCAGGTTTTCAGTAAAACTTTTAACCTATGAAAATATTACTAGCTTTTTTTTTTAATGTCATTTTATTTTCAAATGAATGAAGAGGAGTACTAAATTCAGTGGGAGAAAGAATAGTCTTCAATAAATGGTTCTGGAGCAACAAGATATCCACATGAATTTGAACCCCTTCTTTATACCATACATAAAATTAACTCAAAATAAATCATAGGCTAAAATAAAAATTTTAGAAGAAAATCGGCACAAGCCTTCATGAATTTGGATCAGGCAACAATTTCTTATATGTAATATCTAAAAGCACAAGCAAGAAAAGAAAAAAGGGATGAAATCAGTTACATAAAAAAAAAATTGGCTGCAAATAACACAACACCAAAAATGGCAAGGGAAGGAATCTGTATCCAGAATATAGAAGAACTTTTTCAATCCAATAATAAAAAATTGAGTAGCCAATCAAAAATATGCAAAGGATTTGAATAGATATTTCCTCAAAGAAGGTACACACATGGCAAAAGAGCACATGAAAAGGGTGCTCAATATGATTAAACACTGGGAAAATGCAATTAAAACTCACAATGAGGTACAGCCTAATACATATGCAAATGGCTGTAATAAAAGAAAATAAAAATAAATATTAGCATGAATGTAGAAAAATTGAAACCCTCATACACTGGTATGGGAATGTAAAATGGTGCAGCCACTTTGAAAAATAATTGGCAATTCCTGAAAATGTTAAACCCAGATTTACCTTATGATCTAGAAATTCCAACTGTAGAGAATTAAAAATGCACACTTAGATAAGTCTTTGTACGTGCCTGTTCATAGCAGTATCATGTAAAAATAAAAACAACTGAAATACCCTTTAACAGATGAATGAACAAATTAAAAGTGGTATATCTACAAAATAGAATACTGTTCAACAATAAAAACTCATAAAGTACTAGTACCTGTTATTACATGGATGAGTCATTATGCTAAATGAAAGAAACCAGTCAAAAGAGATCACATATTAAACCATTCCATTTATATGAAATAAAGACAAAATAAATTAGTGGTTGCCTTTAGATAAAGGAAGAGGGTATAATGTAGTAGGTGACTCCTTAATTAGGTATGAGATTTTTTTTTAAAGTAATGAAAATGTAAATTTAGACTATATTTGTGAGTATGCAACTCTTTAATAACAAAACCACTAAGTTATACATATTAATAGGTGAATTTTTTATATTAAAGAGAAAAAAATCCAAAATTTCAAAACAAGATAATTAGAGGGTAACAACTATTAATACATTGTGTATTGTTATCTTTATATTAGTTACTCAGAGTACAAGACATTTTCATTTAATCGTCCAGACAGTATTAGCATAAACCTAAGAGAAATTAGTAGTGTAACTATGTTAACTATCATATATATATGATATATAACTAAAAGAAATTAGTAGTGTAACTATGTTAACTATCATATATATATGATATATAACTAAAAGAAATTAGTAGTGTAACTATGTTAACTATCATATATATGATATATAAATATATATATTTATATGCTAGGTAATATATATATATAATATATATATATATTGTTTCAGCTTCTCACACTAGGGAGAAAATATGATGTTTACACATGTGAGTCTGATTTATTTCATGGTGAGTATGGTCTTTAGTCACATTCATTTATCTAAAAAAGTCTAAAGTTTATCTTTCTTTCTGGCTGAGTAGTGCTCCATTGTAGAAAAAGACCACATCTTTTTTATACATTCTTTGGTTGATGGCATTTAGGTTGTTTTCAAGATCCGGCTGTTACAAATTGTGCTGCAATAAACATGGGTGCACATATATCACTGTGGTAGTATGTTTTTAATTCTTCTGGGAAGATACCCAGAAGGGGAATAGCTGGATCAAATGGGACCTCCAATCCTAATTTTTTGAGGAATCTCTACACTTATTTCTAGAGTGGTTGCACCAGTCTACACTCCCACCAACCGTGGACAAAGTTTCCTTTACCTCTACAACGCCTCCAGCATACGTTATTGGTTGATTTCTTAATGATAGCCATTATTTCTGGGGCTGAGTTGGAATTTCAGTGTTGTTTTAATTTGCATCTCTTGAATGACCAGTGATGTTGAACATTTTTTCACATATTGATTTGCTGTTTGCATTTCTACATCTGAGATGTGTGTATTTATCTCAGATGCCCATTTTTGAATTGGGTCTTTAAATTTGGAGGTCTGATTTTTTTTTTTTTGGTATATTCTCAATTTTAATTCTTTGAGGAACAGCTGGGAAACATTATCTCCCATGTTGTGGGTTGTCTCTTCACTCTGTTGGTGGTTTCTCTTGCTGTACAAAAGCTTTTAAATAAGATGAGTCCCAGTTCTTGATTCTTTGTGACAGTTCCTGTGCAACTGGGGTTTTATTCATAAAGTCTTTGCCTGCTCCAATGTCTTCAAGATTTTACTTATTCTATATTATAGCAGATTTCATGTTTCTGTTTTAATATTTAGATCTTTGATCCATTCTGAATTTAGTTGGGTGCATGGTGAAAGATATGGGTCCCATTTTAGTCTGTGGCATGTGGACAGCCAGTTTTTCTAGCACCATTTATGAAAAGCTTTCTTCCAGTGAATGTGCTTTGAACCTTTGTCAAAAATAAGGTGGTTGACTATCTCTGGGGTTGTTTCTGCATCTTCCTATCTGTTTCATTGATCTTCAGGTCTGGTTTATTTGTTCTTTTTCCAGTACCACACTGTTTTTATCACTATAGCTTTATAGCATAATTTCAAGTCAGGAATTGTGATGCCCCATCTTACCTTTGTTGCCCAGAACTGCCTTTTCTATTCTAGGTCTCTTCTGATTCCAGATGAATTTTAGGATTTTTTTCACTAGTTCTGTGAGATATGCTGTTGGAATTTTGATCAGGATTGAATGAAATCTGTACAGTTTTGGAAGTATGACCATTTTCACTGTATTGTTTCTTCCTACCCAAGAACAAGGGATGTCTTTCCATTTTCTAATATTCTCTTCAGTCTCCTTTTTCAGAGTACTGTAGTGTTCATGTAGAAGTCTTTTACATCTTTTGTTAGATTGATTCCAAGTTGTTTCATTTTTTTGGATGCTGTTGTGAAAGGTCTTGTTGCCCTGATTTCTATCTCAGTGAGTTTTTTATTCACATACAAGAAGGCTACTGATATTTGAGTGTTGATTTTGTATCCACCTATGCTACTGAATTTGCTTATTAAATCTACCAGTGTTTTAGTAGAGTTTTGGGGACTTCTATGTAGAGTATCATGTCATCTGCAAATAATGATAATTTAACTTTTTCATTTTCTATACCTATTCCTTTTTTTATTTCTCTTGTCTAATTGCTCTGGCTAAAGTTTCCAGAACTATATTGAATAGCAGTGGTGATAGTGGAAATCCTTGTCTTGTTACTGATTTTAGAGAGAAAGCTTTCAGTTTTGTGTCCATTTAGGCTGAGGTTAGTTGTTGTTTTGTCATAGATGACTTTTACCCAATTTAAATAAAGACCATGCACTCCAATTTTCTTTAGAGTTTTTATCATGAATGAGTCCTAGGCTTTTTCAAAATCTTTTTCTGTATCTACTGAGATGATCATATGGTTATTGTCTTTGACTCTGTTAATATGGTATATTACATTTATTGATTTGCATATGGTGAACCATCTGAGCATCCTTGCGATGAATATCACTTGGTCACAGTATATAATCTTGATGATTAGGTGAATTTTACAATGTACAAATTATGATCTCTGTAAAGATGTTAAAAAGCCAAACAAAGAAGACTTAGTAATAATCCATGTAAGGATAGCCTGATGGATATTTTATGTCTTAGCTCATGAAAAAAATATTGTTTCTTTTATATGCTCCCTATAAGCTGATGTAGCACTCCAAAATGTATCTGACACTCTAGGCATTTCTTAACTGTCTATGATTCATATTCCTAAAAATCTGATAAATGTTGAGTCTTCTTTCTAGAAAATATAATGAATAAATCAATACAGTCACACACAAACCAGAGGTTTATTTGAAATCTATTTAAGAAAATGTTCTTCAATAAAGTGTTCCTTAATGCAATAATTTGGGAAATGTTATATGGAAGAGCTCTGATTTGAAAGAACAAATACCATGTTTAATTGATATTTCTCATCCCTATTAGATTTAGAAAAAAATATGAATATCTGATAGAGCACAGATTTGCTTAAGGAACACAGTTCAAAAAAAGACAAATTGAGAAAAGTTTGTTCATAGGCTATGTTTTAGGGTTGTGGTTATACTTTAGAATCTCTGAGGAGCTTTCAAACATTTCAAAGCCCAGGGTGCATTCAAATTATAATCTCAGCAGTTGGAGCGCATATTCTATATTCTTTAAGATCTTGAAGTGGTTACACTATGAAGCCCAGGCTGGAGAATCATTATTGTAGAGGTTCACAGGTATCACCCAGGAAGCATATTAACCACACAAGGACCATGATTTGAACATAATGGGATGTATTCTATCCATATGCACAGTATGGACTCCAAACATCACCTTGGAACTTATTAGAATTTTTAATTTGGGAGTCCCATTCCAGAAAACTAGAGAATTTGGGGGTACAACCCACCAATTTGTGTTTCCAACTGTATAATTCTGATGCACACTGAAGTTTGAGAACCCTGGGATAAAGTGTAGAATTAATTACATGTACCTTTTAAATGGAATAATTGGCATTATTGATTATATAAAGAGTTGGTCTGTATTTATATGGATAGTGGTCCCCAATTGTCCTGAAAATTCTAATAATACACACAATCATAATTGTGATAAACAATTCTTACAAGTAAAGATTTGGATATGATTATATTCACACTGGTATTGAAGGAAATATTGCCTTTAATTATGTTTGAGCATACAGTAGGTAGGCTGAAAGCAAAAAACTTGCTATTATATTTTGGTTTAATCAAAGTCACCAGAAGGAACAATGGCAGTGAAACTAATGATATATTGATAACATAGCATACAAATGGCAATCAGATAATATCATTTGAAAATTTCATAAGTCCTGGTACTTTTTCTAGTAATTGTCTTCTTAATGGAATGAAACTGTCAATAAATAACTCTGGGTGCCTCTGTCCTGATGACTTGGGCTGGGCTGGGCTGTCAGGGACAATAAGAATGAAGCATAAAGAAATTACTTTCCATAATGTGGCTTAGATAACAGGAATTCAGAAACAATGTTTGTGAATGACTGCATACACAGCTCTCCTCAACTGTATACAGTGATGTCCGTCTCATGTTATAGGTTCGTGGACACTGTGCAACTAGAAATCACTAACTTTTATAAATTTAAAAATCAGGGCAGTAGTAAAATGACCTCCCCTGAAAAACATTTCAGATCAAAACTCTGTGCTGAGGGACTACCTCTGACATTTCTTGTCAGGCAATGTATCTTAGTAAATTTTGAAAATGTACTTTCCCTGAAAAGTACATTTCTATTCTCTTATGTCAAACAGGATACTAAAAACAGTTCAGCCTTTTAAAGCTTATTTTCTCTTGATAAATTTGATAATCTACCTTCCTAAAATATGATACATAAGAAGCAATCAGGAATTGTGTGGGATTATTCTGTGATGATTAGTATTGCTTAGTGTTTTCAACTTAAGAGACAACAAACACAAATGGAAGCTAGGACTATATATGATGGCCAAAACATGTGGATTGATTACCCCATGTTAAAGGTTCTCTAACAGACAATGGACAATCGAGAAAGGACAAAGTGCTGGAGGTCAAATGTATGGAAAATCTCTGATTACTGCTTCTAGAATAGCACACTGCTTAGTTGAAGAACAAACCTTGTACAGTTTTTCTCTTTCTTCCATCTCTTCAATGCCTTACCTCTTGGTGATTTCTATCTTATCCTTCTGAATGAAAATCCTTTATATCTTCAAATTCCTCGTGGTGTGTTGTCATCTTTTCTCTGCATGTAGTGAAAACTGACTTTCCCCCTTAAAAGGCTCCTTCCCCTTATTTGCCAAATCTTGAGTAAAGTTGGCATATTCTCCCATATCATCTCAGAGAAGATCTTGGCTGTCTTTCATCCAAAAAGGAAGTTCATTCTCTATCTTCTTCTCTCTCCCTTTCTGTACCTCTTTTACACTGCATCTTAGTATATAGATCACAGTCTTTACATCACCAGTCTTGAAATCACCCTGTAGGATCTCAGCGACCTGGAGCCAATGGTCCTGGTCTCTGTGGCTCTTTTCTAAGGCAGTGTAGAACTCCTGTCATATACAAGTATTTGGAATTCCTAAACAAGACAAGACCTCTCCTACATCTGTGCTTTTGTGCACACTGTGATCTGCTTGGAATGCTGCTGTTTATTTGCTTTCTGCTGATGCCTCAGTCCTTGTTCAAGGGTCACTTAGACCTCACATTCTCTGGGAAGCCTGCTGCTTATGTTTCCCAAAAGTGCTGAGCACAGGTCTTTATAACAGCACTCACTGTTTAAACTCATGACACATTCTTCTTGGTACTTAATAATTTAATATAACTTACTGAGTGCCTAAATAGCACTGGACAATATATAATGTCACTTTGGGTAAATATTTTAAAAATTCCTCTTTTTTTTTTTTAATAACTTGAAACTGTCGGTTTTCCTGGCAGACACCCAATTTCCTTTGTCCATGATAATCTCTTCTTGAGAAATACAGGCCTCGTTTTCAAATAATCATAATGAAAATGGTGCTCCTCCCCTTGGGTTTCATGACCAACCACATGGCTCTCCATTTCACTCACTGCTCCAGTCCCCTATAAGGCTCTGGCTTGGATCTAGACAGTTTAGCCCTGACCCAATGGCCATGTAAGGCATTGTTTATTTTTTTAAATATAAATTTTAATTTTTGAGATAGGGTCTCCATATGCAGCTCAGTCTGGATTCAAATTTAGGATCCTTCTACCACAGCCTTCTGAGTGCTTGGCTTGAAGGCATGTGCCACTATGCACAGTTATCACTGTTTTTTTTTTGTTGTTGTTGTTACTGGCGATCAAACTCATGACCTCGCACTTAACAGGCAGGCACTTCCGCCACTGAGTTAAACCCCCAGCTAGTACTGGATTTTTAAAAGGCACATTTGTCAACACATTGCTAGATATAGCTAATAAGTTAATGATTTAGATATTAAATGTATGTCAGAATTACATTAGAGAGTGGGTTTTTAAAAAAGGAGACTCAGAAGTTGCTCAGAGAGTTGTGGATTCCTGGGACTGAGGAGAGTTTAGGAGCACGTCAGTAAGAAAATGCCTAGAGATAAGTCCTTTTAGAGCTGTCTGATATTATATCCCAAGACCAGTTTATTTAAAAGTTATTTTTGTTTTGTTTTGTTACTTTGCAAAGCTTTTGCTGAAGATATTATCTACTGTTACCAATCTTTATAGCTTTGTATGAGGATCCCAAGTATAACCTCATATTCAACCTAATCCAAAGAAAGATTTTCTGGATATGTATTTTAATCTTACTTTTGCCATTAAAATAAAAGTTCACTCTGTACCCACGTATGCCTATATGTGCAAAACATGCACATATTAACACGATTTGATTTTTTTTTCCTTTTGGCTACCAGGAAACAAAGCCAACTTTTCAGTGCTGAAATGAAGCACAGACATGAAATTTCTGGCTTTAGAACTCCAAGATCAGGTCAGCACAAGCAGAATAATAATAATAATAATAATATGAGCTTATATTAACTGAGCACTTTCTACAGGCTCAGCACCTTACATATCATTTAACCCTCTAAAATTCTATGAATCTGAATATATGTAAGTCAGATTTTCATTACTGTGACAAAATACTTGAGAGTTGATTTATCAACTCCCAGGAGGAAAGGTTTACTTTGATTGACGGAAACACGCCCCCAGTGGCCTACTTCTTCCAACTAGTTCTCACCTCCTGGTTGCCACTATCTCCAAATAGCACATTAAGGTTTCCATTTATTTCGTCAGAGCCCTCATGATCCAATCACTTCTCAAAAGTCCTACCTCTGAACACTGCTGTACTGGGGATCAAGCATTCAACATAAGAACTTTTGGAAGACATTTAATACATGAATCAAAACAACATGCATACTTTCAATTTATATAAACACCCCTAGTTAGAATAAAGCCAGAGTGCTGAGAAGATAATAGGTACTTAGGAGAGAGTAAGAATGCTAAGCGTAAAGGAGAACTTTGAATGAATAGATTCTATGTGTAATTCCACTAAAAGCCAATCTGTATACAAATTTGTTTTTGAATAATATTAAGAAATTTTGTCCAATCATGTGATCAGATCATGTTTAGATTGCTGATATGCTTATACTGGAAGAATTGTAGATGTTGTATCATTCATGCTTGGAAAGTCTGTAAATTGTGGGCTGCAATCTACAACCCATCATTTAATCACAGAACACTGTTGGAAAGGTAACATGTGCTGTAAAGCAGGCAGTAATTTGAAATATGTGAAATATAACTCTGGTAACTTGATTGCATGTCTGTTTAGGGCAGGGGGAGGTGTTATGTAGAACATTCATTGGTAAGTAGCACAACGTATTCTATAAAGAATTTACAGAACCATGAATGCCTCTAAACCAAGCATTATGTTGCTAAAGTGATGCCTGTTTAAGCAAATTTTTGCTTTAGATTCTTAATTTAGATTTAACTTCTGATGATCTTAGTCTAGAGTCTTAGGCTGCTTATTAAAAAAGGTAAACAACTGTTGCTGTAAAAGGGGGATACACTTTTGCAAGGTGATTTCTCCTGAGACTTGTATGGGCTGTTAGCAGAGGAGATATTAGACTATGACTTCCTTCTTTTGGAACAGCATTTTATTCTAAAATCAATGCCACAACTTTCATAGCTAATGGATTTTGTTGCTATGCATTCATTTGCTGTGGAGAAAATCATTGCTTAAATCACGTTGCTCCAAATAGGACTGACTAAAGCAAGCAAGATGGTATTCTTGTCAAAGCCAGCTTATATTCCAATTGACATATTGTATTCTAGTGCTGACAGCTGAAGGATAGAGTTTTGATTATCCACTTTCCTCTCATTATAAACACAATCTCTGTTTTCTGAAGGTTCCAGCAATCACTCTAGCAAGCGGTGGACCTTGACAGAACAATGCTTATCCTTTGGTGGCCACTGTGTATACAAGACAGAAAAAACTGGTTTTGTTTTCTAAATCTCCTTCAGCATTGTTGAAAAGGGCTCATTTGTGAATACATATGTTGGAAGCTCAAGGCTGTATTTTGTTTGTTTTTCTCTTCCATTTAAGGAGTAGAAGAGAGAAGGAACAGGTGCAGTTAACCCAAAGTATGATAGACACCTGCTGATGAGTCATTTCAAAGTCCATGGTGAGACAGCACCCAGCGCAGTGAACAAATGATTAGGTGCAGGGAAAAGAGTGGGGCAACATCTCCTACGGGTCCACCTCCACTTTAGACTGCAGAAGTCAGAAGTTGTGAGCGGATCCTGTTCCCTAAAACCGGCAGGTTAACATATTAAGGACACTTGAGAGCTTATTTTTGGCTGTTGATTGTCACCACTGGTTTTGAGATACTGAGATTTTATGATAGTTGAAAGCATCTCAATTTACCAGGTGGCCCACTTTGACCCTCAGTCATCAAATACAGTTGAGAAGAGGAGGTATTATCCACCAAGAACAGGTTTCATGCAACAGGAAGATGATGGGTTTTGTTTATTTTCCAATCTTGATTAGGATACATGACTGTATACATTGTCTGACAGTAGAAAAAGTTTTGGAAGTTGCTGTATTCTGTAAGTACAGGACTTGGACCCTAATTAATCCCAACACTTTCCAGGTAAACACAAGGTGCGTCAGGGTAGGTAAATATAAGTTTGAGCTCAGTATAAATGTTTTATCTGAAGGCTGTGGGTTCCATATCTGTTGCATGCTGAGTTACTAGTTTGATTTATCCTAATATAATCATTTGCAAATTTCATGAGAATCTTCTGTAGTGTTTGGTAAAACACAGGTTTCTGAGCCCCACCTCTTTAGTTTCTGATTCATTAGGTCTGAGATGGGGTGTAAGTAAATGCTGTGATTGTTACTAGTTCAGGGACCAAATTTAAGAATCCCATTTTGAGACACTGGGCAAAGCTATACTTTTCCTGCCTCATTTGCAACATGGTGGGTTTGAGTACAGGCATATAATACCTGAGTTGGTTGAATGTTTACTCATGAATGAAAAAGACAATTATACTGAGAAATTACTACATGTTATGGCAGATTTTTTTTTTTAAGTACCAGGGATCAAATTCATGACCTCATGCTTGCCAGGCAGGCGCTTATGCTATTGAGCTAAATCCCCAGCCCTTATAGCAGATATCTCATACATTATCCCATTTAGTGTTTGAAGAATCCTCACAAGTGGGTATTATTTCCCTTTCTAATCTGAAGAAAGGAAACAGAAAGGTCAGTCCACTTGCTTAATCTCATGAAGGAGGCATGCTGCAGCTGAGATTTACCTGAGTTGGCGGGCCACAAGTCTATACTTCCCATGACACACTGGCCTTTCTTTAATTCAAGTTGTGTCTTTTTTTGTAAAAAGGATCTTTTAAAGTCTCAGAGACGGAAGAAGCAAAACTAAGTAAAGATATTAATTTGAGCTGACTATGTGGACCATTGTTTCATCTGTTTCAGGAAGAGGATGTTCAGATTCCAGACATTACACCCTAAGTCATACTGAATTTCCTTGTTTCTGTTCATGACATTGGTGACCTTATCTGGATTCCAATAGTTCTTTTCATTAGACCTTGAATCTGGTCTCCTTCCACTCACGTACACAGGTATCATTCCTGGCTTTTGGACACGCTTACCTTAAAAGGCTCCTGGAGAACCTCCCACGAGTGAAAACACCCTGCCCCGCCATGTACCCGTACTGATATGATTCAGAACTGGGGCAAATCTTATGCCCTGTCTCAGACTCCCCATCACTGCCTCACTAAACCTAGCCATCATTTCATCCACACAACACAAAGAGTGATTTCTGTCACTTTTAGAGCTCACTGAGAATCACGGTATTCTAGATCAGTCATGTAGCAGTTTAATTTATTCCATGCAAAGACAGAAACATAAGTTCTGTTCAAAGCCTTGCACACTGTAGTTGCATAATTTTAGGTAACTGCAGTAGGAGGTAGAAGGCAGAGAGATGGAGTAGGAAACCAAATTTAAATTCTGGTGACTGTCTGTTAGTATTTATTGGGAGCCTACAAAAAGGCACACTCATTTGCAGAATTCTCAGGATTATCCAAGTTTCCCCTCATAAATTCTCATTAAGATAGTTTATGCCTCAATTTCCAATAAGTATAGGAAAGTAGTACTCTTTTCTCATCAGGGCAAGTTTAATTTTTCATATTTTATGATGCAATATAATGTCATAAAATAGAATAAATGAGTCAAGAACCACATTTATTTCTATTAAAACTGAGAAGATTCATATCCTTCTGTCTGTCCCTCCAATTCCTTTACCAAGTAGAATAAACAAGGTTTTATTTTTGTGTTTTTGCTTTGTTGAACAAAAGCAACTACAGTCTTCTTCTGTGCCCCTACTCCATTCACCTGGTCCCAGCATAACACTTTCAGTAACTCGGACTATTCATTAAATAACACAGAGTTCTTCTAAAATATTGGCATGATTTCATCCTCATTCTCCAGATGCCCTTTAATTACTCAGTAGATCCGGGCAAAGAATAAGGTAATCTAGATAAATAGCATTTGGTATGTTTAAAGTAAATGTCAAATTAGGTTAGTTTGTGGAGTTCTGCTTTTTCTCTTTTAATGGAATACCCATGGGAAATAATCAGAGGTTTTGCTTGAAAAAAGTATAGAATTGTGGGCCCTGAGTTTTTAATGTCTACATATCCAATCACTATTTAAATTTTATGTACTCACTGCAAAAGTAGCTCTAGGACTTCAGTTCCTTTCCTGTCTACCTGATAACTGCAATGAGAAGGAAGAATAAACCACTCTCTTTTCAGGAGGGAAATAGAAATTGAGAAATCTACAGAATGATGGTGGAGCAAGACAACCTTCAGGAAATGAACCCAGAGATTTCACTCTTAAAAACTGGAAAGGGCCATGGAAAAAACTAGTTTGAGTTAATTTTCATTTAATCAGTTACACTTGCTGTCTCACATAACTGTATGGTTCTATTTATATCTATGTTAACAAACATTTCTTTTGCTTGTCTTTGCTTTTCCTTTTTCCCAGCCTTCTTGACCACCTGGGCTCTGGACTTTGGCCATACCTGCCAGGTGACGTTGATCTCACAGTGCTATTTATTTGTTACCACACCTAGGTTGCCAGGCACAAATGGTGACAGTAACTCAACCATGAGGACTGGTGGTACTGTGAACTCCTAGTCTCTAACTTCAGCCAGACCTGTTACTTGTCTTTGATCAGCTGCCTTTTTTGTTCCTCAGTGACCATTGCAGAACTTTACCTTGTCCTCGAGCCTTACCAAACTGCCGCTGCCTTTTGATAACACCGTGAGTGCTACTTAGTTCAGAGGAGAGAGGAAGAGCACGTCTACAGTGGCAAATCTCTCCACTTTCTGCTCCAAGTTTTCCTTCACACTTCTGGGACTGATCATCAACACCCAACAAAACCCTTATTCTTAGTCTTTTTGATTCCCCTCCTCCATCATACATTTGCATTCTATAGGGCACCTGTTCTTGGTTTGCTACGATAGTCTTGGACACATTTTAACCTTTGAACTTCAGGACCTCTCTTGCTTTCCTCTACTTTGAAACAGCACTTTTGGAGATTCAGTTCATATTCTCTCCTTGGCCCCATTTATTCCTGAATATCTCATTTATCTTCTGTTTGTTAGTGCTAAAACTTCAGCATCAGCACCGATTGCAACAACCCTAGCCTAAAAGGACAGGCTCAAATGAAAATGTTTTATACCGTAATATTTTTTAGAAGAACATTTTTTTTTCTCTTTAGGTGTGTGTGCACGCACGCGCACACGCGCGCACACACACAGATGCACACACACAGACACACACACACACACACACACACACACATGGCAAAACAAAGGTGTCCTTGGTTTTCAAAGTTCCATCATTTCTTGATATCATTCTCTCCCTTCCACTCAGGATACTTTATGTATCAGTTATTCATCTCTTTTGGAGTTTCAGTCTCTTCATTGGTACTGGTTCCTTCTCTATAGTTTAGAAACGTGTCTAATATATTCTTCCCTGAATTCTGCATTCTCAGTCAGCTACCACCAAGTATCTCTCTGTTCACATTTTCCCCCAGAAGAATAACTTATATTTGCTGTATCCATTTGCTTATTTCTCTACTGAACCTCTCTGTTGTCAGGTTTTTCTCACCCACCACTCTGCTAAAATGGTTTGGACAAAGACACCACTGACCTCTGGCAAGATTCAGTAAACACCACACTTGGTCTAGTGGCAGCATTTGACATGCTGCTTAGTTGTCCTGAAACTGTCTGCTCCTTTGTCTTTTGTGACATCTCTCCTGGTTCTTCTTCTATTTATCTAACTTTTCAGTTTTTACTCCTGGCTCCCTTTCCCCTGTCCCATTTTGAGCAAACTGCTGCTCCCTGGGGCTCTTGTCTTGCTATTCTACTTGCTTGCATAAAATAATCTCATTGAGTCCCAAGCTCTTAGGTACCATTTTATGAGAAATAGATTCTTTGGCCCATTTTTCTCCTGAGCATCTGACAGTCCCACCTGGACAGCCCCAAAAGCATGTGACATTCAACACATCCAAAACCAAAATAATTTATTTTCCTCCTCTTTCTTCTTGATACTGATTTTAAAAATGCCATCTAGAAAATTGTCTTTGCATCAGCTCTATGATAGAAAAACACCAGCCTACATGCCAGATGTAGGATACTTGTATAAGTGACCACACAGTGAAGGCTAACTGAGTGAGGTAGGGGTAGCTGAGCAGAGCAAACTACAGGAATGGAGGAAGTAGCCATGGCAGGAAGTGAGAGGCAGCCACTGGCCGCAGTCATGCCTCAGCCTGTGCAGTACCATGGGACTCTTGCTTCCTGGAATGCTCCTTTCTGCTTCCTAGATGCTTTAGGTTTGCTCTGGGTCTGTAGAGCCCATAAAGTGCTACTAACTTGAAGGGAGTTGAGTCTCCTGGCACTGCCCACTTCTAGACTGAGCCACTGTGAAAAGTTCCAGAATTTTCTGACCATTCTGGCTAGTAGAAGGCATCACATGTATAGCTGCTGAGTGTCCCAGGAGTCAGCTGAGCAGAACAGCTGGCCTATTTTCTTTTGCAGGGTGTAGATTTGCTTATTCCTAAACCCTAACTCTCTGCCTTCTCCTTATGCACATATGAGGGAAAGAGCTGGGCGTGGTGGAAGAAGTTTCTCTCTCATTGTATTCTCTAGAATAGAACATTTCTTTTGGATAAAGAAATTTAGAACATTTGTTTTCTAAAACAAGAAGCAATGTTACTTGTATGCATGTCAAAGGTAAAACAGCAATAAAGACCTATACCTAGTATTAACTAGGTGTGACAGGTTAAACTGTTTGCCAAACAAAAGGTATTGCTGAAATGTTAATTGCCAGTACCTGACAGCATGAACTTATTTGGAGTCAGGGTCTTTAGAGAGGCAATCAAGTTGAAATGAAGTTGTTAGGATGGGCCCTAATCCAGTAAGACTATTTTACTTGTAAAAGAGGAAATGTGTACAGAGAAACAGCCAAGTAGGAAAGAAAAGAGTGTGAAGCCATGCAAGGACAGTGGCATGTGAAAGTGGAGGATGGGAGTGATGCAGCTACAAACCAAAGGAGGTCAACGATTACTGGCAAAGACATCAGAATTAGATAGAGGCAAGGGGGGATTCTCCAAGGTTGCAGAAGAAGCATGGCCCAACTGATTTTGGATTTCCACCTTCCAGAAATGTACAACAATAATTTTCTTGTGGTACTTTGCTACTGCAGTCCCCCAAAAATGAATGCTTCGGGTAATGTTTCCATCACAGTAGGCACAGGCTCTGTGAGACCAATCCCAGACTAGGGACCTTCAGAGTTAGGGGTATTGTTCACTAATTTGAACTTCTCCCAACACTTTCCCCACATTGGGGTCAGTTCCTCTCAGCTCCTCTACGGCTTTCTATTTCTTTGACAGAAATCTAGAGTTTAGGGTCCTACTACCTTATAAATGATGCTAGCACCTAGTATGCCTGCTTTATAGGCTTATTTATTACCTTTAATCAATACATTAACCCACATGCCATAGGCAATTTTACTTCCATTTTACAGTACGGAGATTCAGAAGCATAAATAACAAGGCCAAAATAGACCTTACAATATGCCTTACAATTTAGCCCAGCGGGGCTGGGGATTTAGCTCAGTGGCATAAGTGCCTGCCTGGCAAGCGTGAGGTTGTGAGTTCGATCCCCGGTACAAAAAAAAAAAAAAAATCACACAAAAAAGAATCTAGCCCAAGTCACCCTGGTCCTCTGAGAGCTTGCCAGTTTCACTGGAGACTGCAGTCTCCTGGGTACAGTGACCTTTTCAGGTTGTTCACAGGGCAGACCTTGCTCCAGATACTAGTAGCAGGGGACTTGGTAGGCATTTCTGCTCACTAATCAGTAACTACAACCTTTTAAACATAGGCTTTCTGCTCAAGCTGGGGCCCCCTTGCAGCTATTTGATTTAACCAAAGCTCTGTGATCCCACTCTGGATATAAAACACTTAATAGAGGGTTTAAAGCACTTAATAGAGGACCAACCTCCACTTCTCAAATGCCAGTTATTATAGTACATCTGAGGGACCCAAGCTCTCTCAACTCCATCTACTTTTTAACTGGATATGTTTAATTATTGTTGAGTTTTAAGAATTCTCTATACATTCTGGATACAAGTCCATTCCCAGATTTGATAACTTACAGATATTCTCTAGGAAAAAGATTCTTTTCTTAAAACAATGTATTTTTATTTATTTATTTATTTATCTATTCATTTATTTAATTGCACTATATGGAATCTGGGGGCTTTTGCATGCTAGTCAAGCACTCCATCACAGCTACATCCCCCTGCCTCTTCAAATTTCATTTTGAAACAAAATTTTGTGAAGTGGTCCATGCTGACTTCAAACTTAGAATCTTCCTGACTGCTGGTATTATAGGTGGCTTCTCCTGTCCTTAATGGGCTATGATTTCTAGGAGACAAATGTGCCATCCTGACTCACTGCAGTGCCATTGTGTCTGCTCTTACAACTGAGGCCAGAGCATCATCTCTCAAGGAGTCAACCCTGTGAATATTGTGCATCCTAAGGACAAAATCTTTCAACAGATAATTACAGTTTGCTAAAATGAAAAATCCTTTGAAATAGAGATGTAAAGTTTTAATTTCTGTCCAGACCACTGTCTGTAGTTTGTCTTGATGCAGAGGCAGTTCAAATAATTCAAATAATATGGATAGACATGTTTTGCCTTATAATGTAATGCCCTATTCCTAGGGATAATGGCCATACTCATGTCTATCCTTTATACTTATTCTATATAATGCCTGTAGTTTAATCCACAGTTTGTAGCACATGTTTGACACCAATACTGAACAGAAGTCAGCATGACACACACATACACTGGGAAGATTTCATTCAAAATTCAGGACACACATCTCTAAAAGACAGATGGGAATTTTTTTCACACATGCTTTCAAAGGTTATGAGACTTTTCATAAAATTATAAAATGCCTGGATTAAACTCCTTTGAGGGATTAATTACCACACTTTTAGGGACTCTAGATTTATAAACCTGAAAAACCTATACTAAGGTTACACCATTTTTACTTTACATTGGAAAGTTAGAAAATTTGTTTTAGGCATTTTGCTGGCTCAAACACAAATGCAAGGAAAAATCACGCATGGTGTAACTGACAGTCCATAAGTATCTTGCATCTCTTTCAGGAGAGCAATGTCACCACATCAGACCCACAGAGGAGGCCCCACCCTGCCTTCTGTGTGAGGAACGCTAAAACTTTCCTGAGTTTAGGAGGGGCATTTTCTCAACTCTTATTTTTTATAGAGATGAGCTGGTTGTTGAGAGCATTTCTCTATTTATTTTAAATCAAACGTGGCAAAATGCTTTGTTTTGCTTTAGTGAATCTTCTATCACACGCATATTCATATAACCACGATCACAGCCAGAAAATAAAAAAGCCCCAGTGCCACCCAGAATATTCCTCTCCCAACCATTATCCACTAGCAGTCATTGATTTGATCCACATTATTAGTTTTGTCTTTCAGAAATGTCACATAAATGGAAAAATAAACGATGCAACCTTTGAATTATTGCTTTAAAAAAAACTCAACAGCATGCTTTGGAGATTCATCTAAGTTGTGTGCATCAAGTTTATTACTTTTTATGAGTGAATAGTATTTTACCATAATGAATATGCCACTGCTTATTTATTCACCCACTGTAAGAAACTGCCAAGTTTCCAGAATGACTGCGCCATTTTGTATTCCACATGCAGTGTATGAGAATCTGGCTGCTCTGTATCGTCAGCAGTACTTGGTATTGTTAGAAGTATGGACTACTAGTTATCACATAAAAATATTTAATTGTGGTTTAAATTTGCATTTCACCAATGAACAAAGAGTTGGGTGTCTCCTCATGTGCTTATTTTGTTACATCCTTTTTGATACAGTGTCAGCTCAACTCTTGTGCTATTTCTCTTGCCTGTTAATGTTTTTTTTAAAAACAAACACTGCTTTTTTAGATGTATTAGAAATTTACTATACAGTATATCATCTCCCTACATTTTGGACTCAGTTTTTCCTGTGATGAACAACTTATGCAAATATGTATTTGTTAAAAATCCTGAAGCAATGTTTATACAGCATTACCAGCTAAAAATCATACTGAATTCAGACTTCCTTAGTTTTCATATAATGGCTCTCCTTTTTCTGAGACAGGCTACCATCTTACATTTGTCATCAGGTCTCCCTAGTCTTCACTTTTGCTGTGATAATTTCTCAATCTTTCCTTGTTTTTGATGACTACAATATCTTTAAGGCTCATTAGTCATGCATTTTGCAGAATATTCCTCGATGGGATTTGTCAGATGTTTTTCTTATTGATTAGTCTGGGATGGGTTTTGGAGGGAAAAAAGCCATTCTCATCACATCTTATAAAGAGCACACACCATCAACATGACTTTTCACTTCTGACGCTAATTTTGATCACCTAGCTGAGGTTGTGTTTGTCAAAGTCTCTCCACTATGAAGTTTCTTTTCCCTTATCTTTCCATATTGTACTCCCTGGAAGGAAGTCACTGTACACAACCTATACTTAAAAAAGTGGGTAGTAATGTTACTCCTCCTAGAGGATGGTTGACTTACATACATCTTGTGAATTCTGTCTTTGCCTCCTTTCAAAGACAGAGTCTTTTGGTTTGGGTGCTACGGGCCCAGTTCCATGGAGGACTTACTTAGCCTGTGGAGCATTTCGTGTAAATCTCTCAACAGGAGTGGATGTGTCTTGGTGCTTTCCTAGGCAGCTCCATCCAGAGACTGCAGGTGGGCAGCACCTGGATTGTAGGCTCCTCCTTTTGCTTAACATGTACAAGTTTCAGGATTCCAGATTCCAGTTCTCACAGAAACAAAGGGCACAGACAGTTCCTTTCATAACGTGAGTCCTGCAGGGTCACTAAAGACCATACCTCTCAGGAGAATTTCTAAGCATAATTTTGGTAGGCTGGAGACTAAGCTTCCTTTTTACTCACATCTAGGATTAGTCTCACCTGATTTGTTTTCTACTCCTCTGCAGTGTTGCGTGGAAAGAGTTTGGGAACAGAAACTGAAGGCTTGATTCTAGTCTTGGACAGACAGCACAGGGACAAGTCAGCCAAGTTCACTGAAGCTGGTTTCTTAAACATACAATGGCATAGTTTATTATTTAGAGTTGAAGTGAAGGTCCAATAAAAATCTTTTTGCAACTGACAAACTGTTCAGAGGGTGACATCCTCATCTTGCAGATCCCCCCAACATTCTGAATTTCTCAATGTATAATAATTTTCATCCCTATGGCAATTACTTGTTAAATGACTTTTCTAAACTATAAATTTCATGAAGGCAGGCACATATTTGCCTGCTTTACTACTGTATTGCCAGGGCATTGGAGTTGCTAAATAAAGATTTGTTCAGTGGCAGTGTTATAAAAATGATGCTGCTAAATGATCATTATGGAAGATGATGTTATTTATAGCCACATAAACGTAGATTATGATGATTAATACAAGCCCATCTTTAGTAAGCAGAACCAAAAACAATTTTAAGTTAAAGGAAATAATTAATTAATTAAAATTAATTTTCTGGAGGTTGTAGAAGTAGCTCAGTGATAACGTGCTTCAGTTCAATCTCTAGTACCAAAAATATATATATATATAATTTTCTGGGGACATGATGGATTTTTACCATGATTCCTACCTACTGACATTATTATTCTATTCAAAAATTCAGGTCTGCTATCAAGTTATTCATAAAAGAAGAAAATACAGGAATCTTAAGAAGAGTATATTCTTCTATAAGTTGTCAGCTTGACACCTTTAGGATAGAATCTCTCTTCCATTGCTTAACAATTTGATTCATAGACTGAGATCTCAGAGTCTGAGTAAAATGGAAATATGCCATCTGAATGTCAGCATTGATTCCATGACATTCTAGAAGGAAACAAGGGGGGACATGTGGCCTATGTGAAAGTTCACTGCATATTGTCTAGGAAGCATGAAAGCATGGGTGGCATGTTGGAATAATTAAAAATCAGGGCAATGGTGATTGATTTTGTCAATAAAGCATTAGTGTTTGTATTAGAGTTCTCCAGGGAAACAAAGCAATGGACACACACACACACGGTTTCTAATTTATGATGACTTGACTTAAGGATTTTTATACTTCATGATGGAGCAAAAATTATACTCAGTAGAAATTGTACTTTGAATTTTGAACTTTACTTTGGCTGGAAATACGCTGTAGAATATTCTTTTTGATAAACAAACTGATTTATTCTTGTAGTGTAATCAAATGTAAATATGAAAGACAGCTATTCATGGCTCAATAAAGATCAATCTTCAAAATTTAATGTATAGTAAAAAGATGAAGCATACATAGTGCATAACACCACTCATTTACATTTTAGAACAAAATAACACATGGTAGTTTTTAAAAACACAAGCACTTCATAAAGGTAAAAAACAAGTATGTGAATGATATGTACAAATTATAAAACAGTGATTATTTCTGGATAGGAGAAAAAGAAGAGGGCTGGCACTTTAGAGCTATAAGATTTTATGACTAGGGTTAAAGGCAGAGCTCAATAGCAGAATGTTTGCCTAGCACAGGTGAGGCCCTAGGTTTGATCTCTAGCACAGTCAAAAAAATATAAAGTTTTAGAAAGGTCTTTAAGCAAAAATGGCAGATATAACATAGTTATATGTGGAAATTAGGTTCATGAGTATACTATCATTTGTTAGTATTTGATCATTACTTTAAATATAAAAGTCACTAGTAGCTTTAAATCATATGTTGACTTTCTACTATAAACAATATTTATTTATCTATTTACCTTTTTATAATGGTGCTGGCAATTGATACCAGGATTTCATACATGCTAGGCCAGCCCTCCACCTCTAAGTTACACCCCCATTGCTTGAGCAATATTTAAAATTGGAATAAACAATAATAAAAGTCCCCAGTTTATCACTTCCTCAGATCTCGTTTCTTCCCTGACTTAGCATGTATCATTTCTATGCATTTGAACATATACATGAATATATGCATACAAAAATAGTTTTTACATAAGTGGATTTATAATGAACATATATATATTCTCTTGAAACTATATGTCAAAAATCACTTTTTTAACTCCTGTATAATATACAAAGTATGAACAGACCACATTTTAATTTTTTCCCTAAGTTTAAAAATTTAGGCTGCTTTCAATTTTGTATCTGAGCACACATCAGTAGTATTTTTTGAGCTATTGAGAAATGGGCTGGTACACATACTTTGTCTTGATGTCAACTTTTCTTTCAAAATTTCCCCATAACATATTTTTTTTGGAAAAAAATTGACATTTCTGCACATCTTTCAGCCTTTACGGTTACTGAATATTTTCTTTAACTTGTGATAGTTTGTACAAAAGTGTTTCACTTTAATTTACATTTACTCAATCACTAGAGAGGCTTAGTATTTCTTCTGTGAATTCATTGTTTATATCATTTGCCCACTTTTTCTAGTGAGTTATGCTTTGCTAATTGATTCATAGAAGCACCTTATATATCAAGTTTTAATTATTACATCAGAGGTAAATAATTTCTCTACAGTTTATTTATAGTGGTTTTCACAGAATACAGAAGCTGTATGTTTTTATATAAACATATCTGTCAATCACTGGGATTTCAATAGATAAAGTCTTAAAGAACTGTCATCTACACAGCCTTCAGTTATCTCATCTAGGAACAAGTGCATTGCTCATTTTTAAGAGCTACATTTTTTTTTTTCTCCTAGGGCTGGGGATTGGACCCAAGACCTTGCATATGCTAGATAAGTGCTCTACTCCTGAATTGTATCCCTAAGTTCTTTTCTCCTCCTCCTTCTCTTTCTCCTCCTCTTATTCCTCCTCTTCTTTTTCCTCCTCCTCCTCTTTTTAAAAAAATTAATGCAGGATTTCACTAAGTTGCTCAGGTTGGCTTCAAATTCCCGATTCTTCTGCTTAGATGGAGAGTAGCTGAGGTCACAGGCAATATGCCACTGTGCACAGAAGTTTTATAGTTTTGTTTGCTATTATAAACAGGATCTTTTGTTTCAGTTAGTATCTCACTGACTCCAGATAATACTTGCAAAGCTTTTATTAAGGCTACATCTATCCAGTTTTCCTTTAGAAAACTCTGCTTAAGAATATGCATTTACTGTTGATGGTTTATGGGTTTGTATTTACAGTTGAATTGTTTGTCTTAAAAATAAAATCATTTGCCTTGCCTATGTCAAATTCTAGCTATGTAATATAATTGTGTCCTTTATGGACACTGCATCTTAAGAACTCCCAACTACAGGAAAAGTAAGAATCAACTGACAATTTTACTCAAATCTTAATTTTTTTACTTTAAAGATAATAAAAAAATAAAAAATATTACAGAATTTCAAAACAAGATGATAGGAAATTGACAATGGTTGTTATATTGCATATTGTCTTCAAAATAGTTGCCCAGATGACCAGATATAGGCATGTAAAATTGATCAAATAATATAAGCACTAACTGTAACTTTCCATGAACTAATAGAATGAGTAGTACAATTATCTTAGCTATCTTGTGTATACATATACATATTTTCTCATTCTTCTTTTCCCTACTCAAATCTTAAATTTAATGTTCTGAATTAGATATTACGCAAACTAGCTGCCATTTTCTCCCTAACTTCAAATGCTCATTGAAGGATTCTTCCCTACATATGTTTGCCAAATCTGATTCTTGTCATACACATTTCTAACACCTGCAAAAGGCTATTTTACAGAGCCCTATTTGGCCTCTGAGTTAGTATATCTGCAATTAGGATTCATAAAGCTGACATTCACTAGATTTCAGTAGTCAAATGGAATATTCAATTTGGGTAACTCCTGTAGGAACATGAATAGCTATTTTTTTAAACTAAATAATAAAAGATTTAGTTAAATGTTGACATTGATCAAGCAAGAAGTTAGGTACCTAGATAATCATCATTCTTAAAGATTTTCCAAAATCATATGCAGTATAGTAGTTTACTCTCTAGAATATAGACTCCCACTCATTATTTTGCAAAAGACCAAGAACTCAAAACTTACTTTGTTAATCACATTATTAAAAAACTAATTAAAAAGTCATTTGAAATATGTGTATATGCTATATAAGGAGAGGGTACTGAATTTTCCAAAATTTTGTGGCAGTCTATTGTTGGTAGGTTGATGTACTTCACATGAACTTTACTGTACAATCTTAAAGTGTGAAAGTAGATAGATACATACATGCTGTACCTCCTTGTGCAATATGTTCTTAATTGCTGGACAGGCTAGTGTGCTGAAGCTCCCAGGGGCAACACGATCACAGAGAGGAAGAAATCCATATGCCAGGGTGTGCTGAGTTGCTAAGCTAAGATGTTTGGCTACCTAGGTGGATTAAATGCACTTTTGCCTTGTGACATTTTCAATTTACAAAGGCTTTATCAGGATGTAAACTCATCTTGGGTCAAGGAGCATTTGTACATAAAATGAACAACTGCCTCATGTGATAATGGAGGTTAGGAAATCTCATGATCTGCCATCTGTGGGTTGGTGGCACAGTTCCAGTATGAACCCAAAGGCCTGAGCACCAGGAGACCAAATGGTACACATCCCTGTCTGGACACAGAAGACCAGATGAGACACTCACGCTCAAGCAGGGAGTCAGCAAAAAAGAGTCAATACCTTCCTCTTTTGCCTTTTGTTCTTGGCAGACCCTCAGTGCACTGGATAATTCTCATTCACATTGGGAGGGTAATGTGGAATTTATTGAGTCCACTGATTTATATGCTAATCTCATCCAGAAACAGGCTCACAGATGTACCCAGAAATAATGTTTAGCCACATATCTGGCATCCTGACCCAGTCCCTGACACATAAGATTAAATGTGGCTGCTTCTCTGCTAACAGTTACCCAGCTCTGTGACCATCTTTCATAGTGGCTTTAGTTTCCAGTCATTTTCACATTGGTCTACTTACGTTCAGTGTGATTACCTTAAACCTGTCCCTCTCCTACTCATCTCCTTCCTGCCATACCATCCTGAAAGTGGGGAGTTCACTGGCCATACCATTTGTTTCTGTCAAACCCATATCCACTTGGTTACTTAATTCTTTTGCCACTATTTCCTCAGCATTTCTTGCACCCATATCAACCTTCTAGTTACTACACTACAGGATTATCTCTGAAATATAACAGGCATGTAAATTTGTTGAATGAAATATTTTCTCATTTTGCCCTCCTGGAGCCCTAAGATTTTAAGTTCCTTTAGGGCAGGCAGTGTACCTTTTATTTTATGTGTACATGTGCATGCATGTTTGTATGCATGAGTGTGTGTGTGTGTGTGCATGAGTGTATGTGTGTACATGTGTATATGTGTGTGTGTTTAGGTGCTCACATAGTGCTCAAAAATACTGCCAGGTACATAGGAAGCCTCATATGGATGCTTAAGTAAGTATCAAAATGTGTAACTGAAATGACCCCTAAGCTAGTTTGTAAAGCCAAATCCTTCAGAATCCCAATGTTAGGACTGATTATACATGCATATTTTAGGGGATCCAAGTGGTCATTATGACTCACCAGGGGGTTCTTTATATTACTATAATTACTTTGTTGAATGGGGGCATTTGTCTTCAAAGGGTTTCTGTGAAAAGGAGTAGCAGTGTAAAGAAGGCAATGTATCAAGCTTTGGAGCCAGTAGATGAGTTCAAATTTCAGCTATATCACTGGTAGCTATTAAATAATTTGTTTTTTTTTATATTTTGATTTTTCATCTATAGCATGGTAATGAAATAATATCTATGCACAGTGATATCATCGATGTTAAATAGGATAAAACCTATGCAGTGCTTAACACAGATAATGGTTCATTTCCCTCTTAGGAAAGAGGGATAACCTAGGCCCGGGGTAAGTCTGGCTTCCACGGAGCGATGTTTTTCACAGGTGGGATTGCTGTACTGAAATACAGGAAATCTAAGTCATTGTCTCTTGTCTTTGTCTCCTGCCTTCTAATCTACATGGCCTTGAGCTGAATATCCTTGTTCCAAATCAATAACTCCCAGATCAAAGCCTGACCCTTCATGGGGACATGATAGGGGAAGCTCCTTACTAAACTTCTCCACGTTACTGGGGACAAGCCAAATAAAGTTGCTGTCAAGCTTTGCAATATTCTGTAATGTAATTTTCCAAACAGAAATATAATAGTATACTTTAATTTTCATTTGGCTTCTGGTGAAAATTGAAGGAGAAGACGAATGAATGACTGATTCATTTCAAGTTTAATAATGTTAGTCTATCTTACTGTTGCTAGCAAAAGGTTATTTTGTCTGTATAAGCAGACTAATACCTGTAAACAAGAAGCAGATAGTATTGATGAAAAAGAACAAAAAGAATGAACTAAGGACATAAAACATGGTTAGAGAAAGCCTCTTTAAGCAAACTAAACTAAAATTAAGCAAAGAAACCAACAAGACAAAGTTTATGTGCTATAGACCTTCCAGAAGTCCCTCCTGAAATGTCAAAAATAATTCACAGAAACAAGTATTTCATACTAGTTCAGTGACACAACATTGATTGCTCCATAGAGTTCTAAATTTGACAGTCTTAGGGCAATGAGATACATTGATAGAGACCATATAGCCATTTAAAAGACAATTTGAAATTCTCTTGTGTAGATGATCAGGAGCACATGCCAAGAAATGAACTTTAGTTATGTAAGTGAGATACTCATATAGAAGCACTAGGAGATAGCATCAAGTGACTGAATATAACACAAATAAACGTTCACCACTAAACAATAAATTGTGGTATGCCTACATGAGGGAATATTATGCAATAGGAAAAATAAAGAAAATTCAGTGACATACAAAAAAATAGATGAATCTTTGACTTATAATACTGACAAGAAAAAAAGTCACAGAAGGCTAAACAGTCCTATATCTAAGCAGTATATGCTATAAGGATTTATACATAGATTATAAAGGCTTTCAGAAACACAAAACTCATCTCACTGGTCATCTGTGAGTGTACAGAGGTAGTAAAGAAGCATAGCCAATATTCTAGATCTCCAGTTGTGCAGTGAGTTCAGTTCTTTGTTATATTTTTAAATGTACCTATATATTAGTTTACTGTATGAACTAAACATTACATTGTAGAAAGCCTTTTCAAGTATGTTATGATGTCTTGTATACAAAATATTACTTGTTTTACCTAATAATTCTAGGATATAAGAAATAGGTTGGCTTGTAAGTATTTATATTTATATTTTAAAAGGTTTCTTGTTCTTTTCCTGAGATGGAAGAAATGACAATATATTTAGAGTCCATAAAGTACAAAAGTAATACAGAACTCCAAATAGCCACATCCATAAAAGAAACTCTCCACATTATTATTGAAATTTCAGAAATTCAATAAAAGGAGGAAATATTAAAAGTTATTAGAAAAAAACAGCAAGTTTCCTATAAAGTCAAATCTATTGAAATCCAATTTGCACAAACTTAAGCACAAACTTAAATCACCAGTCAAAAATACAGACTGGCAGTTTGAATCAAAAAACAAAATGTAACCATATATTGACTATAGGTGACATACTTCATCCAAAAGAAAGCTCTTAGACTAAAGTTGAAAGGATGGAAAATAATACTCCATGAAATTTGGTACAAAAAAAATTAAACAGCAATAGCTACTTATTTTCAGATTTCAAGCCAAAACTGATCAGAAGAGACAAAGATGGCTACTACATCCTGAAAAAGAGAACAATTGAAAAGGAAGTGATAACAATCATAAACACCTATGCCCTAATTTTGGCACACCCGACTTCTTAAAACAAAAACTACTGGACATAGAAGGTCAGGTATATACCAGTGGAATCATACTGAGGGACTTCAACCCCCCACTCTTAAAATTAGACAGGTCAACCAGACCAAAAAAAGTAGTAAGGAAATAGAATTAAATCACACCATTGAATGAATGGATTTACTAAAAGATGTCTATAATTTAATACATGTTTCTCAGCAGCGCATGGGATTATTTTTCCAAAATAGACCATATCTGAAGCCCTAAGACATTTTTTAAAATAAATACAAAATAACAGAAATAATTTGCTATATATTCTCAAATCATAGTGGTCAAAATGGTCATATCTTACTATGAAACACACATAGTCACCAGGAAAAAATAATTTTTAAAATAAGTCCTCAAAGAAAATGGCTGGTTGGAACCTATGTGTGGATCCAGCAAAGGGACTGGGTGACTTTTGGTTCACAAGCACTATATCCATCATACAAATTAGAATAAATTATTATGGGAGGGGACATTGGTCAAAGTATAAAATTCTAAACAGGAGGAAGAAGTTCAAGAGACCTATTGTATAATATAGTGAGAAGAGTCCATAAAAATGTACCATACTTTGAAAATTACTAAAAGTGTAGATTTTAAGCTTCCTCACCAAAAACAAGATAACTACATGAAGTAATGCTACATCAATAAACTCCACTGAGCCATATTACCATGTGAATATATTTCAAAACATTGTGAAGTACATTACAAATAATTCGATTCTGATTTGTTAATTGAAAAATGTATAACTGGAAAAACAAAACAAGGAGAGAATAGCAAGGTACAGTGGAGCATACCTGTAATTCTAGCTACTTGGGAGGTTGAGACAGAAGGAACACAATATCAAGGCCATTCTGGGCAATTCAGCAAGACCTTGTCTTGAGATAAAAAGTAAAAAGTGCTGGGGTTATAGCTCAGTGTGAGATCCTGGGTTCAGTCTTCAGTAACACAAACAACAACAACAAAAACAAACAAAAAAAAACCCCCAGAAAACAAAATGCAAAAGAAAGGATTAAAAAAGAATAAACCTGTATGATAAAACTTCATGTCCTATTTATTTAGTTTCTAATTTCTAAAATAAACCAAAATGAGTTGAGTACTTTGTACATTTAGCAGAATTGAGAATTCTATGATTTATTTTAGCCTCATCTCTCTGCTCCAGAGCCCTTCCCCTCAAAGAACTCTATGCATAGGGACCTTTGAAATAACAATGGAATAAAATTTATCATGGCAAAAATAGTCTAAACCTTCTTAAACAATTTGCTTCTCTAATAACTCTAACACACAACTGCTATATACAGACAGGTGCAAGTTTCTAAGCTTCTCCAATAAAGTGATGTTGAATTATATAAAATCATCTCATAGGCTACATTGAGTTTAATTATTGCATAAAGGAAAGACAAGAGCAAAAACAATGTTTATTATGACATAAATTTGTTTTATATTAAGAAAATTCATGTGTACTTTTAATCCACACTGTTTATTTCATCTCATGTCCCTGTTTACTCCTTTTTGTCCTTTTTGAAAATCTTACTATCTGTGGGTACCACTCTGTTCTCTACTTATTGTAATTTCACACTTGACCAAAGAACAGATATGCTGAACAAAGCTGTTGATATGTAAATAGTAGCTTTGGAGATGGAAGCACCAGATTGTTCCTAAACAGAAGAGAAATTGCAATTGCTTTATTTGACTGAGTAGAAAAGAATGTCTCAATATAGAAATTTCAATTGCTTTCTAAAATAAAAAGTACATCATCTAGATTTGAGCTTTATAACAGAGCATGAGAATATTATGATAAGTTGGCAATTATCTATCTTGTTCATTTCCTTTGCTTTTGGAAGTATTCTCAATATTCTTGCAGAGATACATTTTCTTGTGGTTTCTGAATTTGGATTTGCAAATTCAGAGAGTTTTATTTAAATAGAATCTAAATAATCTCAAATCCAGAAAAAAAATCAGGTTCTTTGGCAAAACAGGAAGGCAGGTATGATTGAGCAATATTATTAAGACTACCATCCCATCTATGTTGTAGAATTTAAGGTGATTAAATTGTATTTACTGATAACTCTCTACTATAGGACACGGAGACTATTTGCAAGATATCCAATAGAGTTTTGCTGCTCTAGTGCAGTTCAAGGAACAAAGATTAAAAAGTCTTGTGAACTTGTTAGAAATGCAGAATCCCAGGCCCCACCTCAGATCCACTGCTACAATCAGCCTTTTTCCAAGATTCCTTAGATGATTAGCATTGCTGGATTTCGGGGAGGGGGGGAAAGAAAGAAAAGAAAAGGAAAGGGAAAGAAACAAGAAAGAAAAGGAAAAGAAAATCAGTTGAATGAGAAACCTAAATATTACATGAACTTCGTACTGCTAAAATTCAAATTTAACTAAGTATCATCTTTTAAAGATACTGGGACTTGAACCCAGGGACTTACGCATGCTGAGCAAGCACTCTACCACTGAGCTACATCTGATACGGCCCACAAAAGAACACCTCCAGTTTGAATGACCCCACCTGCCGCTTTAGAGAAATAGAGGTCACAGAGGACACATCAGTATGTCACAGAGGCAGGACAACAGGTCACGAGCAGTCCCCTGAGGGCACATCGATAGGTTATAGAGGGTACAGAGGACACATCAGCAAGTCCAAGACCTCCATTTTTTTGACCTCCCTGTCAAGAATCTACCAAAAAAGTACTATAAAAAACCTGTGAGTTTGTAAAAGACACTTTCTGTTTTGTGCTTGCACAGACAGGTCTCAGGTTGAGCAATGATCCTGTTTTGACTGTTGGGTTCCTGTCTCTTCTTTTCTACTCAGTATCATCAGACCTCGATATTTTTTATTGTGAGAGAAGGTCTTGCTAGGTTGCCCAGTATTGGCCTTGAACTCATGATCCTCCTGCCTCAGCTTCTTGAGTAGCTGGGATTAGAGGCATGCACTCTCACACATGAGTTGTGTGTCTTGTACTTTATGTGGAAGCTAGTAAGTAATTGTGCATAGAGTATAGTTTGAGAAACAGTGTAGTATAGCTGAGTCCTCTGGAGGGCCAGTTAAAACACACATTGCTGTGTCCATCCTCAGAACCTCTGATTCTCTAGATTGCTGTGGAACCTTGAAAATTTACATTTTGAAACAGATTCCTAGATGATGCTATTGTGGGTGACCTAGGGTGCACACTTTAAGAACCACTATTACAGAACATTCAGTCTCCAGGGTGGTTTCTGACTACCTTCAGCTGTAGCATTGAATAAAATGCTGATGCCCAGCCAAAGAGCTTCTGAGTTAATTGTCCTAAGGTACAGCCTAGGCACAAGAAGTTTTCCAGGCAACCACCCTCCCAAATATTCTGATGTGACATGCAATTTGCTCTATAAGGTAACATTTGCTTTTTTTCTTCCCTTAGACATTTAAGTACTTATATTAATTCTGTAACTTTATACAACTGCATGAGTTGTTTATGTAAAACTAAAATTTAAAAAAATCTCAATGCTAAAGGTTATAAGGACTTACGAGTTAAAGATCTCTTCCTAACTCCATGTCATAATTGCATTTCCTAGTTTCTGTTTGCTGCTTTGACATTTGGTGTCTTGATGAATTTGGAGGAACTGCCCTGTCATGGTTAAATAAATGCCCAGAGAAGCAAGCAACCTGTTTCTGACCTTGCTTTTCCTATGCAAACCAATTAACTCAGAGTGCTGGAATACTGGTTCTACTCCATGTTTTCTCCCTCCAGGGCCAAGTACCAGATCACCAGGGCCAGTCTCCATGCCCTACAGTCTGATGTGATTATTAGAATTAGCTCTAAACCTCCTGATCCTGTTTTACCCCTTCCTGCTGGAAAAAGCTATAAAACAGGCTCTTGACCATATTTTTCCCTTTCCTGTCCCTGGCAAACCTCAGTGTTTCCCCATGTGGACAGGAATAGAGCACTGTGCCTCCCGTTTAGGCAGCTCTATGAATATAAAAAACTTTCTTAGAAGTAGTGGTTCAGATTACTAAGATAACAATATGCAATATATTAACTAGTGTTAATTTCCTAGTGTTTTTTTTGAAATTCTGTATCATTTCTATCCTTTTTTTGTTTTGCTTTTTAACATAAAAAAACTTCTTTCATGACAATCATTTCAATGTCTATGTGCCTCATCATACTCATTAAATAAATCCTTGGAACTCTTAAAATAACCCACCAAAAATTATTAAGATGATGTTAAATTTCTTCTGAAACTGAGATTTAAAAACAAAAAAACCCTCTTCACTTAGAAAGAGTGGGAATGGTAGGAAAGAACATTAAAGGTTCCAAGACAATATAATCTTGTTAGAAGAAAATTCAGTTTTCTGGATGGTGAGTCTACACAATGCTTGGAAACATCTGGCAATTCAATTTCATGGTTTTCTGTCTGAAGTTGGCCATCACACGAGCATCATCATCCATTTCAGTCCTCAGGTCAGTGTAGGCCCAGCAATCACAGAAAGATATATTGCAGCCCTTCAAAGAGTGATGCAGTCATTCCAAAGCCACAACTCTCAGCTGGTACCTATGTCAGGAAGTGGAGGAGGCGGTTTCTATGCACTGGTCAAGGTCAATCTGAAAAACCATTCTATGCAGGGTCATCTGGAGAACCATTCAGAAAAGTCACACATCTACTAGCCCATTGGGAAATAAGACATCAAGTTCTCTACATAATCTTCCCATTGAGTCACCTAGGCCTTTTCTATTATTTTGTATTTTTTTCTTTCTTTCTTTTTTGTTGCTATTAGACAAAGAAAATTTTGAAGAGTTGACAGCAGCTTCTGATTCTAAATGTTAAGGACACTGAGATTCTATTTATGACCATTCTCACCTGGACAAAAGAACAAGCCAGACTTGCCTTTCTCTCATCATTTTTCGTAATATTGATGTCATCTTCTCAGTGCAACATTGCCCAACAAAGGCAAATATTTGACTTGCACTTGGTGTAGGGAAGAGATAGAATTGTGACACTTGTCAGATAGGAAAGAAACACACAGAAATGCTGTATGATGTCTAGGCTGGATGACAGGAATCTATAATACTTTTATAATGATGCTGAATTTCCAAGCTCTGGTTTGGCAAGATATCTAAGCAACAAGCCCTGCATGTTCCTGACTCAGACAACCTGAATTGTAGTCAAAAATTGTACACAGAATAGGCCACTGATTATAAGTCTGATTTGATGAGTTCTAACACATAATAAAGAATATGACTGGTTTTTGCACCTGATTTTTGGAAGTAGTCCATAACCTTGGATTTTTCAGAGTGACAGAAGTGCCTTTATTATTTATGGTGGGTCCTTTATATCACATGCAATATCTAAAGTTAATGACAGCTCAGAATGAGTCTGGTTGTGTAAGAAAGAACAACCAGATGGGATCAGCCCCATCTCTGGGGAGGGAAAAAGGGGAAGTGGTGGCGATTGAATTTAACTACCTGGCCTAAGACTCAATCAACCATGCCTACTTCATAAAACGCCAATAAACAGCCTGGATACTGAGGCTCAGGCGATTTTCTCTGGCTCAGGTAACAATCTCTGCCTACTGTCACACATCAATGTGCTGAAAAGTGAATGTATCCTAAGGATGATGAAAATTTTATGTTTGAAATCCTTTTAGACTTCACTATAATCGGAAGTATTTCCAGTGAGTTGTTTTTAACAATAATTAAACATGGGCAGATAGTTGGATTGTTGAATTTGTGCCAGGTGGCCAGAAGTGAGGATGGGTCCTGAACTTGTACCTGGTGTCTATAGTGAGGATCAACTTGTGAAGGACAAGTCTGAGCAATGAGGAATTGCTCCCACTCTGAAAATATTCATATTTATTTTCTCTCTCATTCCCTTCTTTCTAATCAATACTGTCTATATTTTTAGGATAGAAAACTTATTGAAAATTTATATTACTATTGTAGCTTTTATGCTGGCTCTCTTCACTCAATTTGGGCAGAGATTTGTATAGTTTCTCTCCCAAGGTGGGAGTGGGTAGTTCATACCAGATCTTACTCTGGGATAGGGAACGTGAGAATTAAATAGTAAATGTGTTTAATTCCAAAGGTGAAAGAGAAAGCTGTGCAAGTAGTGTGATGAGATCTATCTTCAGATATCACAAGACTCTTCAGACCCTGTCCAGTAGAACCAAGCTGCTCTATGACATTGGTAGCAGCTGAAGAAGCAAGAGAAGCAAGGCTAATGAAACCAAGCAGGTTAATGTTTTAAGCCTTTTGTAAAGACAATAAAACAACAACAACCACCACCACAACAACCCTTTCCTGGTCACAGGGCCCAGACTTCCCTCCACAGCATTTTTCTGTCATTGTTCCCCGGGGTCCACCGACATCAGCCTTCTTCCTAGCCATGGAGGACTCCAGTTTGTTCTTTGTTCTTCCTTCAGGTCCTTGGCACCTGCTTCCTCTCACTTGTTTTCTCACATCAGGGCTCCTTCTCCACAACTACAGTTTAGCTTCAACAACTTTCTCCTAGAGCACTTTCCAGTCTTATGTGCTAAATACTCCTCCCCCAGCTCTGTCTTGGAGCTTTTCTTAGCCTATGACCTGAAGTATTTTTTTAAAAGTAATCACTGCTGTACAGGTATTAGTTCATTTTGGTAAAACACATTTCCTGTCTTTCCCTTTCCACTGTGATACATACTTAAATGGCTCCATAGATAACTCCTATAAGTACTAGGATGACAAGGGTTTTATCTGTCCGATTTGCACCTGCCCTTTGCCTCACACAATCATAACAGGCAGTTTTCTTGAATAAATGACTAAGGAAAAGTATTTATCATGTGTTGCTCCTTGGGCTAACAGGGTGACTTACAACAAATGTCTATGGTTCATTTGATCCCCAAAAGAACTGCGGGAACTGAGTCACATGTACACATGAAAGACAGAATTTAGGCTATTTCCGTGGTTCCTTCTGCTCTCTAGAAGATGTGTAAGACTTGGTTCCTCTTCTGCCTGGCTAGACAAATCCATTCCTTCTCAGACTTCAAAACCAGCCTGACACAATTAATTCTTAAGTTACTTTCTATGATTTTAGCAAAATACATAGTAAAATATCTTTTTGTTTATTTGCATCATTATTTTATAAACTTAACTGGGAGGCATAAAGAAAGAAGAATACAAGAAAATAAGATGTACAGACTCCAAACTGACTAAACACAAGGACATTTTTATTATAGGAAAAAGACTTATGGAGCAATTTTTCTTCATATTATTCTTAGGGTGAAATTTTTTCAGGATTTTATTAGATGAGAGTTGTGTTTCAAAATATAGATGAATGTATAGTAATAAATTAAACTTACAGAGATTTGGTAGTATGCACATAATATGTTTAGCTGTAGTGCTAAAAAATAAGTATCAGTGGTTGGTTGTCTCGGAAGAAAAATATACAAAAAGCAAAGAATTTAAAGTGAATTCAAATTTATTCAATTTACCATAATATAAAAATGCTCTAGGCCCAGTGCCAAAGAATAATCTTAGATTGGAATTTGTTCAACACCCTAAATTTAACCATCTGTGATTCTTTTTTAAGTGTCATACTATCTTTTGAAATAGAGGGGGTATTTTTAAAAGGTAATTGTCATCCATCAGAACATTTATTCTCTAGATAAATGGATTCAACATGCTCAATCTAGATTTGAGAAGGTACAAATCATAGTTAAAGATAACATACAAAAGATTGGTCATGTCTTTTTCTCTGGCCATAACTGTCTAGAATATTGCCACATTTACATGGGAGGCAATGTTAATGCCTAATATTTCATAACGTAATTTCTTTATATTTCTTAGAATCAATTTCAGAATGCTTAGTTCTACTCAGCATTCTCATCTTACACAGAAGCAGACTGAGACCTTCATCTAATACTAGTAACAGACTCTGGGTCTCAATATGCATTCATTCATTCATTCATTCCACAGACATTTATTGATGTAGACTGCACCTTATTAAAACTGAACTAAGACTGTCTGCCTAAAAGATGCTCATGTCAGAGGCACACAAGCTCATAACATGTTCCCCACACCCCAAAATACATGGAATGAGCTAGTGTAGAGGTCATCCCAACCCCAAAAGGCAAACACAAATGCTGTTAATACAGAGCCATCTATTTTGAACAATACAGAACCAAATTGAAAGAAAAGTTTATTGATAAACTGGGACAGTCACAAGCCAACCACCGGACCCCTGTGAATTGTCCTTGGACTTCTATGAGGGTAGGAAATGTGAGTGATAGCTGGGTTGGAAAATGCTAAGAGATAAGTGTTATGGAATATTAGAGGATACTTGGGTGCTTGCTACTGGGAGGAGGACTTAGCCAGCTAAAGAGGCAATCAATAGACCAACTTATTTCTGCCTGTGGGTCAGGAATGTAACAGGGGAGGATGTATGGTCTCCAGGGACTAAAAAAAATTCCACAGATGTACCAACTAACTATACACTACTTGTATGATATTAGGAATTCTAGGCAAAGACAACCTCTACCTAAATTGCTTTCCAATTGTGAGAGTGAAGTTATAAAATACTCAGAGAAAAACTGCAAGAATTATAATAAACCTATGTTGAAAAGAATTATTAAAAATGTATTTCAAGGAATAGGAAGCTGAACTTTAAGGGAAAGACTGTGATTCAAAGTGAACAAACACTTTTTAAACCATGGTAAAAAACTACAGAAGCCTTCATTAACACTATAATAACAATATAGCATAAACATAAAGTAGCAAGAGTGTGGACAACTTTAAATATAAGCAAAAAAAAAAAAAGAGAGTTACTAATTCTAGCTGGGAGAGTAAAGGAAGAGTTGGTTTTGAATCGACTATTGAAGGATCAGTGAAAATTTAGCAGCAAGATGTAGGATACTTTCAAAGGTAAAGAGACTAAGTATGAATGTATATAGAATGTTCTAGCAATTGTAGCGTAGTTCATAAATTGTGAAGAATGGCAAAATAAGAAGCTGGAAAAGCAGGTGCTGAATCTAGTCTTCTTAAATTATTATCAGGGTCATATTTCATGAATATTAAAGTATAATCAGTTATTAGACATAGATAAACACATGAAATTAAAACATCATTGGCAATAACAATACCAATTCTTATCATTTTGAAACATTTTGAGAGGCCAAGATATTAAGTGTTATTTTGGTATTTTTAAAGACCTCAGTTCACTTTTCTCTGGATTTTATGGTGGTTTATTATCCCTGTAATTCTATTTAACAGTAAGGAAACTCCTTGTTTATTGATATAACTATTTCTGTTGTAGTAATCAACAATATTTCAGTTCATGATTTTAAAAATGGGCCTGAAAAGAGAACATGTTTTGATAGAAAAAATGTCTCAATTAAAACAATGAAGGACTAATTAAAAACACCTAGAGTTTACTTATAATATTCAGGATCCAATAGCCCATTGAACAATTTACAATTCAATTTACTAGTGGCAAATATTACCAGTGTAAGATAAAAATAGTCACACAAATTCCAAATTTTTGGATTTAGTTGGAAGAAGTGACAAATGTAAGATCTTGTAAGAATTAAGGCATGTATTTGGGATTTAAAGATAGGGTGAGGGGTTTTCTTAGGTGGTATTCAGGTTAAAGAATTCAAAGGAGAATGCAGGGCTGACCAAGAACATTGTGAAGAACAGCAAGCTTCTGTTTCTCCACCTGAGCCTTTTCTTGCATTGTCCCTTCTTTCAGGCAGTCACTCATCCTTTGGCCTCGATGCTTCCCTCATGAAAATTTGCTCTTTGCAAATGCGAAGAGAAAAAAATCTTTGCAAATAGAAACAGCTATATCAACCGACCAATCACTCTCCTCTGTAGAATGCTTTGAGTATAGTATTTACCATATGATTCGATGAGGCTCTTCTCTTCTACTTAGATGATAAAGAACTCATAAAATATCAGAGAAAAAAATTAAGGGGTGAACTATGTTGTACTGATAGAAGTGATGATTAAACACCATTTCTATTTCTTTCAAATGTTTCTTTTATCATCAGAAGAAAGTCCAAATCTCTTGCAAGCTTTTAGGGAATCCTTCTGATTTGGTTCCTGCAGCCTCATCTTTAGCATCTTCTTTTGTGAACTGCAGCGTCCACCCATACCAAACTACCCACAATTTTCCAGATTTATCATCTCTCTTTTGTATCTTCAGGGACATTTCTTTAGTTTGAAATGTATTCCCACTCGTTTGCTTAATTCTTCCTCATCCGCTGAAAAGTTTTCTTGTTTGACAAGTCTTCTCTAGTCTCAGTGGTTTTGTGCTTCTCTTGTTTGTGACAGTTGTATCTCTGACTTTAACTCTATGACATTTCACATTGTATTGAAATATCTCATTGCTAGTCTAATTTCCATTGCCTTGGTTTTTAAAGTATGAACAAGGATCTTTACCGCATTTAGGTACTATCTCTAGTACCTAATGTGAAGCCGGGGCACCCTAGAGTTGTTTATAAATATTTAAGTGACTCTCAGCTCAGGGAAAGGGGGCAGGTGACTGCAAATTTTGTTCCAGAGGGCTGGAAGAATTGACTGTAGGAGATGAAATTACGAGCAAAATCACAACAGGGCAGAGTGATTATGGAATGATAGCTATAAAACAATGTGGATCATTATGAGAAGAAAACATATCTACTGAATCTATTACTTGATACTTAAAAGACAAATTTAAAGAGAAAAAGAAAAGTCTCTTAATTTGGTCTAGTTGCAATATGTAAATACTTTTTAAAACACCTATTACAGTCAAGGATGACTGTCCATAAAGAATACTTCAAGGTTAAATCTTTCCTTAGTAAATTTCATGTCAAAATGAATACTACATTTTATGATATCATTTTCCTAGACATTTTTACTGAAGAAAAACCCTGACTAGAACATAGAGATTATATAATATGATAGAATTCTCTTTTACTTAACTTTTGGCATTATTATTATTATTTTTCCAGGGATATTATATGTCCCTGGTGCTAAGTCGCAATTTGTCAAAGCAACAAGTTAATCTTAATCACTACATGCTGACAGTCGACATTAACAGCAAGACCTCAATGATGGGGTAGGAGTGACTTGTTTCTCCCTAGAGACTTGATGTGACTCCATGCCATAGTAAGTATATGTTATCCATTGATATATACATGGCCAGAAGCTGCCTCTGAAATGGAGAAGTAAATACTAGGGAGTACTGCAAAAGAAGAAACAAGAGTGAGCCTGAAAATTGTGTCTTAGAAGACAACTTGAATATCTACCCTTTAAGCAACAGGAAATAATCCTAGAAATTGCTTTTGATGGAAGAAACAATTGATAGGATGATCAATTCCCAGAGAAACTTCTGCCCAGAGTGAGAGCTCAGGCTGAGTTGTAAAGGTCAGCACAAATATCTATGAAAAATAGAAAAAGATATGCTTGTAGTTTAGGTCTTCAAGGTAGATATTTCCACTAAGATGATGACCCTTTCCCTTGTCTGGGACATTATGGAGCCTCTGAGAAATTGGTGGGCATCATGCCTACTCTTCTGGGTAGACTGCTGATTCTAACTCATACAGAACACTGACTTCATTATCCCCACTGCTCAGAGAGACTTTCAGATTGAGAACTCTGTTAAAGAACTTCTAAAAATTATGTTTGTTTAGAATTTGTCAACTGGATAAATGGTCTGGAATTCTTGCTTATACATGTGTGGCACAAGCCTGTGGTAGGCTGCCATTCTGAAAGTCAAGGAAATCTCACATTTTACTTAGATTTTTCCTAGTGGTACCTGAGAGAAGTGCTTCTATACTACACCACAGCAAGGAATTTGAAAAGCAAATGAGTCAATAGCTCTATAACAATCACATCCTGAGATTTGTGTATTCTTTTAGGAAGGAGAATCTAGAATATTGTTTGCTCTTGAACCTAAGAAAGATAGTCATCCTCAGATGTTGTCCCATCCTCACATTCAATGCATGTCCAACTATTAGCTTGTGCTAATTATTTTGTGATCTTCCTATCCTATAGTAGGGGACCTATGACTCAATACTAAGATCGCCACATCTCCCACAGTAATGGATTTTGGCAGTTATGATAGTCAAAACTATTAAATTTGATTCTGTGTTAGCATCATGAAAGTAAAATCTTTAAATACAGCTATTAAGAACATTTTTCTTCAACTAATTTGTATTAATGAACACTGGTTCAGTAAGCATGTTTACAAGCTGTTAAATGATAACTTTGTCTCATGGCAATTTTGAACTGGAGCCAAGATTTTAATCAGAATTGGCTAGTGATTTTGTCCATAAGGAGCACTCATTATTTAATATACCTGGAAAAATCCAGATATTATCAATCACAACTAATAGTCCTTATTTGTAAAGCAAGTACATTGTTGTTTATTTAGTTGCAAAATGATTTTCAAACTCAGCTACATAAAATATACCCCAAATTTATGTTAGGAATTAGTTAGAAACATCACTGGGTTGTTTCATTAAGCATATATTATTCTTAAATATCATATGAAATGTTTTTGTTAATTATAGAGTATATTCTAATAATCTTGGTTTCTTAAATGTCTAATCACTGTAAGTAAAAGCTAAGAACTATAACAAAAAGCAAAAAAATAATAGCAACTGTTTCAAATATTATACAACTGAGAAGCACAACTGAATTGTTTAGATTAACATGAACTTATAAAAATTTAAATATAGATAACCAGAGAGCCGCCCCCAAGACCCGGCCACAGCCATGGTGGAACCCAGGAAGCTGCACAAAGAAACAATTCGCCCGCCCTCTTGCTCTGAAGGTCACATGCAGAATGAGTCCACTGAGAAAATATCAAGACATTAACAAGGCCGCATTTCTTCTCAAGGCCCTGACAGTGGTAGGGAGCGAAGCAGGTGAGGACAGCAATTGTCTTCCCTTTCTGCCACCCCCATAAATCGCCTGCCTTCGTCTTCCTCCTCTTCAAGGCCATCAGTTCAATACTAGCATTCAGCATTCTTGTGGTGAAACAGAACCTACTTTTTAGGAGAAACTTGGGACACACTGAATACCTACTTTTAAGAGTTGATGGGAGACTTGTTTTTCACTGCTGTCTCTTCTGGTCACTTCAACTTTTATGACCCTACTGTGGGATCCTACATGCATAAAGCATTAGGCGAGGAGAAGACAAGATGGCTGATCAGTGAGCAACAAAATACAAAGCTCCCAGGAGAAACAACTCATTTGCCAGAATAAAACACCCTGGAGAGACTCAGACAGAGGGAAATGGATCCTCTTGACACAGGAAAAAATTAAGGGACACAGTGTTTTTGTGGTGACCCGCCACTTTTGCACCAGCTTGAATCCGTGCCGGCCAGCAGAGCTGCCCAAACTCGTTTCTGCCACCACTCACAGGAAGCACAGTGGTGCTGAGGTCGGAGGTTGCTGAGCCCAACAGAGAGCAGAGAGCAGAGCCGGTGAAGGGAGCTTCATTGATCCATGGTCAGTGCTGGGAATGAGACCCCCACCCCAGGAAGGGCGCGACCAAATGGGCGACATGTTGGAATTGGGTAGGAGGAGCCTGAACTGGGAGCAACAGTGACTTCAGTTGGTTCCTCCCTCCCAAGAGCAGATTCATGGGATTTGCTTGGACTGGGCCACACCCCTGGCCAGGACCCAATGAGCCGTCCCAAATTGATATTTTTAGGTTGATTGTAGTTTGACCCATGTTGTACTCACACTATATAAATTATCCCTTACAAAGAGCCTAGGTGGTCACTTGCTATAAGGAGAAGTTATTCTTCTCCTTACTTTCAATGAAATTCTCCTAACTTTCTCCTTTGGTTTACCACTTCATTCCTTACTGTTGCAAGACCACGAACTGGAATCATCTGACATTTAACAGGTTGGCTGTTATTTTCCCCATAACAATTTTGGATTTTGGAGCATTTTTCACTTAGATTAGAGAAGGCTAACCTGTGTGTGTGTGTGTGTGTGTGTGTGCGTGCGCGCACGCATGTGCGTGCATGCACAGGGGGAGAGGGAGCTGAGAGAGAATAAATGAATATTCTTCAAGTGGCCTGTCTTCTGAGCAATATTTGTATGTTTGTTACACCAGAAATGATGACTTAGAAGTTGAAGCCCCTAAAGTAGAAATTTTTGATATTAATTAGAAATGACACTGCAAGTTAATGCAACTTGTTTTTGATCATCATATTTATCTCAATTTCAAATTTGTTATAAATTTTTTAATTTACATAAAAAGTATTATCCCTATCTTTTGTCCATTAGAGAGAGAAGACAGTTTCCTGAAAGATGAGAGGATGGTGAGAAATGTATCTAAAATCAAACTCTTGTTTGTTTCAAATAAGGTATATCATCAAAGAAATGGAAAGAGAAGCCGTGGTTCAAATGAATGTTAATATTTGTCATGGTTTCTCAATGTGATAAAAAATCATTTCAAATTTCAACGAATGGACCTTAAAAACTGATTATTTTGCTAAATTTTAGGACAACAACTGCAAAGACTGAATAAAGCATAGAAAAGTCTGCCACTGTTGATCATCATTGTGGAATAATACATTCCTAGCCCATGAGCTCATATCCAAATAACTTGGGAACAGGTATATTTCAGAATTCAGATTTTTTAATGATGGAAATCTAACAGATTAAATAGAATAACTATTGCATATAACCAATAGGGAACCAAATCTTTAATATTTATTTACAATGAAATAT
>PVLA01002517.1:0-152500 GCA_004027455.1 Hydrochoerus hydrochaeris
CCTGGCCCTAAGCCTGGGGCGCTTCCTGCTTGGGGCTGGGGGTTGCTGCCAAGGTTAGCAAATATATATTCCAGCTTCTAAAAAATAAAGCGGATTCAGATTCACTCACAGACTGGTGTGCAGTGTCTTCTGTCTCTCACTCGCCGACTCCCTGTCCACCTTTGGGAAACCCTAGCCCTGCCGCAGCTGGACTCCGGCACCTAGTTCTTATTTTGAGCATCATTTCTTGGCTGCAGTGTAGAACCCTCAACCTACTGGCACAGATCCTTTACCCTGCTGGTACAGACTCTCCAGCTTCTACTGCTGGCCTCTAGGCCTTCCCAGCACAGATCTGTGGGATGGACTTGCATGGGTCATTGTCATGGGCTCTGGGTTCTCAGCTGGGCTCATGCAGGTCATTGCCATGGGATCTGGGCCTTCTATCTACTTAGGACTTTAATGTTGTGCACAGATTTCCTGCACTTTCTTTGTATCTGACTCCTTGGGTGATTGTTATAAGTAATACTGTAAATTATGTGTCCTGTATGTAATTGTCCTCTTTGCAACCCCTGACTACAGCAGCTTACTTGGAAGTAAGTAAGAGAAGTAATTTGAGAGCTGGACTCAGCAAATACAGAGCTCTGCCCAAGCACTGAGGAAGTGGCCCAGAGTCCACAGAGCTCCCAGGCAAGAACTGAGGTGGGCTGCATGAGAGTGACAAGAGCCAGTCTCCTGCAAGGGGCCCAGTAGGGCCAAAAAGCTTCTGATTGTAGGAGGAGCCAGGTGGCTGAAGGAGAAGCATGTGAAAGCAGGGGTGGAATTTGAGGTCCCACATGGGTGCAGAGGGGAGCAGTAAGTCTGGGACAGGGGAGAACGAAAAACCCAGCCAGCTGCACGTCCCCACATACCTGTGACCTCAGGACAGTTGAGGATTGCAAATCCTTGGTGCATGCAGGCCGCCAGGAGGAGGTCTTGGTGGAATGGATGCCACTTGAGCCTCCATACCCCACCCTGCACATGAGCATCTCCCAGTGGCCGTTTCATGTTTCGCGTGTCCCACAGGAGCACATGCTCATCATAGCTGGAAGCATCCACCCGGAGAATACGGGATCAGTGTTCAGTCCTTCCCAGATACAGGACACCTCCCAGAAGAGCCATTCTCTCCTCCTGTCCCCTCTGCCTACCCAGATCCCTGTGCAGCAAGCCGCGGGCACATGACGGGCAGGCACTCACCTCCCCGTGGCCAGAATATGCTCATGATGAAGGCTGCTCTGGATACTGCACACACCCATGGTATGGCTGCAGACAACAGCCAACCTGAGCACCAGTGGGGCAGGGGCCTAAGGGCTGGGTCCTGAGTCCCCACGCACTAACCCTGGGCAGTTACCTCGAGCTGGTGAAGACACACGAGCCAGGAGTCCTGGTGTCCCAGCCTTTCAGGAAGCCATCATCTCCCCCTGTGTGGACAGAGAAGCCCAGTGTCATGGGACAGCTAGCAAGGAACAGCTGGGTGCCTGTGAAGTCCCTGTGTGACTGTCCCTAAGGTCAGGATGCCCTGGAACAGGAGAGCCTCAGAGAAAGCAGGAACAGCAACCACTGCACCTACCTCAGACCTGACAAGGGCTGGGAGACACATGACACCCACAGAGTTACAGGAAAGGTGCCAGATCAAACTGGCCAGGCTGCCTGCTACCAGGCTCAACATCACAGTCCTGCCTGCCTAGGCTGGCCCCTGCCAGGGAGCTGCCTACAGGGAGCAGCAGACCAAAGCACACATCCCTGGGCTGCAATGGGAACTTCCTTTGTGACCCACAGGGAAAACAATCCAGGGCTGGGCTGGATTGAAGGGAACCTCAAAAGATAAAGAACAGGGGAGCTAGCACACTGACCCACAACCAGTCTGAAGACCAGCAACACCCAGACAGGGTGGAAGGTGGCAGCATAGGGAACAGAAGGGCTGAGGCACAGGGCTGAGGAGCAGGGCCCAAAGGGGAGGAGAGGAGGAAAACATCAAGGCCTCATTACCCCATCCCCTGCCCAGCCACCATCCAGCACCATTTATCCATCCATCCACACAAAAGGAGTCAGACTGGCCAACACACTGTTGCACTACTATCAGCCTGAGGCAAGAGAGTCACAAATTCAAGGCCAGACTGTTCAGGGAGACCCTCTCTGAAAAGCAAAGGTCTGGAAATATAGCTCAGTGATAGAATTTTCCTGGGTTCCATCTCTAATATCCCCCTCCCAAAAAAGGGGAGTTGGGATTAGCTGTTTTCTTTGGCTCTTCACAAATTGGTGGCTCCTCTTCTGTTCTCTTATGAAGCCTAGCGCCTTCACCTCCATGAACTATCTTCACCTGTGCAAGAGGTGCCCCCTGAAGCTGCCCAGCTGCTAATTTCTCATTCTTCACTGGTTTCCCCAAGGTACAAACCACCCAAAAGACCAGAAAATTCACCTTATTTCTTTCATGCTTTCTTTTCCTTCAGTAGGTAAACTACAGCCTGAAATCAAACAAACCAGCAGCAGAAAGAATGGCACACAGGCCAAGCGGAGGCAGGTAGCACGGCTTCCTGTGGGACAGTAAGCACTGCCAGCCACAGCCACTGCCTCAGGGAACGCAGTCTCGATGCAGGCTGGTGATACCTCAACCCTTGCCAGACCCTCATTCCCTGCCTCCCTCACCCACCTTCTCCATTGTGTTGTGGTCATTCCCACCATGACCCCACTCAGCAAGGGACACTGACCAGAATACACGACTTCTGTCTGCCAGTAGTTGAAAGCAGCGACCCAGGCCTCAAAGCAGTGGGCCTGCCATGTGGCCAGCTGCTGCAGCTGGGGCCCTGCCTCATCCAGCATGAGGAGGTGCAGCTGCCCCTTGGAGTCACTGCTGATGATCTTCACGGGCTGGTCACTGGGCCTAAACATGGAGAGATGAAGGAGCCATCAGCTTCTCCCAATGACGTTACTGCCATTCATCTAGCATGCTAGGACTTTCCTGGTTTTTAGATCAGGATTAGCATGGAGACAGGAACTGGCTGTCAGAGAAAAGACAGAGAGGGCCCCTCACCAAGCCTGGGCCTTACCTTCCACGCTTCCCTGTGGACCAATCCAGGGACAAGGCCAGACACTCCTCCCCCAGCGAAAGGCTGGACCAAGGTTCCAGGAGGGGCCTGCTCTCCTACTGGAGAGAAAAGAACCCTGCACAGGCAAGCCCTGTTCCCCTGCACGCTCCCCAGCTGGACACAGGGCACAGGCTACTGCCAGCCTGCCACATGCTGAGCACTGGGCAGGGTTCAGGACCCTGGCGCTCACCAGACTTCCCCACAAATGTGATCAGGGGACAAGACAGTTTCTTGCTTCACCATCTGTGTTCTCTTACACATGCCACTATCTTTGTGGGCTGGGAAGGACACATGCGGGCACCACCCAGGCCTCTGGGGGACCTGGCCCATTCAGTCCTCAAAGATGGGGACAGTGGGAACTTTCATTAGCTTCCATTTCAGAAGTCATCATAGCCATTCAAATACTACTTCTCTCACCTAAGACCGGAGGGTTTTACTATGTAAACACCTGACAGTGGTAACACCATCAGCAGCACCCAGTGGGGTTCAAATCCCCTTCCTGAATGTACTTGCTTCTGCCTGGAACCTGGTCTTGGGCATTTCCTTCCCTCACCCCTAGAATGAGCAACTGCTCTGGCCCTTGCTGCCTAGGCCCTCAACACAAATTAGCTTATGGGATCTTTGCCCAGTTTGACTGCAGCACCTGCCAGTGCGTCCCTGACTCCCTGTTAGCACGTGGCAGGGACAGGCAACATCACTGCACTCAGGAGGCTCCCTGTTCCCCACCATCTCTTGATAGATGAATTCATTCTGCCAAAGCATAGCACAGGATCAGATCATCATAGAAACTCAGAAACTGATCACATAGGAACCGACTGCTCTCCTGGAAGATCTACTTTCACACAGGAGTACCACTGCCATTCTCAGGCCCAGGATCAACCCTAGACACTCCTGCCCCACTGTCCCTGCAGAACCTCCAGCCCGCAGAGTGAACAGCTTGTCGCTGTAGCTCTTCTGGAAGGCTCATGAGGTAACCTCCTCTCACTAGAACCCAGTACAATTTAAAGAAACCCTGAGCCTCTTAGAATGTTCAGTACACTTCCAGTACTAAACAGACTGCTTTAGGGAGCCCCCTCCTCAGTCCTCTCCATCCACACAGCCAGGCACTCACCTCAGACCCCACCAGGCGGAGCAACTGTACAGACCCACTGGCATCTGCCACAGCCAAGACACCACAGCTGGCCACCGGGATATGGCACCTGGGGAGAGAGTGCACCATCAGAACCTGGCACAGGCTGCAGCACAGTGAGTATTTCGATCTTGGGATTTTTCACTTAGTTTCACTTCCAAAACCAGTTGGAGCCCACACTCCTACAGCCAACCCAAAGGGTTCCAGGCTTACAGGGTCAGAATTCCTGTTGCCTCCCAGAGCGTTCCTTGGGCTAGCCTAGGAAACAAGGGCAGGGAGGCCCAGGGAAGCATCAACCCAACCACCTGCCAACAGGCGAGTGGTACAGCAAGGGACTACAGTATAGGTGAGAGGTTCTTGCCCTATTATAAATTACTGTACAGTTATGGTGGTGGTCTAACGTGGCAGAAGACCAAAGCAAACACTCTTACCACTTCCTGCTTCTTCTTCAGCCCTAATTGCAACTCCCCTTCCTGTTTGCACGCACAAAGAATTCCAATCAGTTTTAAATCATCAATATCTGCACCACGAGCCACTTCTGATCTGAGGTCATATCACCCTCTGCCTTTCTGTATCTGGTCAAATGAGATAGCTCACCCACCATGGGTTGTTTGCTCCTTTCCACATCCTCAATAAACCTGGTCATTTTGTACTTTTACTTCTCTATTGAGCCAGAATACTCTAACAGTAGGTGTTCCCCATCTTGCTGAAGGCCCTCAGATCCAGGTCCCATTACGTGAACAGATGCTCGGTAGGAATACCAGGCTGGATGGGGTGATTCCCAAGGTGGTACCATTTCAAGTCCAGCACTCCAGATGTCTCTCTCCTTTGGACCTCGACCAGAGGATACTCAGAGTGGTCTTCACTGAAACTGTACAGGTAGACGCGGCCAAGACGGACTTGCGGCTGTTCAAACACTGGGTCCTAGGAAACATACACCTCTGACTACCTTAACAGCTGCCCGAACCCAGGGGAATCCGGGAAGGCTTCCCCAGGTAGGCAGTCTAGAGGCAGAACTCCTCAGTCTGAGTGGTCTGAGCTCTCTAGTATCGGAGCTGGGGCTGCTGTTGCTGGTCCCCTCCCCACCGGGCCTCCCCCGCCCGCCCCTCTGGTCCCCCCTCCTCCACACCTCTTCGCTCTGGCCTTCGGGAGAGCTCTCGGGGCCGCGCAGCTGGTAGGTGCCGCAGGCCAGCAGGCGCCGACAGCCCTCCAGCGGGCACCACTCCACAGTGTCCGCGCTGAGCCCGGTGTCCACGGCCTGCAGCTCCCTCAGCCGGGTGCCCGCCATCTAGCCCGCCCGGACGCCGCATGCCCCTCCCGACTCCTTCCGGGGCGTAGGGCGGGGCTTCTGCCGAGCCAGGCCGGGGCCGGGGCGGGCGCACCGGCAGGACGGAGCTGGGCCAGGGCCACGGGGCGCTGAGGGGCGCGCACCAGACGGGGACTCCGAGGCGGGGCCGCGCGCGAGGCGGCCGCGGTCTGGGAGGGGGCAGGAAACAAGATTCTCCGAGGTCCGAGGCCGCGCAGACGCTGAAGCGTTCCCGGGCCACCCGGGTGTGGTGGTGCTGCAACTTCAGCACTACAGGCTGGGAGGAAGGAGGATCGCCCGTGCGATCAAGGTTAACCAACACTGTAGTGAAATCTTCAGGTGCTAGAATACCCTTAGGGAAGGCAGGCTTGGCGCACTGCTTGTTTGAGTCCTCTTAAAGTAGATATGCTCAAGACTTAACCCCCAGGATTCCAGAGTGTGACCTTTGTTCACGGAGTGTCTATGGAGGTCAAGTTAAAATGAAGCCTTAGTCCCGGCTGTATGCTGCAATCCCAGCACGTGGAAGGTTGAGGCAGGAAGATTACCCTGAGTTCTAGGCCAGCCTGGGCTACAAAGACTTCAAGGTAAACTTGAACTGCACTGCAGCACCCTTTCTCAAAGACTAAACACAACAAAAAAAACCTGGTAGTACAGTAAGAAATGAAGGAGTGGAGTCACTCTCTTACCTCAATTCAACTGTAAACATCGCAACACCCTAATGGTCATTATGCTTCCATAATCCTAAAACAAGAAGTTTTGTGATCCACCTCCCTTCACTCCACTCAACCCTAAACACACCACCACCCCAATGATTATTCAGGCTTAAACTTAGTAGGTCCTGCAAATCACTGACATCAGTAAACAGAGACAGCAGGAGGCCCCTAGCACCAGGGATGTCTGACCCTACAAATACTGGAAGCCTTTTTACAAAACCCTTTTTTTCCACTTTGTTCTTCTGCCTGTTCCTGCTGCTGCCCCAAGATTTTCAATAAATTTAATAGATATGAAGTATATGCTTAATTCTTTACTTGCTGTACACAAGTCCATTTTGGCCCACTCAACTGTAGCATTAGGGCAGGGCCTGATAGAACCAACAGCTATCTTTATGAAGAGGGACATCTGGACAGAAACAGACCGGAGACACAGGACCACATGTGAAAAACTAGAATGGGCCTCTGCAAGCCAAGTGTGTGATCAGATGCTCACAGAGGTAGAGAGTGTGGAACACATCTCTCCCTGGTGCTTCAAGGGAAGTGGTCCTGCAGGCAGCTAGACACAACTTGCCTCCAAAGGCCAACCCTCCTATTGTTTCAGACCTCTCAGTTTGTGGTGTGGACACTGAGACAGAAATCCAGGGGACACTGGCATAGCCAACGTAGGCTGTGGCAGAGTTGTGGCTGGAAATCCTAACAGCAGCAGAAGCAGAGGCAGCGAGGAAGGTGGGTATGTGCAGGGCATTGAGACCAACCTCAGACTCCGTCAACCACAGCACACTGAGGCCAAGCAGCCTGCCACCAACAGTAAAGGCAGACCCTACCCACCCTGGAGCCCCTAAATACCCTCACGTAAGGGCTACAAAGATGTCAGGATCCTGAGCAGGAGAGGCTAGGGAATCAAACAGGAATGAAAGTAGCCTGCAGACCCCACCCCACCCGCAAAGCAGCATCCCCGCTCCCCTCAACACATCAAACCTTCCCCTGCCAGTGCATTGAGAGCTGGACACTGCTCACCCAGTATCACTTTCTGATGAGGTGGTGAATGCAGGGTAGGGCAGTTGTAGTGGGCAGGGGTCATGGACAAGTTCATGTCCCAATCTGACCAGTCCTCTAAAGACACCAAGACTATTTGACCTGCAGTCTGAGACTCTTCCCCAGAGCTGTTGGTTCACTCAACATGACAACCACCCAGGGTCTCTCCACCCCATCTGGCATCTGTTGCAACCTGGAAGCTGCAAAATTACTGCAGTTCTGGGATGCCCGAGGTTCAAGTTAACCACTATGCTGACGTCACATATACCTCCCCTTTCCAATGCTGTTCAACCTGCTGCCTGAACAGGATCCCATCCACCCAGCAATAAATGACGCAGCCTTCAGAAAGCATGCACCAAAGGGGGGCCTTGGTACAAATTCAAGGGCATGAAGTGTTCCCTAAACTTCAGGAAATACCCCAAGGTGATTATGCTGCCACTAAGAATTCATCGTATTTCTCTCAGGCCCTGCTCACAGACCAAAGGCCATGAAAGGGCCACCTACCAGGGACAGCAGAGCACAAAGAGGATCCTAACCTGGCAGAAGTACTATAGACAGTGGAGGCAAACCTATGCCATGCATGCTTCAGCAGGCAGTTTATAACATTGAAAGATCTAAGACTCACTGTGCCTGGGCTAGGACAACCAGCCATGGTGGCACACACCTGTAATTTCAGCACTGTAGGAAGCCAAGGCAGAAAAATCAAAGTCTGAGCCCAACTCTGGCAACTTAGTAAAACTGTCTCAAAACTGAAGAGAAAAAGAGCTGGGGATGTAGCTCTGTGCATAGGGCCTGGGTTCAATCCCCAGTTCCACAAACAAAACATGGAGGATAACAGGCTGGGAGTTTAGCTCAGGGGCATTAAGTGCCTGCCTGGCAAAGGCAAGGTCGTGAATTTGAGTCCCTCTACCAAAATATAGTAAGTAAAATATAAAATATCCCCAAGTCTCCTGTGTCCCAGGGGGCTTTTGGAAGGTTGACAATCCTAGGTACAACTCACAGTTCACAGCTGACTGTGCTCTCAGAAGGTAGGGCCTGGCCTGGAAAGGTACACTCTTATCCCCCACTCCCCCGCTTCCTAACTACCATGGCTGGGCAGCTTTCCTGTGCCAGACCCTTTGCCATGTAGTTCCCACCTTGGAGCCAACCACACATGGACTAATGCCTCTGAAACTCTGAGCCAAAATAAACCTTTCCTCCTTTAAACCTTAACCCTAAATTGCAGGCATCAGGTATTTGGGCCCCATGACAAGACATAGACCAACATGGGGCCAGGTTGGATGGCTCATCAGAGCTCAGAACAGGCAAGATCACAGCCACAAAGCAGAGCTGAATTCCCCGTGACTGCTCTGTGTGGAGATGCTGCTCCCCAGAGACAGGGAAAGAAGATGGAACTAGTCCAGACTCCAGGGACCTACAGGCCTCCTGGCTGAGCCCTGTGGACTCTTCTGGGCAGCTCACTGCTGTCCTCCTGGAGGCACTGTGCATAAACCAAGATGAGGCTCTACTGGCACAAAGGTCCAGGGCACCCAGCACACAGGGCCCCTGCCACTGATAGCACTGCCAGCCAACCTCCAGAAAAAGGCCCAGCATGCTTTGCTCCTCAGAGGCCCTTATGGAATGAGGGCAGATCCCCCAACCCATGCTACGTGGCTAATTCCACCCTGAAGCCAGCCTGAACCTAACCTACATGGGGAGGAGAGAACAGGCCAGACAGAGATGCTTCCACCCTTTACTCTGCCCTTTCAGACATAACCTGTGCAGGCAGAAGCTCGGCTACATGATAGTTTCTAGACACGTGGCCGACTATTTGCCATTTGAGGATTACAGCAAGTTATTCTATTTGTGGTTTCTAACCATCCCCTTGTTTCCTTCCCCCCAAAAAAACTGTACATGAGTTTACAAACATATTAACATATAAATAATGAGAAATGTCCTGGGGAACCTCCCCTTGTCTCTGCTGGAGATTAACACTTGGAGGGGCACTGTCCCCACAGACTGCATGTGCCATAGGGAGTTTCACGGTGGCTGTCCTGGACCAGACACTGGCTTCCTCAGCACCTCCAGATTCAACTGCCAGTCTCCACCGTGTCCATGAAAGAGCCAGAAGCCATGAGCGTGCAGCATGGCAGCTCCACTGCCAGTCATCGTTCTGGCTCTAGCTCGTGCTGGAAGGGACGCTTCCTTTCCCGACAGTGCTTCTTGTGGGCAGGCCAGTCCTTCTGCTGGCACTGGGAGCCACAGTACCGGGCCACCTGGCAGCGCCCACAGATGTTGAACTCCCGGAGCTGAAATACAGATTATTGTGGCTTTAGTCATGGGGGCTGAGGGCAGGGAACAGAACCTACATCTCAGAATCAGGGAGGCCTGACAAACCCCAAGCCCTGGCTGGGGTGCACTCAGGGACAGAGTGCTTGCCCAGAATGGGAGGCCTGGGTTCGATCCCCAGCACCACAAACAAACACAAAAAGATTCATGCATGGGGGCAAGAATGCCCACCTGGGCAGGCACAACACGAAAGGGACAGCCACTCTGATGGAAGAGCAATGGAGGCACCCAGGGTCTGCTGGGCTGGAGCCCAGACTGCAGATGGCTGGCGGGGTGGGTGTTGAGCTCTACAGCACCTGCTTCTCGATGGCTGTGCAGGGTGGGTAGTGGCATTCATAGTAGGTGCAGGAATTCTCCTCCTCTTCCACCACATCCCCGTTGGCATTGTAGTACCGGGTCACGTTCAAGACTGGAAACTGCTCTTCTATGGGGTCTGTGGGAAGCTGCTGAATCGCAAGCCAGTACAAGCTCTGCTCCCTGAAAGAAAGCAGAATCCCAGTGCACGCCTGCCAGACCCAGTCAGCACATGGGCCAGCATGATGCCAGGACATTCCCACCCCAACCTGTGTCCCAACAACCTGACTCTGGCTTAGCACTGTAGCCTCTCTTTGCCCAGTGCCCATGACAGGACATGGACATCAGCCCCTCCTGCCCTGAACCCGTGGAACCCCTAACGGCTCCCCAGCAGCCACTCCCCAACACTGAAAGCTGCCCTGTGACCTTCTGAAAACCATTCTTGCTTGGGTGAGCCAGATGCCACCAAGAATCACCATAAGAAGTGAGGTCTGGAAAGCACATACTGTAATGTAAGGTCCCAATAAAAATATAGGGCACTGGCAAGCATGTGGTTCTGAGTCTGATTCCCAGTACCAAAACAAAAAACAAGAAACAAGGCACCCAAGCCCTGCCTGGGCTTAAGGGAGTCACAGCCTATAATCTGGGAGCTGATAAACCCACCTCTCCACCATTCTGCCCTCAATGCAGCTGGCTAGAAGGCCCAGTGTGTGGAAAAGGCTCTGGCAGCTTCATGAGCCCTTCCATGAGGCCTTGCAATTGCGCAAATGCTCAGGAGCACCCTCTGGAGGCTCAGAGGACACACAGCACACAGGGGCAACCACTGCCCCACAGTGTCCAATGCCCAGTGAGAGGAAAGCAGAGGAGAAATCCAGAGCCTGAGAGAAGCCAGTGTCCTCCTCCCAGCTGACACAGGAGCCACAAGTCCGGGACAGCTGGGACTTTACCCCTCAGGCTATCTCTGACTGAGGCTCCTGGCCTAACCCTAACCACAACCAGAGTCTGACCATATGCTCTTGCATTCTAAAACCCACACCTGATGGGTCACCTGACACCTGCAACAGAGGAGCTGCCTCTGAGACATAGCCCCACTAGGACTCTTCCGCAAGGGGCCCCAGCAGGGCCATTTGTCCACTGTGCCTGGCTTCTAACTGCTCCCCACAACAGGACTGTAACCGTCACTGTTGTGTCTGTGGCTTTAAGGAGATATTCACAGGAGTAAAGGTAACCTCAGTCACAGCATGACACGCCACACTAGTGAAGTGGGGGGCTGCACAGAACTAAGGGGCTGCTGCTGCTGTCCACTCTGATGCTAGGAAGAGTCCTAGAGACAATACAACTAGAGGTGGTGGCACTGTCCTGGGTTTAATCTCCTGTGGGGGTGGGGGAAATCAGAGGAAATTAAGTGTCACAACACTGATTTAGAGTAGGAACAAAAGCAGCAGCCAAGGCACTCACTGGTTCTACCCTAACAGTGACGTCCATGTAGGATGTGGTAAGGTTGTAGTTTGCAAGACACCATGCAGGCCTACAGTGGTGGCCCAGGGACCATCACTACCACCTGAGTAATGCAGGGCTCTGACATGACCCCGAGGCAGAGACTGTAAAGGTCCCCATATACCCCAAACCCTGAAGCTTAACTGTGCCTGTCACTCATCTGCTACAACAGTCAGCACTGACAATATCAAGAAAGGCTGCATTAAGTGGCCAATGACACAGGGGCTGAGCAACCCTGGTCCTAGCTCACCCCTAAACCCGATCCTGCTGGCCCCTCACTCTTCCCAAGGACTACTTGAGTCTAACAGCTGGGCTGGTCCTGGGCAACTGGTCCTGCACTGCCAAAGAGAAGCTCATGCAGTATGCAGTTCTCAAGACCATGGAGATCCCAGCAGAGGCCATAAGGTCAATCTTCAGAACCACAGTACCCTTGCTTCCTTTACACTACTAAGGAAAAATTTCCCAAAAGACAGTAATAAACAGACCACATGTATGCAACAGGAGGAAGCCATAAGGGTGTGGCCTAATGCTGGCTCCCACCCAAGCCATCAGCTACAGGATCCTGCAGCCAAGTATCACCCAATCAACCCAAAAAGAGAACCATCAAAATTCCTCCCACGTCCATGAAACCAAGGAGGACTCCATACTTTGGCATTAAAAAAAAATCATGCAGGTCCAAAAGAACACAGAGACAGCAGGGGCAGAGCAGGATGTGCTGCTGGGAAAACCCACCTCTGTTTGCTGGAGGTCTCCTCAGCTTTAGGTCGCCAGCCCCATGGCACCAGCTGCAGGTTGTCCAGGCGATTGTCCACAGTCACAGCATTGAGATGCACCACCTGAAAGCCAGGAGCCACGCCACCCCTGTGACGCTCCCTAGAAAAAAAGACAACTCCCTAGAATGCCACCTCCATGCCTCGCAGGAATTTCTGCTCAGGCATGCCACACTGCAAGTCCAACAGAAAAGCACCAGTCACAGGGTCTGAACTGCCCCATCTTACTGATGAGGAATGTAAAGAGGAACCCAAGTCCTTGCCCAGACAGGATGGGGCCACATGGATAACTCTACCATGGATTTAAGGACTGGACAAAGAGCCATAATGGATTCCAAAACCCACCTACACATGCAGCTTGGAGTCAAGCTCTGCACTGAGTAGTTCCCACAGCCAACCACCACTGTGCATACCAAGGAGCAGGTGCCCATGTCCCACTGCCAAACTCAGCACAAGCCAGGTGAAGAAAGACCTCCCCTTCTCCAAAAGATCCACCCCAGCAGAAAGACTACTTGGTGCTACTACACGCAAATTCACTACTCTTTTCATTAGTGGCAAAGACACAAGTAATTCCCAAATCCAGGTGAGGTCAGTTCAGCTTTGCCTGATGGGGGCTCTGCTGCCTGCAGCAGCCCAAGTCCAACACAGCCCAGTAGGACTGGTGGAGACAAGGCAGCCAGAAAATACCCACCACAGCAGCTCATGGAGGAGCCTGCCCGATCCCCTGCCTCGGTTTTTGTCGAAGGCATATGCAAATATCTTAGCACCATTGCCATCTGCATCTACTTCCATTCGAGCCTGAAAGAAACACAGAAAGGTCTGTTAAAAGCCTCCAATTCTCAACAACATTTCAAATTCCACTTAGGAAAATCAAGCAAAGCTGAGTGTGGTGGTGTACATCTGTGACTCGGCACCCTGGGATGCTAAGGCAGGAGGATGGCAAGTTTGAGCAATCTGAGCAACTTAGTGAAGACCCTGTCTCAAAAGAAAAAAACAAAAAGCAGCTGGGGATGTAGCTCAGCTAGGTTCAATCCCAAATAACTAAAAAAAAAAAAAGAAAAGAAACGAAGGAAGGAAAAGAAAAATCAAAAGCTGGGCATGGTGGCTCACGCCTGTAATCCCAGCACTCAGGAGGCTGAGGCAAGAGGATCGTTGCCAGTTCGAAACCAGCCAGGGCTACAAAGTGAGCTCAAGGCCTGCCCGAACTGCATAGAGAGACCCTGTCTCAAAAAGATGAAAGAGAGAGAGAGAGAGAGAGAGAGAGAGAGAGAGATCAAATGAAATGTACAGTCAAAAGGACAAATTGCATCCTAGAGACAATAGGGGCCCTCCAGGGGTTCCCACTGACACAGGCCACCAAACACCAAGTCCCATGTCCCAAATGTCCTCCATTCCAGCAAAAAATCCTAAGAACAGCTCCCTGCAAAATACTGTGAACAAGCTGGAAGTAGGGGTGCACGTCAGTAATTCCAGTACTCAGGAGGCTAAGACAGGAAGATTGAGTTCAAGGCTGGTCTGGACAATGTAATAGGAATTTGTCTCAAAAAGATACCATTAAGTAAATAAATAAATGAAACCTATGGATCAAAAGTCTCCATCCTTATAAAAGCTCACAGTGCAGCAAAGTGAAACACTCATGGACAAGTTGGACAAGTACTGGCTAAAGAAGTGTGAGGCACTGAGATGATAGTCAGGACCACTGACCAGAGGAGCCACAGCCACCAAACACAGAGCAGTGGCTCTTCATTAAGACCCTTAGGAAGGGGCAAAGAGGACAGAGTGTAAGGAAAGTGGCAACCATGGCATTCATTTTAACAGGCATCCAATCACTGGCATGACAAAATACAGTATTTTCAAGAGCTAACAACAGGTGAAAGTGAGAAAGACCAAGAAGACTGAGGTTTGGCCATGGTGGCATCCGAGAATGCAAGGTCTCTAGTTCTCACTGTGGAGGGTTGGAAACTCACTCCTGACCTCTCCCAGTACCCAACCAAAGTAGTACAGATACAGACGCTGCCCTCACCTCGAAGGAGTAGCTCTCCACCAACGGGATGTCCTGCTCATCTATCAGTGTGTACTTGGTCTGGAAATTAATACACATCAAAAATTACATAGGAGGGGTCTGGATATGTAGCTCAGCGAATCAAACCCAGCTCAGGCCCTGAGTTCGATTCCCAGTACCAAAAACAAAACAAAACAAAAATTACATAGGAGGCCGAGGATATAATTCAGTGGCATAGGTGCCTGCCTGGCAAGCACAAAGTCCTGAGTTCGATTCCAGGTGCCCTCCCCCCCAATTACACAGCATAAGCATGAAGACCCTGACAATTACAGCTCTAGTAGCACCAGCTACATCTTTTCCAGATCAGCAGGTGGGGGCCTTACTCCACCCCACTGACCCTGGGGGGGAGGTGTTGAGAGCCAGCCTGGGCTCATTTTTTTTTTTTTGCACAGTGGAAAGAGTACCGGCTCCAACAACTATCCACACAGGTCCAACTCTGACAGGTTGCACCGAACTTTACGGCACCAGTGCCCAGAGAGTTTCAGTGAAGTTGAGGAACAGGCTGGCACCTTATGCTGGGCAGCAGTACACGTGCTCACTGGATTACTTTCTCAGCTTTCGGTCTGAAACGTTCCCAAAAACACCTTTAAGGACTAACATTCGTGAGTGGATTTCTGCGTTTGAAGGGGTCTCAGAGCCGCCTGGGGTCTCCCGCTCCCTAGTAATAAAACCCCAGCCTCAGAGTCCTCCGTGCCAGCTCACTCCTGGCTCTTTCAGGGTTTGAGTCCGTTTCCCTTTACCAGACTTCACCTGCCCCGCTCCTTCCTCCCTTCCGAGCTGCGGCCACTGCAAGGGGCCGGGCCTGTAGGCCCTCGGGTGCCGAAGCACAGCACGTGCCGAAGATTGGGGCCGGCGAAGGAGCGACACCGCCCCGCGTCCCAGCCCCGGGAGCTCCTCCCGGCCCGGAGCGGGTTCGGAGGTGCGCAGGTGCAGCCGCTAGGCCCGCCGAACCCCGGGGCGCCCGGCGATTGCGGCCCGGCCGGCGCAGGGAGCCTGGAGGCCGGGGGCGCGCCCGGAGCCACCGCACCCCGCCCACCCGCACCGCCTCCCGCCCGCTCACCTTCCCGGCCACCCGGCCGAGCCGCACGATGCCCAATTTGAAGTCGGTCATGGCCAGGCCTGCGCTCTCGGCCGGCAGCGCCGCTCCCTAGGGGGCGCCGGGCCGGACCGGGGCGGGCCGGGGCCGGGGACGGGCCGGGCGGGCCCCGGGCGGACGAGGCTGGGCAGAGCTTGGGCCGCCACCGCCGCCTCGCGCCCGCTGGACCTGCCACGCGCCGCCGCCGCCACCGCGCGCGCACCCCGCGGACGGAGCCAAGGGGCGGGGCGGGTCCGGGACACACCCCCGGCGGCCGTCGCCTGGCCAATCTTGGGGTGCGCCCTGCGCCGGCTGGCGCGCTCCGCCGCGCAAAGGCCAATGGGAGGAGAACGGATGCGCAGGCGCGCTGGAGGAAGGGCGAGCGCGGGGGAGGGGCAGGCCGGGGGCGGTGCCTGCGCGGCGGGCGTGCGGACGTCAGTTTCGCGGGAAGCTTTGTGCGCCCGACGGAGGCGGGAGTCTGCCGGACCGCTGTATCTGGACCTTGGCCGTCTTGCTCCGCCGCCTCACGGGCCCATGACCTGCCCTGGCCCGCTGGGGTCGGCTACGGGTGCCCGTTACGGGCGCCGCCGGACCCCCTCAAGCCTGGCGATCTGCACCCCAGGCCATGCCGTCCGGGTCTCAGCACCAGCTCCCAATGTTCCCGAGAAGCCGACACCCGCTGAGAGTGGCGCCGAGTATCTAGCAGAGAGGAGACCACATAGCCTGCAGCCCGGCTCAGGCTCAGCCCCACCGATCCGGAGACCCCAAGTCCTGCAGTGTTCGTGTCGGAGAACGCCCCGAGGGTGTCTGCAAAGGGTATTGATGGGCGAGGCAAGAGGCCTAACTCCTGGCCAGGTCCCCAGAGCCTGCAGGAGCGGGTCGCCAGCAGGTTGGCGCCTGAGACCAGCCCGGGCTTTACTGCATTAGAACACCGGTCCTGCAGGGAGATTGGACGAAGGGCTCGATAGGTGAAACATGTGGACACCCCCGGCAGTGGAGGCACTGCTCTTAGGGCAGGTACCCAGGAGGTTGACTTGAAACGGAACCATGACCGCCTGGCTTACTTAGGAGACCCCAGAGCCAGGCAAGGTGGCACACAACTGTAATCTGGAAGACTGAGGCAGGAAGATCACAAGTTTCAGCTAAGACTTAGCCACTTAGTAAGACCTTGTCTCAAAATAAGAAAGGATGGGGCTATAGAGCTCAGTACTAAGGCTTTGGGTTTAGTCTCTAGTACTGCTCCCCAAAACAATGAGGCCGCAGGCAGGAAACACCAATTAAAGTGGAAGGAAGGCAAAAAGAGGTGCTATGTCATCCTCAGGTGCCAGCCCCAGGGTGGAGGAGCAGTGCTAGCCACTCCACCTTTCTGCCCACAGGCCTTAGGCTACCCTGGTAAGATGGTTTCTTGGCTTAGGCTCCAAGCATCTGAAGCATAGGGAGCAGGAAGGAAAGGTGCTCCTGGCCGGGGGCGGGAGGGAGTTGGCTACAGTGCCTACTACTCCAGCCCTTTGGGTCTATGAGGGGAAGTTGGGTCACTGGGCAGTGGTTCCTCTCTCACAGCTTCCATCTCCTGCTCAAAAACGCCTTAAAATGAAGCTCTTGGGACCGTAGGTATAGCTAAGCAATGTGAAGTCCTGCATTTGATTCCTGGTTCCAATAAATAAATAAGTAATAAAATGAAGCACTGAACCCATGCCCCTTCCAGTTGCCACCTGGATTTCCTGCTGCCTTCCACAGTGGCTCTTGTGAGCTGTCTTTGCTTGTGTCGCTTTATAGAGAGCTGGCCAGCTTGTTTTCTAGTACTTCATAGCAAACCACCACCATTGTGATGGCATGAAAAGCACATACATAGGGCCGCAGATTTAGCTCAGTGGCACAAGTAAGCCTGAGATCCTGAGCTTGATCCTTGATGCCTAGTACAAAAAAAAAAAAAAAAAGCGCATATATCTTATCTCATGGAGGTTTGTCTGGTCGAGGTTCCAAGGCTGAAGTGGAGTTGCCCACCAGAGTGAATGGATTTTCTTTAGGCTTAGGGGTTCCACATGGTTATGTAGGTCCCCATTTGCTGGTGATTAGATAGGGGTCATTTCTTAGCTTCTGGGGAGAGGGGGTGCCATCATCAATAGCCCACACATCATTCTCTCACCCTGAATCTCTGTGACTCATGTCTCTGGCCTTCAGCTAAGGAAGTTCTCTGTTTTTTTTTGTTGTTGTTGTTTTGTTTTTTGGTACTGGGGATCGAACTCATGACCTCGTGCTTGCCAGACAGGCACTTAAGCCACTGAGTTAAATTCCCAGCCCCAGTTCTCTGCTTTTAAGGACTCCTATGTCTAGACTGAGCCCACCCAGAATATTCAGAATAATCATTTCCTTATTTAAGGTCACTAATTAGTAAGTCTGACACCTGCACAGTTCCTTTTGCAATGGAACATCATAGATATACAGGTTGCAGACATGAGGGGATGACACCTTGGGTTTTTGTTTTGTTTTGTTTTTGTTTTTTGTTACCGGGGATTGAACTCACGACCTCGTGCTTGCCAGGCAGGCACTTAAGCCACTGAGCTAAATCCCCAGCCTGAGGGGATGACACCTTTAGGGCACTCTGCCTACCACCCAGTCTCTTGCCACCCCATCCGGGCTTTCACCCTCCAGCCCTGTGAAATTGTTCTGCACCAGAGAACAAAGTCAACTGAAAGCCCTGCTTATAGTTGGGGGGGGGGGCAGGAAATACAGCTCATGTTAGAAAGTAGAAAGTATAAACTGGTGTGGTGGCATATGCCTATGATCCCAGCACTTGGGAGGCTGAGGTAGGAGAATCGCAAGTTCGAAGTCAACTTGGGCTACATGGTGAGTTCAAGGCCAGCCTGAACTGCATAGAGAAATTCCATCATGGGGGACCAGCTCTTGAGGGTTCCAGTGGAGGGTAGGGAGGTAGTCAGTCCTCCCTAATGGAGGAATTGGCTTGTGAATGAACAGTTGAAAGAGGGTGCAAGTCCTGGGTATGAACACATGGACATGTTTAGACAGAGGGGTGGTGCACTAGCTGTGGGAACATAGGCTTGGGGGCCAGAGCAAAAGCAGGAAGGCTCTCTGGGCAGTGAAAGAGGCACCCAACTAGAACCAATGATACCTGGACGTGGACAATGGCAGTGTGCACATGTAGGGTGGGCCTGGTCGTGCTGCAGGAATAAGCAAACCTAAATTCTCAGTAGCTTAGCAAAATAAAACTATCTGTTGCTCAGGCTGCATGTTGAGGCTACAAGGCTGTTGGGCCTGTGAATGCAGGCTAAAGGGCAGAGCTGTCCAGCTGGGGGTTGGATTGGGTATTCCTGTTGGTTGTATCTAAAGTTCTTAGCATGCTGCTGTAACAGCATACCCTAACCCTAAACTGAATAATTTGCAATTAATAGAAATGTATTTGGCTAAGAATGTAACTCAGTAGTAGAACACTCATTTAGTAGATGTGAGGCCCTGGGCTCCATCCCCAGCACTGGAAGGAAGGAAGAAAGGAAAGGGGAAAGGGAGGAAATGTATTTCTTACAGTTCTGGAGGCTGGAAAACTAAGATCGAATTGCTGTAGATTCAGTGTCTGGTGAGTAGGTGTGCTCTTTCCCTCAGCATTCTCCACCCTGCTGCCCTCATGGCAGACCCAGCCACCCACTGTAGCCTTCCATTGCTTTCCACTGTTCTCCTCTGTCCTCTGACTGCTGGCCTCCCACTGTGTTACCAGATCACTAGACACTTGATGCTACTAGCAAACTTTGGGGTTACCAGCTCCTCATGTAACCAGCTCAGCTATTCTGTGAGACTGCTGTGATAGGGTACAGGGAGACTGCTGGCATGGACAGAGTGGTTGGTAGGTGTGCACAGTGACCCGACAGTGGCCCAAGGACCGTTTGGCCATGGATAGGGAAAGGCCTCTTACAGACTGCTGATGCCTGATGCTGCGGTAGGGGATGGAGTCACCCAAGCTGGAACCATGTGAGAAGCTTGCTGCCACCAAATCAAAAGTCTCAGAGTTGCTTAAGGCATTTATTGCAGCTGTGATGAGCTGTGAGGCTTTCAGGGTGCTGTAGCATCAAACATAGAATAAGCCAGATGTGGTAGCACATTACTAAGTCCAGTATTCTGGGAAGTTGAGTTTGAATCCAGCCTGAGCAGTTTAATAACTAACAGCAACTCTTAAAAAAAGGAAAAAATAAAAAGAGCTCAGTATATACCTCTGCAATGGCTCTGGGTTCAATCCCAGGTATACATACTCACCCACAGCATAGACGTACAGGTTAGGGGGAGATTTGGGGGAATAAAAACTATCTCTGGGAGCCAGGCGGGATGGAGAAAACGTTTAATCCCAGGACTCGGGAAACTGAGGCAGAAGGATTATTGTGTGTTTAAGGCCAGTCCAGGTTACATAATGAGCTCAAAGCTAGCCTAAACAACATAATGAGATCCTGTCTCTAAAAACAAAAGCAACTTTTTTTGTCTTTTTGAGACAGGGCCTCTCTATGCAGTTCAGGCTGGCCTTGAGCTCACTTTGTAGCCCAGGCTGGTCTCAAACTCGCAACAATCCCAGCCCCAGCCTCCCAAGTGCTGGGATTACAGGCGTGAGCCACCACACCCGGCTTAAAGCAACTTTCTTTTGCTGAGGAAGAGGCAGTGTGGGTGCAGTGGGTTTTGATTGCATCCGCTCTTGCCCCTGACTCACTGCTGTTCCCTCTTGCCAAGGAACAAGTTGGTCAGGAAGCAACACTGCCGCCATGGCTTTCAAAGATACTGGAAAGACACCCGTAGTATCTGAAGTAGCAATTCACCGAATTAGGATTTACCCTCAGCAGCCATAAAATGAAATTTATGGCGAAACCTTGTCCTGACTTGAACAGAGGGGCAAAGAAAAGAATCTACAAGTGAAAGAATTCATTCACTTGCCTACTAAAACCTTGAGAATCATTACAAGAAAAATGCCAAAAAAAAAAAAAATATGCCATACTGGGTGTGGTGATGCACACTTCTAATCCCAGCAAAAGGGAGGCTGAGACAGGAGGAATGCCATGAGTTTAAGGCCAATTTAGGCTACATAAGCAAATTCAATACATAAGCCTTCACTGCATAGGGAGATTCTGTTTGAAGACAAACAAACAAACAAAACCCCCAAAACATCTTGCAGCAAAGGTTCCAAGACATGGGGTCATTTCTAAATGAGAATTTACAAATGACTCACTGATTTGCAGTCCTGAGATTGTTAAGCAAATTACTTCCATCAGTACTGAGGCAACAGTAGAGGTTGAAGACACCATTGCAAGATTCGCTGATTCCTACGGCAACTGTTTTAATAAATTGGTAATCAATTGTTAAAAAAAAAAAAAAAAAAAAACAGGGCCAGGGATTTAGCTCAGTGGGTTAAGCGCCTCCTGGCTAGCGCTAAGTTGTGAGTTCGATCCCTGGTACGGAGGGGGGGGGGAACAGGAGACTTCTGGGTAGGTGATGGAGTAGTGAACAACAGAGAAACAGTCTCTCTGAGATTTGGGTCCAGATGCTGGAATATAGCAACATGAGGAAGAACAGAAAAATGGGAAATGGGTCTTTGGAACCCAGCAAGGATCTGAAACAAGAACCGAAACCCATAGGGTAAGCCAAAGAGACCTTGATGCAGAAGAACAAGTGGCAAACGGCACTTTCCGCCTGAGCCCTGACTCATTGCATGGGAGAGCTGGCTCAAACCTGCGGATGCATGATGACTATCAGTGACTCCAGAGGTCTCCATGGAGAAACGCACCCGTGCAACAGAGCAGTAAGTACAGCCGACTGCAATAGCTAGTGAGTAATTAGGGTTAGGACCCCCCAGGAGAGAGTGATTGGAGACGGGCTGACTGAGCTTGGAACTCAGAGCAGCTGCAGAATCCACCTAGCAGCTCCTAGTGTCAGGTTGAGGCAGAACCAAGTTCAAGTGAGCAGGAGATTAAGTGGCTGAGTTCAAGCCACAGGAAGCCAATATGAAGCCAGCAGGAGGCACACAGAGTGCTGCAGGATGAACAAATTGGGCTCCCACCTTAGTCAGAAATCAGCTGAATTTAAAAGAAACTAAAGGTTCAGGTTTTCTGGGATCATCCCCTGTCCTACCGATCTACCACTGACTTTCTGGGATTAATCAATCAGGCAGACTCTGCCTGCCCACTCTACCAATGATGGCAGATAGACAACTTAAGGTGCACATTTTTCTTTTCATCGTCTTTGCTCTTCTAGTGTTTTGTTTTGTTTTGTTCTTGATTATTTGTTCTTGCTTTTATATAAGGGTGAACATGACATCTATTTTTCTCATTGTTGTTCTGCTCCATTTTTGTTTTATTTTCTTCTTTCTTTCCTTTCTGGCTTTTCACTGGTTTCCCAAAGTTCTGTAATCTTCCTTTGTCCTCCAGTCTTGTTTCTTTTAAAAAAATTTTTTTTTCTTATTTTAAAGAGAATGAAAGCCACATGTGGTGGCACATACCTGTAATCCTAGCACTCAGGAAGTTGAGGCAGGAGGATTGTTGCAAGTCTGAGATCAGCCTGGGTTACAAAGTTATCCCAAGACCAGTTTGAACAGATAGTGAGACCTTGTCTCAAAAAGCAAAAAATGAATAAATAAATAAACAAAGAGAATGAAACCAAGCAATATAAAGCCAATCAAAATAAAAGTGTAAAATCCAGGCATGGTGGTGCATGCCTATAAATCTCAGCACTTGGGAGGTGGAGGCAGGAGGATCACTGTGAGTTTGAGGGTAGCCTGAACTATGAAGTGAGTGTAAGACCAGCCTGAACCCTATCTCAAAAAGAAAACAAACAAACAAACAAACAAAAAAAACCAGTGTAACTGATACAGGGTTTCAAAACAAGTTAATAGGAAATCAATAATAGCTATCATGTGCCTCATTGTATTCAAAATAGTGGCCCATGGGGCAGGGGATTTAGCTCAGTGGCTTAAGTGCCTGCCTGGCATGCTCGAAGTCTGAGTTTGATCCCTGGTACCAAAAGAAAAAGAAAAAAAAAAATAGCGGCCCATACCATCAGACATAGGAAAATCAAACAAAACAGAACAGAATAGAACCAATAAAAGCAAAACAATGAGCACAATACAGGACTTCAAAACAAGACAATAGGAAATCCAGAATAGCTACCATAATATATCTTGTTATCTTTCAAATAGCTTCCCATGCCATCAGATATAATAAAATCGAACAGGACAGAACAGAATAAAACCAAACAAAACAATAGAAATGATACAGAACTTTAAAATAAGATAATAGGGAATTAACAATGGCTACCACCTTCAGAAGGAGATGCCCATAGATGCTACATTGTGTATTGTTAACCTCTAAATGGATGATCAGATTACCAGCTTTAAGCCTGCAAAGTCAATGAAACACTAAACACTACAAGCATTAAATTGTATTTTACTTCAATAGCTATCACCTCAGCCTGTGTTTCTCCGGATCAGCCAGTCACTCATAGTTGTCTTTCACCCTGTGCACTGGAAGGCGCTGGCATCTGGTTGTCCTCCCTGCAGCCCACACATGGTGGGCTCACAGGAAGTGGCTGGTTTTCTCAATCTTGTTTCTAATCTCTTCCTCTTCTGTTTCTCCCCTTAATCCTTTTAAATTTTCTCCCCTGCAAGGGTAAAATTGCCATATTGAGGGTATATTTACTGCATACAATTTTCTGATTTGTTTTAGATTTTGTTATATAACCACAAATCTAGTTCATACAGTTAAAGGTAGCAAATTAATAATAACCTTGTTTGTCTTTCTCTGTGCTGTGCCGGATGCTATTATTATTACTGACTGTACTACTTTAACCAAGGTGACATAATTTTTTTTGGGGGGGGGGTTGGGGGATCAAATGCACAACCTCGAGTTTACCAGGCAAGCACTTAAGCCACTGAGCTAGATCCCCAGCCCCCATAATTTTTCTAATAAGATTTTCTTCCTGGTATATGAAAACTGAGATTGCCTAAGGGTCATAAAAATACTATAAGCCAGCACCAAAGAACTAGGGACTGGGCCAAATAGGCAGCAACTTCTCATCCCCGATAAATTGAAGAGGTAGGATCTTGCAACAGACTCAAAACTCAAAAGTCAGCTACATGTGGAAGTCATTTCCTAAGGGTTCTAAAAACTAGCAATAAACTGGGCATACTGATGCACACCTGTAGTCCCAGTAGTTGGAAAGCTGAGGCAGGAGGATTGCCACAAGTACAAGGCCAGCCTGGGCTACATAGTGAGTTCAAGACCAGCCTGAACTACATAGCAAGACCCTGTCTCAAGAAAACAAAAATAAATAAATGCTAGCAGAAAAGCTACCTGCCATAAGGAATTTACAAGTATCAACCCAGGAATTCAACAATAACAATAACAAAAACAAAACAAAAGAAAAAGACCCAAAACCAGAAAATGAGAAGACATTTAAACAAGATAGAATCCCAGATCCCAGACCTCCAGCTCACAAAGAAAACCCAGGGGTCAGTGAGGTAGAGCAATTCAAAAGCTACTCACCTGGACTTTCTGAAGTGGTAACAGCAGAACTAACAAAGGAGATAAATCAGGCTCTAGAAAAAAATCAAATCAGAAATAATTTCTCAGATAACTACAAAGATGGTGACCTTAATGAAAGACATGGTTAGTGATTGTCATGGTTTATGTCAGTGGCCCCCAAGCCTTTGCATTATGCATTTGTGATTGGTTCATTGTCTATTGCTTGGATTGGGGGTGTGAGTGCTACATCCGCCTAGGGGTGGAGCCAGGATGTGATGTAATGGCAGGAAGAAGGCGTGTCTCTCTCTCTCTCTTGCCACTTTTTGCCTTGCTGTTTGCAGCCCCTGTGAACCGCAGCCCCGCCATGCCACGCTGCCTTGGAGCCAACTGAGAATGGACTGAAACCTCCGAAAACTGTAAGAAATAAATCTTTCCTTTCCCCACTTTGGGCATCATGTATTTTGTCTCAGTGACAAGTAAAAAGTAACTAAGACAGTGACCCTAGAGCAGATACAGATTTCTTTTCTCTTTTTGAGACAGAGTCTTACTATGCAGTTCAGGCTGGCCTGGAACTCACTTTTTTTTTTTTTTTTTTTTTTGTACCAGGAATCAATTTCAGGATCCCATGTTTGCCAGGCAGGTGCTATGTGGCTGAACCATATTCCCATAAGATTGATAAGAGTCAATGAAAAAGCAGGAGATAGCACAAGTGACATAAAAAACCTGCTCATACAAGAAATGGCAGAGGCTCATGCTTGTAATCCCAGCACTCTGGAGGCTGAGGCAGGAGGGTTGTTGCAAGTTTGAGACCAGCCTGAGCTACAAAGTGAGCTCAAGGCCAGCTTGAACTGCATAGAGAAACCCTGTCTCAAAAAGACAAAACAAACAAACAAACAAAAAAACAACAAAGAAATGGCAGAAAACTTCCCAAGCATGGAAAAAGAATTTAACATACAGATAAATGAGGCATACAGAACTCTAATTAGCCATAATTTTAAAATCTACATCAAGGCATGTAATAGTCAAGATTCCAGAAATTCAACCTAAGGACAGAATTTAAAAGCTTTTAGAGAAAAGAAACAAATCACCTTTAAAAGAAAACGCATCAGACTTACAGCTGACTTTTTTTTTTTTTTTGATACTGGGGATCGAACTCACAACCTTGTGCTTGCCAGGGCAATTGGTTATGCCTCTAAGCTAAAGCCCCAGCCCCACAGCCCCACAGCTGACTTCTTAACACAAACCTTGAGATCAAGGAGAGCTTGGGGTTAAGTATTTCAAGATGTAAAAGAAAACAACCTCCAACCCAGTTTGATGTAACCTATAAAACTATCTTTCATAATTGATGGAGAAATAAGACACTTCCATAGCAAAGAAAATCTGAGGAAATCTATAAACACCAAATCACCACTCCAAAATATTCTAAAGAATATTCTAGAAAGAGATAATAAGGATTGTAACTCCATGAATCCCAACAGAATGAATTTACCAAGTAAGGCAAGCAATTAAGAGAGGAAAAAAGGGGGTCGGGGGTTTAGCTCAGTGGCATAAGCACCTGCCTGGCAAACGCAAGGTCGTGAGTTCAATCCCCAGTACAAAAAAAAAAAAAAAAAGTAAATGGGCCGGGGATTTAGCTCAGTGACTTAAGTGCCTGCCTGGCAAGTGTGAAGTCATGAGTTCAATCCCCGGTACCAAAAAAAAAGAGAAGAAAAAAGGAAGCAACAGGAAAATAACATGACAAGGATAAGTCAATATATATCACTTATGACAATATAAGTTGTTTCAATTCACCAGTCAAAAGAAACAGACTTGTAGAATGGATCAATATGCAAGATCCAACAATGTGTTGTATAAAAAAAATATTTAATTCAAAAATAAATTCATAGACTGAAAGTCAAAGAATGGAAAACAATATATGATTGGAACTCACAAAAAAGCAAGGTAGTTACCCTATTTGCAGATAAAGTGGATTTTAAACCAAGGTTAAGAGATTAAGTTAAGATTAAGAGATGTTGGGCAGGGGATTTAGCTCAGTGGTGTAAGCCCCTGCCTGGCAAGCGCAAGGCTATGAGTTCGATCCCCAGTACCACAAAAAAAAAAAAAAAAAAGATTAAGAGATGTCTTTATTACTTTTCTCTCAGTGCTGAGACAAAATACCCAACACCCAAAATGAAGGAAGGACAGGTTTATTTATCACAGTTTATCAAAGTTTCATTCCATAATCAGTTGGCTCCAAGGCAGAGTGACATGGCAAGGAGTCAACTGTTGATAGCAGTGGAAGACAGCAAAAGCAACAAGAGCAAAAAGGGAGGATCAGAGAATAAACCTCTTTCCCTCCATTATATTGTATTCCTGCTACCCAGCCAGGGCAGATGTAGCACTCAGACCTATAATCACAGTACTAGACAATGACTGAATCAACCTCTAGATTCAGCTGTCCCAAAAAGCACACTTCAATGACTGCTTGAGGCTTTGGTGGGACATCCAGACACAAACCATAACAATAGCTATCCTGTTTGCAGACAAAGTAGATTTCTATTTTTTTTTTGGTACCAGGAATTGAACTCATGACCACACACTTGCAAGGCAGGCACTTATGCCACTGAGCTAAATCTCCAGCCCTTAGACAAAGTAGATTTCAAACCAAGACTAATTAAGAGAGACAAAGAAGGTCACTACAATCTTGTTAAGGGAACAATCTAAGAGGAAGAGAAAACAATCATAAATATATACGCACCAAATACTAGCAGGTCCAACTACATAAAGCAATTTTCTTTGTTTTTTTTGGGGGGGGTTAATCCTCAAAAATTTTTTGGTCCTTTTTTGAGGAAGGGTTTCACTACATGGTTCAGGCTGGGTTTGAACTCACTTTGTAACCCAGGTTGGCCTCAAACTCATGGCAATCCTCCTGCTTCAGCCTCCTAAATGCTGAGATTACAAGTGTGCATAAACTTATATATAAGGCAAATATTAATAGGCATAAAAAAACACTAATACAATTGTAATGGGGGATCTCAATACCTCACTGACACAAATAGAGCACCTAGTTAAAAAGTCAAAGAAATATCAGAATTGAACCAATGTTTTTTTTGTACTGGGGATCAAACTCACGACCTTGCGCTTGCCAGGCAGGTGCTTATGCCACTGAGCTAAATCTCCAGCCCCTGAGCCAAATTTTTCATGGTGTTTTTTTTGTTTTGTTTTTTGTTTTTTCTGCATCTGGGATGGAACTCACAACCTCACGTTTACCAGGGTGGGATCTTAGCCAACTAAGCTAAACCCCGGAACACCTGAACCAAATTTTTTAACAAATGGACTTAGTAGATGTCTAGAGAGTGTTCCACTCTACAGTATCAGAATTCACATTCTTCTCAGCTGCACACAGGACATTCTCCAAAATAGACCACATAAGAGCTCATAGAACATGCTTAAGTATATGAAAAGGAATTGAAATTGTCCATGGACATTATCAGACCATAAGATAATGAAATTGGAAATCAATGGCATAAGAAACCACAAAACTCTATAAATACATGGAAATTAAATAATACCCTCCTGAACAGATAATGGGTCACAGATGAAATTAAAGAAGAAATTGACTTTCAGTGGAGTGGAGGATGCTGGTTCTTGAAAGAATTGGTGACGCTCTTCAAGTAGATAAGGTGTATCTGACTATGTATGCAGAGTAGAGATTTTGCCCACCCCTTTTATTGTAGCAGGGATGAATTTTGAGACAGGCCAAATTATACATAGGAACATATATCTGAGAATTTTGTGTCATCTCTGCCCTGTAACACACTTGGTCCTGTAGAGACTAATTTCTGTAGAATTAAATTTGATTATTTAGTTTTTTAAAAAAAAATCAAGTAGCTCAGGAGGCTGAAGCAGGAGGATTGCTATGAGTTCAAGAACAGCCTGAACTTCGTAGGGAATCCCTGATTGCTGTGAGTTCAAGGCCAGCCTTGGTGACATGGTGAATTCAAGGCAAGGCTGCACTATACAATAACATCCTGTCTCAAAATAAATAAGTAAATAAATAAATAAAATAAAAATTTCAAAAGAAATCAATACCAATCAATGAAATTCAAGATTAAAAACCTACCACCAAAGAAAAGCCCAGGGCCTGACATTCACTGTTGAATTCTACAAGCAATTTAGAGAAGATTTAATGCTACACCTTCTCAAACTCTTTAATTAAATTGAAGGGGAAGCAATACTCTCAAATTAATTCCTGGAAGCAAGCATTATCCTAATATCAAACCAGAGAAGGATCCAACTGAAAAAGACAATTATAGGCCAATCTCCCTAATGAACATAGATGCAAAAATCCTCAATAAGATACTGGTAAACAGAATGCAGCAAATCATCAAGAAGGTTATACACTGTGATCAAGTGGGATTCATCCCAGGGATGCAGGGATAGTTCAACATACACAAATCAATAAATGTAATACAACATATCAATAGAGCCAAAGACAAAAACCATGTGATTGGAGCTGGGCATGGTGGTGCATACCTGCAAGCCAAGCACTTGGGAAGCAGAAGGATTATTGCAAATTTAAGACCAACCTGGGCTACAAAGTGAGCTCAAGGCCATCCTGAACTGCATAGTGAGACCTGTCTCAAAAAGAAAAAAAAAGTGACCATCTCCATAGATGCACAAAAAGCATTTGACAAAGTCCAACACCAATTCATGATCACTGCCCTAAAGAAAATTGGAATAGATGCTCTTTATCTCAATCTAATAAAAGCTATCTGAGAAACCAACCACCAACAGCACACTAAAACAATCAAAAATGGAAAGCTTTGCCTCTAAAATCAGGAACAAGACAAGGATGTCCACTCTTACCACTCCTATTCAATGTAGCTCTGGGAACATTAGCCAGAGAAATTAGACAAGAAAAAGAAATAAAAGGAATAAGGATACAAAAGGAAGAAGTTAAATTATCATTATTTGCAAATGACACAATACTGTAAGTAGAAGACACCCAAAACTCCATCAAAAGGCTTCTAGGTTTTTTTTAAGGCTTCTAGATTTAATAACCAAATTCAGTAGTGTAGCTACTCAAAAATCAATAGCATTCCTATATACAAATAACAAATCACTGAGAGAAATTAGGGAAACAATGCATTTCACAATAGCATCTAAAAAAATGAAATACCTAAGAATCTGTCTAATGAAGGAAATACATTGACTACTACAATGCTCTCAAAAAAGAGATCAAAGAGGATATCAGAAAATGGAATGATATTCTTGTTCTTGGGTAGAAAGAACCAAGATAGTGAAATGGCCATACTTCTAGAATTGTTAGATTTAATGCAATTCCAATCAAAATACCGATAGTTTATCTCACAGAATTAGAGAAAATAATCCCAAAATTTATTTGCAACCAAAAGAGACCTAGAATAGCAAAAGAAATTCTAGGCGACAAAGGCAAGACATAGGGCATCACAACCCCTGATTTAAAATTATAGCCAGATATGGTGACATAGCCCTTGTAATCTCAGCACTGGGTGCTAGAGTTTTCTGGCTCAATAGAGAAGCAGAATATAAGAAAAAGTGAAAGTGGCCTTTTTATTTTTAAAGGATGTGGAGAGGATCCCACAACTGGCAAGGGTTTGGCTTTCTCCTCTGCCCAGATATGGGGGTGTGGGGTATATGTGACCTTTGACTGAATGTGGTACTCTCATTGATGACATGGGAGGAGCTGACTGGAATTTGCAATCAGGGGGAAAGGAAGGAGGAAGTTGTAATCCAGGAAGAAGGAGGAAGTGGCCGTCAGGGTAAGTGTTCCCAATTTGGCTTTCTGCCATGTTAGACCACTGCTATAATGTCTTGTAATTTATTCTAGGGCGAAGCTCTTTCACTGGGGAAATTGGGGTAGAAAGATCTTCAGAAGTTTGAGACCAGCCTGAACTCTATAGCAAGATTCAGTCTCAAAAACCAAAATCAAGGGCTGGGGATTTAGCTCAGTGGCATAAGTGCCTGCCTGGAAAGTGCAAGTTTATGAGTTCAAACCCCAGTACCAAAAAAAAAAAAAAAAAATCATGTATATGTGATACTGATATAGGGGAATGAAACTCCTGACCTACTATATGTCCAGTATGAGTTTGTGTTCTCTAAAATTGAAGAATGAATTTTAAGAACAATGGAGGTTAAGAGCAGAATATATTTATTAAGAGAAAGAAAGCTTCTGTCTGACAGAGAGAGATAAAAGGGGTCCTGAGTGGGTTGCTAAAGACTCTGTCTTTTCTTTGGACTTTTATAAAAGTAAAACCACGAGGTGAGATGGGTTCAAGATGGGGAAAAATGGGAACTCTCAAGGCAGACGGGCATGAGGTGGGACAGAACTGTGGTCAACCAATAAGATTAATTGTTCAGGTAAAATTAATCAAAGCAGGGACAAATGGGGAAGGGAGTCACATAGCAAGCAACCATGCTTAAAGAACAGTGACTTTTCCTGTAGGGGCTTGGGATGGTGGCTCCTGGCTTGCTCAAGGTGATCCAGACCTATTTAGAATATCAATCCCTGATGTTTATATTTAGGGTGTGAATGCATTTGTTTTGCCATTTATTTTGAGATCTGGCCCACAGGGGGAAGTATATGTCTCTTCCAAGGTCCCCAGGTATCTGGTCCTTTGTACCAGCTTCTTTGAGGGCCAGTCCTGTCTGACTACCTATAATATTTTCTAACTCAGCTGCCTATAACAATACCAGCAAAAACAAACAAAAACAACAGACCTGAGGATCAATGGAACAGACTAGAAGATGCAGAAAGAACTCTAAACACACTCAGCTACCTTATCTTTGAGAATGGAGTCATACTCCTTCAGAAAGATAGCCTCTTGAGCCAGGGATTTAGTTCTGTGGCCTAAGTGCCTGCCTGGCAAGCACGAGGTCTCAAGAAGTTTGATCCCTGGTACAAAAAAAAAAAAAAAGAAAAATAGCCCTCTTTACTAAATGGTGCTGGAAAAAATGGCTTTCCATATGTAGACAATTAAAACTAGACCTATATCCTTCACTGTGCACTGAACTAAAATTGAAATGGAACAAAGATCTAAATATTAAACACAAAATCTGCTGGAAGATAGATTAGGTAGAATCTTTTTTTTTTTTTTTGTCTTTTTGAGATGGTCTTGCTATGCAGTTCAGATTGGCCTTGGGTTCACTTTGTAGCCCAGGCTGGTCTCAAACTCGCAAAGATCCTCCTGCCTCAGCCTTCCAAGTGCTGGGATTACAGGTGTGAGCCACCACGCCTGGTTTATAGTCTTAGTCTTTTATTTTTTTCTTTTTGTCTTTTTGAGACAGGGTATCACTATGCAGTTCAGGCTGATCTTGAGCTCACTTTGTAGCCCAGGCTGGTCTCGAACTTGCAACGACGATCTGCCTGCGTCAGCCTCCTGAGTGCTGGGATTACAGGCATGAGCCACCATGCCTGGCTAGTCTTAGTCTTAGTAGATGGGAGAGGATGGCCCAGCCCTAATGAGATAATGAGAAATTCCCAAAGGGTGATACCAATAATCCCAAACCTCTGTTCACCCCTTAGGGAAGTATGTAAAACTAATCATTGTGTGTTGTGGGCTCCAACAATTTCTAGCTAATGGATCCAGCTTGAGACCATACTCTTAAGTGAAATAAATTGGATATACCTATTTCAATACTGCATTATTTTACTGGTAATGTTACAGGTAGCTCAGTTAGTTAGAAATATAGGGGGAGGGCTGAGGATTTAGCTCAGCAGCATAAGTGCCTGCCTGGCAAGCCTGAGTTCCGGAGTTCAATCCCTGGTACCAAAAAAACAAAAAAACAAAAACTGTGTTGTTGGGCTGGGGATTTAGCTCAGTAGCATAAGCGCCTGCCTGGCAAGTGCAAGGTCATGAGTTCAATCCCCAGCACTACTACCCCAAATGTGTTGTTTAAAAAAAAAAAAAAAATTATAAGAGGTCAGACAGCACTGGGCCCTGGAAGGAGAAGGAGCCTGTTTAGAAGCCCAGATACCCTGCAACCTTGGAGGAGACAGACACCTCTTGCCGTGGGCCAGATCTCAAAACAAAGGGCAAAACAAATGCGTTCACAACCTAAGTATAAACATCAGGGATTGATATTCTAAATAGGTCTGGGTCACCTTGAGCAAGCCAGGAGCCACCATCCCAAGCCCTACAGGAAGAGTCACTGCTCTTTAAGCATGGTTGCTTGCTATGTGATTCTCTTCCCCACTTGTCCTGCTTTGTTAATTTTACCTGAACAATTAATCTTATTGGTTGACCATGGTTCTGTCCCCCTTCATACCCATCTTGTAAGTTTCCCTATTTTCCCTACTTTGCATCCATCTCACCTCCTGGTTTTACTCTATAAATGCCCCTATAAAAGACAGCTTTTGGCAACCCACTGGGAAGCCCTTCTTTCTCTCTCCCAGACAGAAGCTTTCTTTCTCTTAATAAATATATTCTGCTCTTAACCTCCATTGTTCCTAAAATTCATTCTTCAATTTTAGAGAACATGAAGTCATACTGGAACATTTAGCATGTTGGGAGTTTCATTCCCCTATATCAGTATGAGAAAGTCAAACTGTAAATAAGGACCAAAATGTATAAAAGATATTGAGACAGGGGAAGGAAATGTTTATTTATGAAAGGAAACAAGTGGGGAGGAAAGGAAGGGAAGGACAAGAAAAAAAAGAGAAGAAAAAATGGAAACAAAACTTTTGTAAATAAGGAGGGGAAGATGGGTTGGAAGGAGGAGAGAGGAATGGGACGAGAAGAAGATGCAAGATATATCATATATGGGTATGATATATGATAACATGTATATCTAAAATGCAGCAAGAAAAAAAGAAAAAAAGAAAGAAAAAGGCCACCAGAAGGCTCCTTCCTATGGGTAGCCAGTGTGGGCAGAAAGAGCCAGACAGATCTACCTCTGCCTGCTGGGTGCCCCATCAGAAGGTGCCTTCCTATAGGCAGCCAGCAGGGGCAGGGACATGCTGCCAGGTAAGCCCCATGCACTGGTAGGCCACAATTGGAGGCCCTTGGTTTCTCTGGGCAGCCATTACCCACTGGGAGAATCAGACAAACATACCTGTGTGTGCCTGCCACCATCGCAGGAGTCCCAGTGCAGACATACACCGGCTAAGAGAAGCAGCCCTGCCTTCACACACACCTGGTCATTGGGGAGGCCCCAGTGTAGCTGCACAGGTCTAAAGAAGCCCACCTCACACCCTGCTACTTTCCCTGTAAATCTGAAGCCAGTGGACCCAGGTGGCTGCCAAAGTGGGAAGTTCCTGGGACCCCACAACCAGTTTGTTGGGAGGAACCCAGGAGAATGTCAAGATGCAGGAGCAAAAGGCAATCTCAGACCTCCAGCCCATACAGAACAAGTCTGCAAGATACAGTTATGGAATAAAATGGAACTCACACACCTGAAATGTCTGAGAGGATAGCAATTGATGTAAAGAAACAACTTCATGAGATTGTAAAAGCAATCAAACCAGAAATAATATTTCAGGTAAAAGAAGAAATCACAAACATAATGAAAGAATTGCTCAGCATAGCCAGGCGTGGTGGCTCACATCTGTAATCCCAGCACTCAGGAGGCTGAGGCAGGAGGATCCTTGAGTTAGAGACCAGCCTGGGCTACAAAGTGAGCTCAAGGCCAGCCTGAACTGCATAGTGAGACCCTGTCTCAAAAAGAAAAAAAAAAAAAAAAGAAAGAAAAAGAAAAAAAAAGTGATAGGAGAGGAAACCTCTGGGAGGAAAAGGTAGTAACTACTGTTTTTTGTTTTTTTGATTTTACTATGCTATTTTGAAGAAAACAAGACATTATGGTAGCCATTGTTGATTTACTATCATCTTGTTTTGAAGTCCTATCATGCTTTTATTCTTTTGTTTTGATTGGTTCTATTCTGTTGTGTTTTATTTAATTTTATTATGTGTGATAGTATGGACAACCTTTTTGAAGAAAATGAGATATTATAGTAACTATTATTCATTTCCTATTACCTGATTTTGAAGTCCTATAATGCTTTTATTCTTTTGATTGGTTTTATACTATTTTGTTATGTTTGATGTTATTGTGTGTGAAAGTATGGTCAACTATTTTGAAGAAAACAGGAGACATTATGGTAACCACTGCTGATTTCCTGTTGTCTTGTTGTGAAGTTCTTTGTTACTTGCATTGTTCTGTTCTGATTTGCTCCATTTTGTTTTGTTTTGTTTTATCCGCTCTAAAATAAAAAAAAAATGAAAAAAAGCTGGGCATAGTAGCACACGCCTGTAATCCCAGCACTCGAAAAGCTAAAGCAGGAGAACCACCATGGGTTTGAGACCAGCCTGGACTACACAGTGAGTTCAAGTCCAGGCTGAACCACCTAGGGAGTCTCAAAAAACCAAAATCTAAACAAAACTCACGTGCCCCAAAAAACTATCTTTGGGAGCAAGGGGTCCTCTTCTGTTTCAAAGGAAATTTCATATGTCACATTTCTTTGAGACAGTCTTACTGTGGGTTACAAAGCAGTGCTAAGAGAATCATCTCTCAGTTCTTAGAAACCTTTTTTTTTCTTCTTTTTCCTTTTAGTGGTATGAGAGATGGAACCCATAGCCTTCTCACTCAGCTATGTCCTTGGCTCTCTCTCTCCATTTTTTTTTTTTTAAGTTTTGAGACAGGGTTTCTCTTAGTCAGTGAATTGCCTCGGTTGGACTTAAACTGGTCATCTTCTTCCCTCAGCCACCCAGAGTGCTGGGATTACAGGCACATACTCACTTCTTGTACTTCTTTTTTTCACTTCCTGCACTTCTTTCAGAGTTCAACATTAGGATTCCTTACTGTCTGTCAGTGGTCACCAGGTAATCAGTCCCACTATGCTGAGATCAGTGTGTTGGGCAAACTCATGCTGACCTGGAGACAGGCCCATGGGAGAGACCTGACCAGCCCCAGCCCAGTGGCAGAGGTATGAGTAACAGATAAGGTATCCCAGATGCTCTACTCCGGTGTAGCAGAGCCACCTAGCCAAATCCTGCCCCGCTTTCAAGATAGATGTTAATACATGTGTTTGGTAGATAATCACAGGTGGCTGAAACAGCCTGAGTCACTTATATAACTGCAGTCACTTGGGTCCTCAAGAAGGCTGGGGTTCCAGGATTGCTGTGCTCCCATGGTCTGCTGTCCTCTCTCTCTTCTCTGGCTCTCTCTCTCTTCTCTTTGCTTTCTCTTTACAGGATAATGAGGTGTTTTTACATGGCAGCACAGGGATTCTATAGCTGGGCTAGGCCTGCAACTACCATGGCATCTCTGTCATGGCAATTCTGCAAGGTAAAGCAACTCCCCTGGCCAGCAGGGTTCCACAGGAGAGGACAGAGTTACTTCTGCTGGGAGGAGAAGCGCAAAGGGATGAAAGGAGTGGCTGGAAGATGTCCTGAAAGTCCAACCAGCGGGCACGAGAGGGAGTTCCTACAGTCCAGAGGGTGAGAAGACAGAGGCTGTACCAATTATCTTTTCTATTTCCTGTATTTTATGATGCTGTGAGATCCTGGAGTGGTGCTAACTCTGGAGAGACCACCCCTCTTGGGCTCACTGGTTCCTAGAGAGCACAAACAGCTGGGATATGACAATGATTTTCCTGTACAAATCAGCCCTTGTTGAGTCTGCAGCTCTGCCCACCTTCTTGAGCTGACTCTCACTCCAAGCCATCTCTTCCCTGCCCTAAGCCACAGGTACTGTAGGGCCTGAGCCTGCTGAGACTGTTTGCCTGTTCCTAGACTTGCTCAGTGTTGCCTGTCTTGCACTTTCTTTTGAAGGAAGGCCCTGGGCTGCACCTTCCCTCTGCTTCCTGATGGGGCTTTCCCTGTGGCCTGATGGACACCCTGCTCTTCTCCTCATCAAATTTTGCTTGAGCAAAGCCTGGGGAAGGAGTAAGAGGTTGCAGGTCACATCTGTGGATTCTGAAGTCACTAAGATGGTCTACAGGAGTGGAACTGCAGGCAGGCCAGGGAGCAGGCAGCTGAAACCACCAGGAACTGAGAGGACTGTCCAGGGTTTGGCAGAGACAAGGAGGATGATGGGGCAGTGTCCTGGAAATGTGAGGAAGCACTGACACCCGGGGGCTCTCAGGGTGCAGTGTGGTAGAAGTGGCCCCAGCCTGTGTCTGGGCCCAGGGGAAGGGCTGAATGACAAAACAGCCACATTACAGGGCACTGTGAAGCTGGGCTTCCTTGGAATAAGAAGCAGAATGAGTCATTTCAGAAGAGACCAAAGACAGGTGTGATGGTGGAATGATTGTCAATTTGAGAAGTTTAGTTGAAGAAAATCAGCTCAGCAATTTTACACCCCAGGATGGCTCATTGCCTGGATGGTATAAAGGGGAAATCAGCAAGGACAGATTGGCCTCTGTTCTTTGGAGGAGCTCTAGTCTTCCCCTTCAGCTTGGACATCTCCCGATTTCCACTTTGGATCCTTCAACCTTCCATCATAGACCCATCAGCCTCCTGATACAAACATACCCAGCCACTGCATTGAGCTCCAGACCTTGGACTAAATCCTTCAGTCTGCACGCTTCCTCATGTGACTCTGTGGGTGGCCACTGTGAGTCAATCTTGTAATTTCATGTGTATAGCCTGTGTTACAGCTTTTTTTTCTGGTAAAACACTGAGTGATAGGATAGGGTATCTGTGGAACTGGTGGAGCCCAGAGCAATAGGGCACAGGTGGGAGATGGAGGCAGAGCAAACTTCCGCCAATCTGACATCCAGGTGCTGCCCACCCTCCCTCTTCCCACAGGGACTGCTAGCTCTGTGTTTGGGAGTTTCCATTTGCAGAGTGGCTGATGGCACCTACCCACCAGGAACATGGGATCTGAGGGGACTTGGAGGGTCTTCTCACAGGCATGCATCGCCCCTGGGTTCCTCCCCTGCTGGATCTAAGTCCCTGCTCTGTTAGTTGAAAATAACCAGATTAAATTTTCAGGTGGTGGCCCGAACTCTGACACCACCCAGCCCTGGCTTCCACTACAGGGTGCAAACCAGTTACCAAGTCTTTGATCTTTGGCTCCCCAGATCCACCTGGAAAGACCTAGCCTATAGGTGTCTGGCATCTGGGCTCCTACCCCAAATGACCAACATCCGGGCATCTCCTCCCTCTCTGGCAGCAGTTCTGTGCACTGATTCCCTTCCACAGCTCTCTAAGATGAGCTAGTCAGTGGATACCCCATGACTTCCCACTTTCTCTACACCTGTTGTGCCTCTGGATACACAGGTGTCTTGATTTACATTTGGGTTACATCCTGATCAAAGAATGACAGTGGAGCTGAGCATGGTGACCAATGCCTGTAATCCCCATACACTGGGAGGCAAAGGCAGGAGGATCAAGAATGCAAGCCCAGGCTAGGGAATATAAGAACTCAGTGAGATGCTGTTTCAAAAATAAAAAGAACTGGGGATGAGAACTCCCAGCGCTACAAAAATAAACAAACAAAATTTAGGGGCCAGGGATTTAGCTCAGTGGCATAAGCATCCGCCTGGCAAGCACGTGGTCATGAGTTCAATCCCCTGTACAAAAAAAAAAAAAAATGTAAAAAGCGACAGTGGAAAATGTCTCAGTGGAGAATGCACTTAATGGCCCGAAGCTACCAAGCATGGGCCATTAGCTTCAGATGTGCTCAGAACGCTCACACTTGCCCAACAATCACCTTTGCAAAGGTGCCAAACTTCTTAATGAATCTATTCAATATGTACTGAAAATAAAAAAGGGTCAAACACTGGCAGTCAGGAATGGTGGCGCAAATCCCAGCACCTTGGCAGGCTGAGGCAGGAAGTTCTCTACTTTGAACCTAGACAATTTAGTGAGATGCTGTCTCAAACAAAATAAATAAAACAAACGAAAACAAAACCCCAAATCCAAAAACAAACTTTGGGCTGTAGCTTAGTACTAAGGCCCTGGGTTCAACCCTCCAATACCGGAAAAGACCATCATCACAAATTCCTCCTGGTCTTAAGAGTCATCCGTCAACCCAAACTGCCGCGGGACGCCAGCTCTTGCGGGCCTACGTGGCTCGCACACTCCGTCGCGCTCGCGGCACCCGCGTCCCTAGTTGCCCGGGTTGCGCCCTGTGGGCGGGGGCGCGGGGCAGCTGGACCGGCTGGGGGCGGCGCGCGCCCCGGCCTCGGGTCTCCCCCGCCGCGTCCACCTGCTGCCGCTCGGGTCCCGGCTCCGAGGCAGATCCTGGGATTCGCGGCGCGGGCCCAGTAGGCGGGTCCCGGCGCAGGCGGAGGGGGTGGGGCCTAGTCGGAGGGGCGGAGCTCTGGATCAGGAGGGACTTAAGAGGGTCCTCGCCCGGGGCGGAGCGTGGGTCTGGAGGTTAGCGGCTTAATGGGTACTGGGGCCTAGGGCCGGCCTTGGATTGGGGGCGAGGCCGCGGGCTGTCGGAAGGACCCCGGTCCGCCATCGGGGTCAGGGCTGGGTCCTGGACTGGGGCGTGTCCTGGGTTTGGCCGCGGGCTGTCGAAAGGACCCTATCCGCCATCGGGGCGGGGCCGGGTCCCGGGTCGGGGGCGTGTCCCGGGTCCGGGGGGGGGGCGGGGACACGCCCTCGGGGCGGGGCTCAGTCCTCTGAGCTGTCCCGGGTGTCTGTTCACCGCGCCGGTGGCCGCGGCATGGGGCGGGTGCAGCTTTTCGAGATCAGCCTGCGCCAGGGCCGCGTAGTCTACTGCCCGGGGGAGCCGCTGGCCGGGACTGTGCGCGTGCGCCTGGCGGCTCCACTGCCCTTCCGAGGTGGGCGCGGGCACTTTTGGACGGGCGGTGGTGGGGTGGGCTCCGAAGCCTAGGTTTTCAGGGCCCCCGGGCCTGGGTCCTCGGGCTACCGGGGCGCGCGCGCACGCTTGGGGCATTGAGCGCCGCAGCCCCGCCGGGTGGGAGGGAAACGGCGGCCGGGGCGGGGTTGGCGGCCCGGTGGCCCGTCCTTCCGCATCTGTTCCTTCCTGTCCTTTCTGTCTTAGGCGGCCCGATCCCGGGCAGGGGCCTAGCGTTCGTCCACTTTGCCGAGGCCACTCTGTCCCTTGACACCGCAGGCCTTCGACCCTCTTGTCCAGGTGTTCAAGGTCCGCTGCACCCACACCTGCTGAGCTCTCAGCGGAAACCCAGCCCACACTGGGTCCGTAGGCTCCTGGATCTGCAGGCTGCTCGGCAACCCCCCCCCACCCCGCGTCCGAGACACACTTGGCCCAGGGCTATGGGTCTCCAGCAGGTCTGTGGGGCACCTACCTGCATCCTGCCTAAGGCTGGTTCTTGCTGTCCAAGTGGTTGACCTGGGCTGGGCACATGGGCTGAGCCTGAACCTCTTTGAGGCTGGGGATCAGGTTGCTGTGATAGCCTCTGATAGGGCCTCCGCAGGTGTGAGCCTCCTCTCCCCATGGAGTATGGCTGCTTTCCTGGATAGGACCCTGGGTAAGACTTGATGGCTGTGGTGGGCAGTGTGGTGGACCCTACCTCTGAGTGTGAGACTGTTGTGGCTGTCTCAGTGGGTGCATTTGTGCCTTGGCCTACTGTGAGAGCCACCTGGCTGCTTAGTCCAAACCACAACTGTCCACCTCCCCTCTGGGCTTGACCCCAGGGCTCATGTTGTTGGCAGCATGCCCCTCTGTTGCTACAGATGGAGGCCATCTTCATCCTCCTTTCAGTCATCTGCTGCTGTGATTTCCTCTGACCCTTAACCTCATCCAGGCTGCCAGGGTCTAGGGGGAAGCTGGGTTATATTGGGGACCTGGCCAAGATTCCCAATCTCCCAAACGAGTGTACCTGGAAGGCTTAAATAAATGAGACAAGTGGTATGATTTTAGGGCTCCAGGAGGATCAAAACCCTCTTAGCAGAGTTTGAGATTCTGGGGCTGAGACAAAGAGCTTCTGTGGCTGCACATATTCATTAGGTCTTCAGAAAAAGGAAAGGGTGGGATCTAAGCAGGACCTGGAGAGTCAGCTCTAGAACTTCTCCAGGTGGTATTCTATGCTAATTTCAAAGAGCTGTCTTATTTCCATGATAACATTTGTGGTGGGAAATAGACCTCAGGAATGAGATTCCTGTGGCTGCAATGGGGTGTGGCCTTACCTTGCCCTTTGGGGAGTCTCTTTGTTCTCAGGACAGCTCTACTCTTTTAGGGCCTTTTCTCCTTTATCCCCAGTTGGAGTTTGGGTTTGGTTGGGGACAGTTGTGGCCACTACAGGAGGCATTGCAGTGAGAGGACAGCTCTTGGGCAAGTTGAGGTGTGAGAATGAAGAGAGGACTCTATCCTTGTCCAAGGGAGCATGATATAGGTCATGTGTATAGGCTGGGGGACATGAGGCACAGGACAAAGGCTCTATGTGGAGGTTGTTTCCGGGCTTGTGTATATTCTTGTTCCCTCTCTAGCTTGGCTTGGGGTGCCCCTAGCCTCTGTGTGACAGGTGGAGATTGGGTGACTAGACAGCTGGCCCTGAGAGTGAGGGAACCCCTGCTGATTCCAGCTGTACAGATGCCCAAAGGTAGGGGCATTGACTGGGCCAAGTGGACACGTGTGTAGAGGGTGCCCTGGGACTTTCTCTAGCCCTGCATGGAGTGGGAAAGGCCATGATTCTTTTTCCTTCATTCAAAAGATACTTGCTGAGCTCCTTTTAGACCCAGTAAGTACAACAGGCCCTGGTCCCTCCCTGCCCTAGATGGACACAAGCTGCCTTGGGTTTCACAGTCTTGCTCTCTGAATGTCTGTGCCATGAGTAACAATGACAGTCAACACACAGACATGAGGACACTGCTGCCTGAGAGCTGATGTGGAAGGAAGAATGTTTTCTGGACCCTAAGCAGGACTGGGTGGGGCAGCCCCACACTGCTGTGGCTCCCTGAGTTCTGGTCACAGACCAGGTACAGTTCTCCCTGCTTCCCATGACTGGCTCCTTTCCTCTTTATCATCCCAGGAGGGGGCATTCTTGTTATTCTCAGGGTGCAGTCCAGAAGCAGAATAGCACATGTTGAAGGATGGGGGAGACAAAAGCTGGCCTTTGAAACTAGGAGAGGAGTATGTGGGGGTCTTCAGGTCAGCCTATTTTATTTTATTTTATTTCATTTTATTTTTTAAATTGGTACCAGGGATAGAACTCACAACCACATGCTTGCAAGGCAGGCACTTATGCTGCTGAGTTAAATCCCTAGCCCCAGGTCTTCAGGTCAATGTTCAGATACTAGGAAGAGGATTGCTGGACAGGTCAGAGTGCAATATAAGAAGAAATTTCCAGAAATCACCAAGGAACTCAGCTCTCATGGTGACTTTCCTAAGGGAAGTAGAGCAACCCAGCCTCCAGTGACTGACACCTGTCAGCTTGGTGCCTGCCTTTGTCAGGCTGCTGCGCATGGTGTGTCTGGAGCACTGTGCAGTAGGTAGTGTTCTACAGCCTTTTCTTGGTGCTGTGGGTAGAGGCCTTGCCACAGCACCATGCACTGTCCCATGGCAGTGCCACAGGGCACATGCTGTGGTGTTGCCATGCTCACCTGAAGAGCAGCCTAGCCAGGCGATGGTCACCAGCTTGCCCATTCCTGCAGCTTGTTCTGGCCACTGAGAGAAAAAAGGGAGCTACTCCTCCCATGTACTGTCTCCAGCAGCAAGGAGACCCCTCTGAATGTATCCGTGGATATCCCAGACTTTTCCCTGGGCAGAACTGTAAGCTGTGACCTGCCTAATCTAGAATCTGGGAAACTAGAAAGCCAGCTATTGCTAAGGGCCTTAACCAGTGAGAACTGGCTCCCTAGAAAATTCTCCCAGCCTGACCTGCCACTTGATGCAAGGCATAGCAGTATCCTTAAGTGTTTTGGTGAGGGAGCAGCAGGTAACTGCTGGTAAGCCCTGCACCTCTGTTATCCCTGCTGAGAGTTGGGTATTGGAAGTCCTTTGCAGGAGCCCTGGTGTGGGTCTGGCATTGGAAAGATCAGCTGGCCCCATGTTCCTTTACCTGAATTCTGGGGGGCCTAGGCTGGGCATCGGATGGCTTCAGTGTGGCCTAGGTTGAGTGCTGTTGCCAGCACCCATGAGAGGCTCCTGGTGAGTGTGGAAGTCAGAGAATTGCTGTGTGTCCTGCAAGTAAAGCCATAGCAGGTCCATCCTGAATCATCTTATAGTTGATGAGGGTAAGGAGTATCTGTTTTCCCATCTCCCCAACATGTGTCTAAGTACTTAATATTTACCAGTCTGATTGGTTAGAGTGGTAAATAAGGACTTTGCTGACAACCTTTTCAATTATCCACTGCTATGTAGAAGCCACAACAAATGGCCAAGAGTGTAGCTCAGTGGCAGAGCACTTGCCTAGCGTATGTGAGACCTGGGGTTCAAATCCCAGCACTGTGAAAAAAATTAACCATTGTGTTTTGGAGGGTTGGACATTTGGACAGTGGAGGACAGGAGGACAGTGGAGGGCATCTTCAGCTTAGTGCCAGCAACTGGCATCTGATAGGTGGTCCGTGGTCGGCACCCCAGGCCTATGGGGGAAAATAACCCTTCCAGCATTCCTGGTGAGTGCCAGCATCCTTAGGGCTATAGGAGTAGGGGGACATGGCCTCTCCATGAGGGAGTCTTTTCTGTGCCTGTCTCAAGTCTCCACAATAACTTCTCTGAGCCTGCCCTACTCTGACCCAGGGCAGGAATGGCTGACTCTGGCTTGGGAGGGCCTGCAGAAGGAGCAGGGCCCAAATTGGGGCCCAGGCAGGGCTGAAGGGAGACTGAGGGTGAAGAACAGGACAATGGTGTGGGAAGCACGGACTGCCTTTGGGAGGCACAGGAGCACGGCAGCCATGGATCAGGATGGGTGTGTGTGTGGGGAACCACTTGGGGCTGAGGGCAAATAAGTGTTCCTCAGAGGAAGCTGAGGCACCTTGGGTGCCACCTGTGGTGTTGACCCCTAGGTACTGGGCTCACATGTTGCTCCTGCCTGGTGGCTTTGTCAAAAAGGTGTCAGAGTGTGAGTCACCTTTCCGTCACATGACTCTGGTCAGGTCTGGGGTGGGGGGAGACAGAGAGAGAGAGAGAGAGAGAGAAGGAGAGAAAGAGATAGGGTTCCCACTTGATACCAGCTTGGGTCTCCTGCGGTGGTGGCATTCCTTGGGGTTGGCCCTTATTTCTGACCTGCTTCAATTGTGCCTGGTCACATGCCATGGCTGCCTGACCATATGAGCTGTGGACCGGCAGCTCTGGGGACTCAGGAACTTGATGAGTTCTGCCTCCAGTGATCTGGGCACCCCTGTGTTAAAGGGGAATGAAAAGTCTTGTGGCACTGAAAGTCAGCCACTGGGCAGTAAGCCCAGAAAGTCAGGGCTGCCCTCTGAGGTGCCCGTAAAGGACCTGCTTGGGCAGGTCTGACCACATTCCTGCAGCTGAGAGCTGGCAGTTAAGTTTCCTGGAGCCCTCAAGGGGCACCTCCCACTTAGCTGACAGTAGGAAGGTAGAACACCCCAAGCATTTCCTGGGGGCTGAGTTTTTATTTGGATAGTAGTTCTGGGGTCCTCTGTGGATTACAGGACAGATGGAACTGTGCCTGTCAGGTCTTTTCCTAGCCTGGCTCCCTATGCATTCCCTAAACCAATGTGTTTGCTAGGTGTTCAAGTTGCTTGCATCCCAAGCCCTGCTCAGGTGGGGCTCCTTCATCACTGGGTGCTGCCAGCCTTGCTGAACTGTGCTAGGGGCAGGAAAGGGCCCAGCCTGGCTAGGTCTCACCTCTTGTCCCCACTCCCACCCTCCACTCCTTACAGCCATCCGGGTGACCTGTACAGGATCCTGTGGGGTCTCCAGCAAGGCCAATGATGTGGCATGGGTGGTGGAAGAGAGCTACTTCAACAGCTCCCTGTCGCTGGCTGATAAGGGTGAGTCTGGGCGCTAATTCCTCATCCCAAGTGGTGACACCTGGGGCATCCCTTGCCCGTTGTGGGACACATCTCCATAGCTGCTTCTTGGCTTCCTGTGCTGGTGGCCCTGGTGGGGTTCTCTAACCTGTAGCCACTGCCTCATGGGGGGCTGGGTGGCCAAAGGGGGCCATTCTTCTGTGGTGCTGGATTTGTGTGTGCTCTGATCCCCAGGGAATCTGTCTTCCTTCCCAAACCCCTTTCCTATCCAAGGGCTTGTTGGTACCTCTTGACCAGGCCATGGCTATGCTGCTTTGGTGCTGGAGAGGGACAGGGAGACCAACAGCCATGTGCTGCATAGGGTGGTTGGTGGTGGTACCCACTGCTGTCCTGGAACTGTGGCTGGCCCATGGGCCTCCCAAGGCCTGTGCCCACCTCACTCCTGTCTCTGCAGGGAGTCTACCCACAGGAGAGCACAGCTTTCCCTTCCAGTTCCTGCTTCCAGGTGAGAGCTGGTCTGGATGGCTGGTGGGGACAGCAACTCTGAGACAGTGGGCCCAGAAGGAGGAGGTGCCAGGTGTCAGTCTCTGCTCTCTGCTCAGCCACAGCACCCACATCCTTTGAGGGTCCTTTTGGGAGGATTGTGCACCAGGTGAAGGCTACCATTGACACACCACGGTTTTCCAAGGATCACAAGTGCAGCCTGGTATTCTACATCTTGAGCCCACTGAATCTGAACAGCATCCCAGACATTGAGGTGAGGATGGAGCAGGGGTCTTCTTGGTAGCTGCCAACTCTCAGGGGTGTAGGGAGAGCCAGGACTGGGGCCCTGTTCTCAGTTGAGCTAGGGCAGCCAGGATAGGGTCTGGAAACAGCAAACAGGAGCCTCTATCTGAACCAACTGCTGGTGCCTGAGGCAAGGCTGAGTGGGCCACCCAATGCTACGGGGATGCAGCTTGTGCTCACCTGCCAAACCCTTCCCTGGCCCCCTCCCTAAGCAACCCAACGTGGCCTCTACCACTAAGAAGTTCTCCTACAAGCTGGTGAAGACGGGCAGCGTGGTCCTCACAGCTAGCACTGATCTCCGTGGCTACGTGGTGGGGCAGGTGCTGCGGCTACAAGCCAACATCGAGAACCAGTCTGGCAAGGACACAAGCCCTGTGGTGGCCAGTCTGCTGCAGGTCAGAGCCTTCTCTGGCTGCTTGGGGCAGCACATTGCACAGGTGGGAGTTGCCAGCCCACCTTGGCTCACAGGCTGGTCTTTCCCCAGAAAGTGTCCTACAAGGCCAAGCGCTGGATCTATGATGTACGGATCATCGCAGAAGTGGAGGGTGCTGCTGTCAAGGCCTGGCGGCATGCTCAGTGGCAAGAGCAGATTCTGGTGCCTGCCTTGCCCCAGTCGTCTCTGCCAGGCTGTAACCTCATTCACATCGACTACTATCTGCAGGTTTGGTGCTGCTGTGAGCTGGGAGGTGAGGCCAGGTGGTCTTGCACTGCCCCTCATCACGTCATCCTCTCCAGGTCTCCATGAAGGTGCCTGAAGCCACTGTGACCCTCCCAGTCTTTGTTGGCAATATTGCTGTGAACCAAGCCCTGCTGAGCCCCCAGCCTGGCCCAGGGCCCCTTCTTGGAACCTCATCATCAGTGGTGCCCTCTGCGCCACCCCAGGAGGAGGCTGAGGCTGTGGCTGGTGGCCAGCACTTCTCTGACCTGGTCCCCCTCTGCACCAAAAGCCATTCACAGCAGCAGCCGCAACGTGCTGGCTTGGGTTCTGTGCTTGACACCCCAGAGCCCTGTGCTCAGGATGGCAGTCCTGCCCCCAGCTCTCTGCACCCTCCTTTGTGCATCTCCACAGGTGCCACTGTCCCCTACTTTGCAGAGGGCTCAGTGGGTCCTCTGCCCACCACCAGCGCCTTGATCCTTCCCCCGGAGTATAGCTCATGGGGCTACCCTTATGGTGAGTGCAAAGGCTGGTGACTGGGTGTTGGGGAGGGTAAGTTCTACAAGACCCTTGCAGACCCCACTCTGTCCCCCCAGAGGCTCCGCCGTCCTATGAGCAGAGCTGCAGCAGTGCTGACCTCGGCCTGACCCCTGGGAGCTGACCCTCCAGAGCTGACCCATGCTGCCTTCTCCGGTGGGCTAGGCTTCTGCCCTGAGATGGGACACCCAGGGCCTTGTGCCTTTGCTTTCTCCCTGGCCTGGCCACTCAGGACCTGTGCCTGCCCAGGACTACCCTCTCCTGGTTCCCCTAGAGTTGGCCCTCTTCTCTCTGGGGCTGGGGTGGGGCAGCAAGGGCTTGGAACCTGGAGAGATTGTAAATAAAGCGCTTTATTTGTGGAGCTGGGCAAAGGCCCACCTGGGCTTTCTGCCTTCAGATGACCTTATCCTCCCTCCATCCTCTGGTGTGGACTCCTGGCCCCACCTCCACCTTGTTTCCCTTCCCTGGTTCCCCTCAGGCCCCTCCCATTTCTTCCTGGTTTCCCTGTCTCTTGAGCCTCCTGTCTGCTATGCTGACAGTCTTGAGGATGCCCTTCTGTCCATTTTGAGGTGCACTCTGGCTTGCTGACTGGCACTCCTTATTCTGTACCTGAGGAAACTGGGAGAGGGCTTGCCAGGTCCCTGTCCCCAGTAGATTCCTACCCTTGGGCCTCAGGTCACTGTCTGGCTGGTGTGGCTCAGCATCAAAGGTTGCAAATTGCACACAGTTTGGTGGGGGCACTTGTGTCTGCCTGCGTCCTGCAGGGGGGAGGTATGTGGATACACGGGAGACAGTTAAAGTAGACTGGGCTACTTTGCTAGGGTTGGGTGCAGGGTGACTGCTTGTTGTGTCAGCTATAGTACTTTGTCAATATAATAGGCACACAGGCTCTTGGGAGACATTCGTGTGCTCTCCTCCCCTAGATAATCACAAGTAGAGGAGGCTGGATCCAGGCCTGCCACACAGCTGTCATTCCCAAACTGTGGCTTCCACCTTCTGATTGTCATGTGCCCTGGCCTGCTGGGCTTGCATACACCATTGTTGGAGAGGCAGACAGAAAGTGGGTTGCATTACTTGCATACTTGCTGCTGTCTACACTTGCTGCCAACAGAAGGGCTTCCTGTAGGCTACTTTTTTTTTTTTTTGTAGGCTACTTCTGATACATTCATTCACAGCTATGTTTGCTAGACCAAGGGTTTCCCCCATATTTTAACTACATATACTTACCAAATATTTATTTTGTTTCCTTTATGCCACATTTTTAAGAACCTAGGCACACAAAATACTGGAAAGACAAGTGTGCCAAGTATATACCAAGTAAAGGTATAGGGAGAGTCAGGGATACAACCAAGGAAAGCAAGCATGAGATACCTGTCTTTTTTTTCATAGCTGGGACAAAATATCTGACACAAATTAAAGGAGGAAAGGTTCATTTTAGCTTACAGTTTGTAGAGGTTTCAATCTATAGTTGGTCTGTGAGGCAGGGTGGCATTGCAGGGGAGAAGCAGTTCATGGTGTGGCAAGGAGGAAGCAGTGAGCCTTTCCCTTTTATCTCATCTAATCTACAAGCCTTTTGGTTGGTGCCACCCACACCTTGGGTGGGTCTTAACTATTATCCACATTCAGAACTATGCTAACCCAATAGCAGACTGATCGATTTAGCCTACCCTAGAACTAGCTACCTCGGAAAGCCCCTCTTATGAGTGCATGACAGTTTGGGGGGGACATTTAGATACAAGCCATAATAGTATAATTCTTAACAAGAAGGGGGAAGGCCTTACTGAAATGACTATTTAAGAGGCAACAATGGAAGATAAGGGGAAAAAAAAGATGCAAGGAGGATAAGGAAGCCAGTTACACAGACACCTGAGATAAAGGTTTCTGGGAGGGACAGATAAAGCAGAGATGGCCAGGAGTGGAGGTACACCCCTGTAATCCCAGCACTTGAGGCTGAGGCAGGAGGATCCCCAAGAGTTCAAGGTCAGCCTGATCTGCGTATCAAGACCCTGTTTCAAAAGCAAGCAAGAAGACTTTTTTTAAAAAAAGGCAAAAATAGAAGGGTGGGGGAGGAGTATCAGGTTGGACTCCTATGCCTGTCATCAGTTGCCCTAACCAAGGAGCCATCCCTCCAACCCTGGACTCTCCTCATACCTTCCTTCATGTTAGGGATACTCTACGTATAACTCTCAATTGGAACAAAACATAGGCTATAACTCTGGGAGTGTGCCTTCTATGAAAGCCAAGTCAAAATAAGCGTGGGTCAGAGATTCGGAGTGCACACCTTGGTCTCCATCCTGGCCAACCTACCAGAATGCCAATTTAGAATTCAAGGATACTGCATGTCCCTCACTTGGGGAGTAATATGTCCTGAACTTCTCAGGGGATGCCTGAAACCACTTCCAAATCCTGTATGTACTATGTGTTACAATAAATATTAAATTAGGCACAAGAATAGAGTAACCCAAACTAGTAACATAACACTACACTGTAATAAAAACATGTAAATGGTCTCTCATACTCTTACTGTTCTGTACCCCCCTGTATGATGAGTGATGGGAGAGGTAGGCAGGCACTGGGCCTCCACACTAGGCTGCTACTGACCTATGCCTGCCTACCTCTCCCATCACTCATCATTGGCTGCAATTCTTGAGCAGATCCTGAGGGCAGTGTATTTTGTCCTTTATGTGCAGTAGGAAATATTGGCAAAATTTGATTATGTCCACACTAGTAGTTTGGCTACAGTTTTTTCCTCATCCTCTGTAGACACGCATACTTTTCTTTGGTGGAGGAGACTAGGGGTCGAATTCAGGACCTCACACTTACCAGGCAAGTGCTTATGCCACCGATCTATATTCCCAGCCCTCTGACAACTCATATTTTACAGCGTTCAACTTCAACACTGCCAGAAATGTAGCAGCAGCTTCTTCACCGCCAGAAGCAGCTCCCACAGTTTTGTTTAGCAGTCCAGACCTATTCTCGGATCTGTGCTACCACTTTTTCCTCCTCCTTTCAGAAGCTTCCTGTGGAAATCTTGGTGTAAGCACAGTGCTTTCTGGCCCAATAGGGCTGTCATCACTCAGTACACGTTTTCTTTTTTTTTTGGTACTGGGGCTCGAACTCATGACTTTGCGTTTGCCAAGCAGGCACACCGCTGAGCTAAACCCTCGGCCCGTGTCATTTGTGCTCTCTTCTTTTTCAAAGACTCCAATAATTTTTTTTTTTTTTTGTACCGCGGAGCGAACTCACGACCTCACGCTTGCCAGTCAGGCGCTTAAGCCACTGAGCTAAATCCCATGCCCCACGTTTTCCATTCTGCTAACAAATTTAATGCTTTCTTCATCCTAATCAAGCATTCATCACGCACTGTGGCCCTAACTTTTGCAGTATGAGGTATGAAGAAAAAACTAGCATTTTTTTCCCACAATTTTCCCCCCACAATTTTATAGATGCAAGAGTTGTTCTTACTAGAGGTTAGCAACCTCAGTATAGACTTTCCTAATTAAGTCGAGAACTTTCACCTTTTCATTTAGAGCAAGGATGTCATAGCTCCTCTTTGGCGTATTCGAATCGCCTAGCATCACCACTCTGGCGTTTTGGGGCCACCATCAGGCAGGCTAAGGGCCACGGAATCAAGCTCCTTACTGCAGACACGGCTGGAGCGAGAGAGCATCGCGCCTGGGTGGAGAGGATGGTGAGGCTTCCTCGTTACTCAGAAGGGCGTGTAACCGAAAAGCTAGGAATTGCCTATTTCTAGAATTTCCCATTCAATTTTTGTGGGCTGTGGGTAACGAATAGAAACGCAAACTTGCTAAGAATGTGACACCACCCTCAACCACTGCTGCGACTCCGCAAACGGGATTCTCTGGGTGCTGGAGCCCCACAGCACTAAGACCAGGAGTGCAGCGGACGGATTTCCCTGCGCAAGCGCCGTCTGCCCCGCTCCAGTGCGCAGGCGCCCCAGGGTTCAGGCTCTGGCACGCAGGCGTGTGTGTGCGCGCAGGCGTAATTGCAGGCGGTCCGCTCCGCCCCAGCTCTGGGCCGCGAGGCGCGGGCGGGGCGATGGCGCGCGGGAGGGGCGGGGCCACGCTGCGGGCCCGGGCCATGGCCGCCGCCGATGCCGAGGTGAGGCCCTGGGCCGGCGGTGGCGCGGGGGTGGCAGGCGACGGGGGTGGCGGCGCGGGGGCGGGGGCCCGGGCGCCCGGCTGGCGACGGGCCAGGCGGGGCCGCGCGTGCGGGCCTCCGCCGCCGCCTCAGGCCTGGCCGCGCCGAGGCCCCAGTGTCCGGCCCGCGCTTCGCCGGCGCGCTTTGTGCTTGTGGCCCTGGCGGCAGCGGCAGCGGCGACAGCCCCGCTGCCCGCGAGCCGTCTCGCCCTGGGGCCGGGCCGGGTAGGGCTGGGCCACGCAACAAGAGACAAAGGGAAAGTCGGGCCGGCCAATTCGGCGCCGCGGAGGCGAGGCTGGTCCGCGCCGGCGGGCTGCGCCGTGACCTTTCGCTCCCGGAGAGCGTGGCACCATCTTTACGGAAAAGTTGGCCGGCCCGGCGCGCTTTCCCCGGACAAAGCCGCAAGCCCTTCACGGGGACTCGTGGGGCGCAAGTTTATCACAGACATACGCCGCACGGAGTCGGATGGCGAGTTGGCGTTCTTTGTTCGGAGGTGGCCTTTTTCTACCTTGTGGCCGTGTAGTTTTGTGTTCTGGTTGCACCGGCGAAATAGACCTCAGCTTTCCGGCGCGGGTGCCGTGGGTGAAGAGGGAGCGTGCTCTCTGGGTGAAGGAAGCGGCCGGCGTGGAGGAAAGTGCTCGCCCCGCAGTTTTTCTCTGAAATTAGCCACAGGAGTAGCTGTTGGGACTTCCAGATCTCAGAAAGTGAAGGTGTAGTGAGCAGCTGATGCCTAAGGCTTAATGATATGTTTACCTCGGCTAGTGCATGGCTGTTGCTTTTAAGCATTCTTGCGTTTTGGGAGCTATTGATGTTAGTAAACTAGGTTGGTGTGAGAATCCTCAGATTGAATGCAAGAAGTGTGTGTTGGTACCATTCAAGGTTCAAGGACCAACTTGACATTGGGATCAGATACATTGGAACGTTCCAAATAACCAGGCTTACAAGTGAGATGTGTAAGGATTAGTAATACAATTTATTGAGCATCGGCTGTGTCTCAGGCACTATGCAAGCCTTTAGAGGAGTTACCTCAGTATTTCCAAGTAGTACTGCCGCACATACTATTATTTTTTATTTAGCAGATGAGCAAAATAAGACTTGGTGGGAGTTAAATGACTGGTGAGTTGTAGGCCTAGCACTTGTTCTGCGTCTGGCACATAGTGTTTAATAAATGGAGCCATAAGTGCTCTCTGATGTCTCACTGGCAGCTTGATAGAGGGCTTGACAACCAGTGATAATGACATTTCATGTTATGGAGCCCTTATTTGGGCCCTGCCATACCACACTGAGTGAATTTACTCATGGAAGCCTAATAGCAATCTAATGTAGATTCTGTTACATCCCCGTTTGTAGATGAGGAAACAGGGACAGTAGGGGAAAATGCAGCTGGTCAGGCCAAAGAACCAGTACTTTCTAAAGCCGTATTATATCTGTGATGGTCATTTAAAATTAATAAAGGCACTCTTTTTACATTTCTGACTGTAGGTGTTTGTCAGAGTTGCGTGATAGGGGAAGTCTCTTCTACAGAGCCAATGTTGCTGGTCCCCTGAAGGTGGGTAACCCTGGAATCATTGTTGCCAGAGTCTGTAAAGTTCTTACTGTGTGAGAGTTCACTAATTGCCAAATTGATTAGCCAGGTTGACACCTGAAACTTACACAACTGCATATTCTTTTTCTTCTTGGCCTGCAGATAGTCAACACATTTTAACACTATAGGCAGTGGAATACATCTCCCTTAGCCCCCACTTTGTAGGTTAGAAAGTGAGATCTCTTCTCCTGGGATCTAAATAGAAGTCCGTGGTCACTATAGATCAGAGGCCAAAGAGGTGCACAAGGGTATTTTCCCAGCCTTTAAGCAGGTGTGCCTTTTCCAGGCAAATTCTGTGCTTGTCTAGCAGGTGGCTAGGTGGCCACTATGTGTCTCTTCCTTTAATCTTACTTGATTTTTAATTTAATAATTCACATTCACAGTTTTAAAAAGTCAGTGCTAAAAGTCATTTAAAAAGCTCCTTCCTTCTCCTGCCTTTCTAGAGAGGCCAGAGGGACTTGGATTCATGTTCTAAATAAACATTTATGGTGTCTTTAGTTACCAATTTTAGGGATTATCTATGGATTTCCACTGAGAGTAGATGGATTTTTTTTTTTTTTTTAAACTGGGGATTGAACTAAGGGCTTTTGCACTGAGCTACATCCCCAGCCCTGTTTTATTTTTTATTTTGAGACATGGTCGGTCTTGCTAGGTTGCTAGGTTAGCAAGGCTGGACTCAATTTTTTTTTTTTTTTTTTATTGTCTTTTTGAGACAGGGTCTCGCTGTGCAATTCAGGATGGCCTTGGGCTCACTTTGTAGCCCAGGTTGGTCTTGAGCTTGCAGTGATCCTCCTGCCTCAGCCTCCTGAGTGCCAGGATGACAGGAGTGCAACACCAAGCCTGGTTTGGACTCAAACTTTTGATCTCCTATCTCAGCCTTTCAGAGTGCTGGGATGATAGGGATCTACCTTGCCTATCTGGTAAATGATGTTTGAAATTCTCACATATTTTTTCTTGTATTCACCCTGACTTAGAATGGATGTTCCTTTAGTTGGGTATATAGCATTGTCCTGGGATTCTCCCTGCCAGCAGACATAGGTGCTCTCTGTCTGTGCTCTCTCACAGTGAACCATGTTCTCAGTAGCTTTCCAAGAAAGCTGTGGGAGGCAAGCTCGGGGGGCTTGGGTGTCTGAAAATGCATTTATTCTACTACCACACTTTAATTTTGACTAGGCATGGAATTCTTGATTGGAAGTAATTTTTTTTGAGACAGTGTTGCTATGTAGTTTGGGCAGTCTTGCTGTGTTGCCAAGGCTGGCCTCAAATTTACAGCAGTCTTCTTGCCTCAGCCTCCCTAATGCTGGGATCATAGGTATGCACCATCTTGCCTGGCTTGGTTGTAAGTAATTTTGAATGTTTTTTCCCCCCACTGCTGGGGATTGAACCCAGGATGTCTAGCATATTAGGCAAGTTATCTTAACACTGACCTGTGTTCCCAGGCCATTGTTAGTCATTTAAAGTCCTGTCCCAGTATCTTCTATTGCTAGTGTTGAGAAGTCCATTTTAATTCTCAACACTGTTTTATTTCTCCACCAAACTTTCAGGATCACAGTATCCTTGATTTCCCTAACTGTTCTTGTTATGCTTAGTGCTAGCCTTTTTCCTTTGTTATATAGGGTACTAAATATGAAAGCTGGATGGAGCTTCATGTCTTTCCTTACAGAAAATTTTTTTTACAATGTGTTTGAGACCATATACAGTATTCTTTACTATGACTTCAGTTTTTCTTTTCCAGTTTCACTTCTGTATTAGTTGCCACTCCTCCCCTCCTTTTATTTTGGTACAGGGGCTACAACCCAGGGCCTGTAAATCCAGTTATATGCCCAACCCATTTTTATTTTTAGATAAGCTTTTGCAGAGTTATCTAGGCTGGACTTGAACTTATGATCTTCTGTCTCAGTTTTTTCAGAATGCTAGGGTTAGAGGAGGGTGCCACCATATATCATTCTTTTGATTTAAACTTTTTTTGGTGTGTGTTTTGAGACAGGGTCTCACTGTAGTTCAGGCTGGTCTTGAACTTACTATGTTACCCAGGCTGGCATCAGACTCTTGCCTCTGCCTCCACAGTCATGCACCACCACAGCTGACTCTTAAAATGTTTTATATCTCTGTCATGTCTTGGTCTTCTTCTAGTTATTGGAAGCATTTTTGATTATTTCTTTTTTTTTTGCTGAAGTTTAAACTTTTAGTATTATATTTTTATGTTTATTCCTGTGCTTTGGTCCTTTTTTAGTACAGCATGTTCTTGTTCTATGTATAAAATATCAGTTTTAGCCAGGTGTGGTGGCTCATGCTTGTAATCCCATCACTCAGGAGTGATGAGGCAGGAGTATCGTTGTGAGTTTGAGACCAGCCTGGGCTACAAAGTGAGCTCAAGGCTAGCCTGAACTGCATAGAGACCCTGTTTCAAAAAGACCAAACAAAACAAAACAAAAATCCGTTTTAAATATAAATTTTAAAAGTTGCAGTTATTAGAAAGTGTTGAAGTTTTTTTAGTTATGAAGTCATTTATTCTGTATTCTTTTGTTTTCTTTGCTTTTTTTTGGGTTGTTTTGCTTTTTTTGTTTTTGTTGTAGTACTGGGATTAAACCCAGGACCTCATGTATGCTATGTAAGAAGTCTGCCACTGAGGTAAATCCTGAGCTTTTTAACTTTTATTTAGATACAAGGTCTAGCCTGGCAAGCTTGAGGTCATAAGTTCAATCCCTGCTACCAAAAAAAGAAAAGAAAAAAAAAAAGAAAAGGGTAGATACAAAGTCTTGCCAATTTACCCTGGCTGGCCTTGACCATGAGTCTTCATGTCTCAGCCTCCTGAATACCCAGGATTACAGGCATCTGCCACCACAACTGGCTCTTTGGTATTTTTTTTCATGATAGAAATCTATTACCCTCTGGTGATCTTTGGCTAGGTAGTCAGTTACTTTGAAGAATAAGGTACTGAACCTGGAAAGCTGTTTGAAGGTATGTTTACTTGTAGTTTTCAATGTAGGACAGTGATTGGCTCCTCCTTTCAGTTTGTTCTCCAGCGAATGTTCCTGTCCTCTGGTCTGTTCACAGGGATGGTTTGGTTTCCTTGAAGAGTGATTCATTAGTCCCTTCCTTACTTTATTGGTACAGATGCTCTTTGATTTGTATGGGGCTACATGCTGATAAACCTGTTCCAGGTTGAGAATAAGTTTTTTCTTTTTGATACTAGGAATTGAACTCATGACCTTGAGCTTGCCAGGCAGGTGCTGTGCAACTTAGCTGTATCCCCATCCCAGTTGAGAATAATTTAAGTTGTAAATGCATCTAGTATATCTAACCTACTGGATATCAGAACTGAGCAACACAGTACTCTATAGTATGTGGGTTTTTAGTTTACTCTTGTGATTTTTTTATGGGCTCAGTGTCTCTGCCCAGCTTCTCAGAGATGGAACTGCATGTTTCAGCCCAGGTGATCAAAATTCAAAGTATGGCTCCTGTTGAGTGTACTTGCCTTTGCACCCTCATTAAGTTGAAAAATTCTTGAATTGAATCATTGTCATTTGGGAGCCATCTTTGCAGGTGGATGCTCTGGAGTTAGGTTAAGGGGCAAGGGAAAGAAGAGGGTCTTCCCCTGGTTCAATAGGTGGTCTTTTCCCAAGCTCCTGTTTTCCATGAAGGAGCTCACTCCTGGCTTTCTCTGTGGCTGCCCCTAGTGCAGTACATTTCTGATGTTTTCCAGGGCTGAGATTCAAGTCTCCTGTGGTTACAGAAGAGGAAGACTTGTGGAGCTATTCTTTTCTGGGTTTTTACACCTATTCCCCTGAAAGTATCATCCTTGTTTTCTGACCCTTTCTGTGGGGTTAGGTCAGCCTGCTTGTCAACATTATGCACTCTGCCCTTTCCTCTGTGAAATGATTTAGCATTCTTCCCATTTTCCATTTCCTATGCATTTTCCCCTTTTCTCTTTTTTTCAGTTTTAGGGAGTGAAGCTAGGGCCTTGTGTTTGTACCAGGTAAACACTTGTCTTAGTTACTTTTCTCTTGTTGCTGAGAGAAAACATCCAACACCCAAACTTAATAGGGTTTATTATTTAGCTCACAGTTTGTAGAGGTTTCAGGCCATAATTGACTAACTTCAAGGCAGGGTTATTTGGCAGAGCAGATTGCAGAAGAGAAACAGCTCATGGTGGGCAAAAAGTAGCAAAAACAACAAAGGGATGACCACAGCTCTTTATTCCTTGTATCTTATCCAGGATACCAGCCCAGCACTCACACCCTTAATCCTAGTGCTCTTGATCCTAGCATTACACTGTGAATCAATTTCAGGGTCACACACTCTAGATCCAGCTACCTCTGAAAAAGCCCTATCTATGACTGCATGAGGCTTTGGGGAGACATCTGGACACATGCTGTAACATTCTATCCCTATCCCCCAAAGACTCATTCACATCCTTTATGCAGAAGACATTTAGTCCATCTCTAAGAGTTGGCAAAGTCTTAACAGTTTCAGCATTGCTGAAAAGTCTAAGTCCCAAGTCTTTGAGACTTAAGGCAAACTCTTACCTGCAAGCTGCTGTACAAATGAAGAGAAAGCTGAACACTTCCAATAGGCAATGGTACAAGATAGACATTTCTTTTTTTTTTGGTACTGGGGATCGAATTTACAACTGTATGCTTGCAAGGCAGGCGCTTATGCTGCTGAGCTAAATTCCTGACTCAAGATAGACATTTCTGTTCCACAAGTTACAAATGTGAATAACAAGGAATAGAAACAAAGCAATACCAAAATCCAGCAGTGCAAACATTAAATCCCACAGTTTTACTTCCAGAATCCCAAGCAACCTGTGACAAATTGTGTAATCTAGAGGGCTTGCTTGGATGACTCCAACCCTGTAGCTTTTCTGTGGTTGTATCTTCCATGGGTTATTTCTTTGGCTAGCTTTCCTCACTCCTTGCCAGTTTCTTGGACGATAATGTTCCTGGCTTGTCCAGCTTTTGAGGGTTGTTTCCACTGTACCTTCAGCTTCACACTTACAGCTTTACACATTGCCTTCTCCCAGGCACACTATCTAACTTCTCAGGCCTTTTTCTGAAATCTGAATGGAAGCCTTCCTGACCCTACAATTCTTGCATTCTGCATCTACCTAAAAACAGCACCAGGAACAACTTCCCTAGCCCCCATTCTAGAACATGGCACTCTGGGGCTCCCTTCTTTTCCTTTTTCCTTTTCCTTTTCCTTTTCCTTTTTTCTCTTTTCTCTCTTCTCTCTTCTCTCTTCTCTCTTCTCTCTTCTCTCTTCTCTCTTCTCTTCTCTTCTCTTCTCTTCTCTTCTCTTCTCTTCTCTTTTCTTTTCTTTTCTTTTCTTTTCTTTTCTTTTCTTTTCTTTTCTTTTCTTTCTTTCTCCGGATCTATTCTGTTTCAAGGAAAAAAGAAGAAAAAAAAAACCCTAACATTTGAAAACAGTTGTTGATTCTTTGTGATAATTCCTGTACAATCAGGGTTTTGTTCATAAAATCTTGAACAATCAATTGAAGGCAACAGTGGTACCTACATTACACATTGTCATCCCCAAACCTTTCACTTAGAACACAAGACATCTGCTTACAGTTGTCTGAACAATACCAGCAGAAATCTTTCTCTTCATTGAACTCAGAGAAATCAATAGTATAACTATCTTAACTATTTTTTGTGTACATATGTTGCATTCAGCTTCTCACACTAGTGTGAGACAATATGATGTTTACATATGTGTGTCTTGTTTATTTCATTAATGAGTATGGTCTCAGGTTGTATCCATTTACCTATAAAAGTCTCCAGTTTACCCTTCTTTATGGAGTAGTACTCCATTATGTAAAAATACCACATCTTTTTTTAGCCTTTCCTCAGTCAGTGGGCATTTAGGTTATTTTTTTTTTTTGTACCGGGGATTGAACTCATGACCTCACTTTTGCTAAAGCAGGCACTTACGCTGCTGAGCTAAACTCTCAGCAAAAGGAGGTTTGTTTTTTGGCTCACAGTTTTTTTTTTTTTTTTTTTGGTATTGGGAATTGGAATTGAACTCAGGCCATGCTTATGCTGCTGAGTTAAATCCTCAGTCCTTGTTTGTTTTTTTTTAGATACTGGGAATTGAACTTATGACCTCACGCTTGTCAGGCAGGCGCTTCTGCCAATGAGCTAATCCCTAGCCCCTAGGTTTCTAAGTTTTGGCTGTTACAAATTTTGCTCCTATAAACATGGGTGCATATGTGTTGCTGTGGTAAGATGTTTTTAATTCTTTTGGGAAGGTACCCAGAAGGGGAAAAGCTGGGTTGAATGGGACTTCTAGTGCTAGTTTTTTGAGGAGTCTCCACACTGATTTCCACAGTGGTTGCACCAGTCTGCATTCCCACTAACAGTGAAGTGTTTCTTTTTCCCCACAGCCCTTCCAGCATTTGTTTTTGGCTGATTTTTTGATAATAGCTATTCTTTCTGAGGTGAAAGGAAATATCAGTGTTGTTTTAATTTGCATCTCTCAAATGACCAAAGAAATTATGTGGAAAGATTTTCCACATAATTATTTGCTCTCTGTATTTCTTCATCTGAGAACTGTGTATTCATCTCAGATGCCCATTTTTGTATTGGGTCTTTAAATCTGGGAGGGCTGATTTTCTTAATATGTTCATAATAGTAATCCTTTGAGGTACAGCTAGCAAGCATTGTCTCCCACGTTGTGGGTTGTCTCTCTACTCTGTTGGTGGTTTCTCTTGCTGTGCAAAAGCTTTTCAATAGTGTGATATTCCAGTTGTTGATTCTTTGTGATAATTCCTGTATAATCAGGGTTTTGTTCATAAAATCTTGACCTATACCAATGTCTTCAAGAGTTTTGCCTAGTCTATCTTCCAGCAGATTTAATGTTTCTGTTTTAATATTAAGATCTTTGATCCATTCTGATTTTAGCTTAATACATGGTGAAAGATACAGGTCCAGTTTTAATCTTAGCATGTGTAGAGCCAGTTTTTCTAGTACCATATATAAAAAAGGCTGTCTTTCTTCCAGTGAATATGTTTGGCACCTTTGTCAAAGATAAGGTGACTTAGTGTGTCTGGAGTTGTTTCTGCATTTTCTAATCTGTTCCATTGATCTTTGGGTCTTTTTTTTTTTTTTTTGCCAGTACCATTATGTTTTTATTACAGTAGCTTTATTATATAATTTTAAGTTAGGGATTGTGATCTCCCCTCTCTTGTCTTTGTTGCCCAGGATTGCCTTTGCTATTCTAGGTCTCTTCTGATTCCAAATGAATTTTAAGATTGTTTTCACTAATTCTGTTAATTGCAATTGGAATTTTGATCAGGATTGCATTGAATCTGTATAACAGTTTGGAAGTATGGCCATTTTTACTCTGTTGGTTCTTTCTACCCAAGAGCACTGGATCTCTCCATTTTCTAATATCCTCTTTAATCTTTTTCAGAGCACTGTAGTTTTCATTGTAGAGGTCTTTTACACTCTTCATTAAATTGATTCCTAGGTATTTCATTTTTTTGGATGCTGTTGTAAAAGTTGTTTCCATGATTGCTGTCTCAGTGAGTTTGTTATTCATATACAGGAAGGCTATTGATTTTTGAGTGTTGACTTTGTATCCAGCTACGTTACTAAATTTGCTTATTAAATCTAGTAGTCTTGCCCAGAGTTTAGCTCATCAGTGTAAGTGCCTGCTTGGCAAATGCGAGGTTGTGAGTTCAGTCCCCAGTACCAACAACAGTAACAACAACAACAACAACAAATTTCCATAAAGGACATTTTGGGATAGTTGGCACAACTGGAATATGGACTGTAAATTAAATAATTAAATTAATAAAAAAATCTTGTAGTCTTTTGTGATGGAGTTTTTGGGTTCTTCTAAGTAGAGTATATTGTTCTCTGCAAATAACAATAGTTTGACTTTTTTCTTTTCTTTTGTTTCTTTCTCTTGTCTGATTGCTTCAGCTAAAGTTTCCAGGACTATGTTGAATAAGAGTGGAGACAATGGACATCCTTGTCTTGTTCCTGATTTTAGAGAGAAAGCTTTCAGTTTTTGTCCGTTTAGTGTGATGTTGGCTGTTGGTTTGTCATAGGTGGCTTTTGTCAGATTGAGATGAATACCATCTATTCCAATTTTCTGTAGGCTTTTTTTTTTTTTTGGCAGTACCGGGGATTGAACTCAGGACCTCACACTTGCCAGGCAGGCGCTTATGCCACTGAGCTAAATCCCTGGCCCTTCTGTAGGCTTTTTATCATGAGTGGGTGCTATACTTTGTCAAAAGCCTTTTCTGCATGTATTGAGATGATCATATGATTTTTGTCCTTCACTCTGTTAATGTAGTGTAATGGATTTATGTGTGTTGGACCATCTCTACATCCCTGGGATGAATCCCACTTGATCATGATATACAATTTTTTGACAATTTGCTGTAGTCTGTTTGCCAGTATCTTATTAAAGACTTTTGCATCATTAGGAAAATTGGCCTGTAATTCTCTTTCTTAGTTGGGTCCTTCTTAGGGTAATGCTTGCTTCCAGGAATGAATTTAGAAATACTGCTTCCCTTTCAATTTCATCAAAGAGTTTGGGAAGTAGTGGTGTTAGGTCTTCTAAATTTCTTGTAGAATTTAGCAGTGAATACATCAGGGCCTGGGCTTTTCTTTGTTGGTAGGTTTTTAATTACATCTTTGATTTCATTGATTTATATTGGTTTATTTAGGATTTTTGGGACTCAAAAAGTAAAGTCTTTCACTTTTGCAGTTTTGAGACTGAAAAGGGAGGAGGTCCTGCTGCTTTTTGCGATGCCTTCAGGCCATCTTTTCTAGTCTGGTCTCAGAAATCAAGATCTCTTCTGCTCTACCTTTGCAGCCCACAGTTTTACTAGAGCTTCACTTTTGACTAAATGCATGTTTTAAGTCATTCTCCTGGGCTTTTTTTTTTTTAAACCAAGAATTGAACTCAGGGTCTCAGGGACTTGTGTTTGCTGGGCAGGCATTGTGCCTTTGAGCTGCATCTCCAGCCCTGGGTTCTTGATTTTTTGTTTGTTTGTTTGTTTTTGGTCCCAGGAATTGAACTTAGGATCTCATGCTTGCCAGGCAGGTGCTATGCCACTGGGCTAGATCCCCAGCATCTGTCTTGACTGATAGATCTGACTGAAAACCTCAACATTGTCCCTGCCACTGCCTCAACATTAGACTGCCTTGAAATTTCTTCTGCAAGATTAATTAGTCCACTGCCCTTAGTCTCAGTTGCAGGCAAAGTCTCTGGAGAGGTGTAAAGTGAAGACAAATTTTCTGCCAAGGAATAACACATCATCTGGAATCCAGCAGCTGGTGTGGTTCTTCCCAGCAGAAACCTTCTAAACCTGGTCTTTATTGGCATCATTTCTATCAGCCTTCTGGTTTTCTGAGCTCTGACCAGAGTCTTCCATCAAGTACAGCTTCAGATGTTTCAGTTCTGCTTTTCCTACAGGCATTGCCAAACCTTTCCTAACTCTTCCCCTTCCCACAAGTCAGCTCTAAAGGCTCATAAATGGGCTGGATATAGCTCAGTGGCACAGTGCCTGCCTGGCAAGTTTGAGTCCTTAGTTTGATCCCTGGTACAAAGGAAAAAAGGCTCCTAAATCACGTGGCCATGTAGAGCCATAGCAATGACCCCAATTCTCTGGTACCAAATAGTCTTATTTTTCCCTTGTTGCTGATACAGAATCCAGATGCTCAAAGTTAAAGGGGGAAAGGTTGCTCGTAGTTTGTAGAGGTTTCAGCCCATAATTGGCTGGCTCCAAGGCAGAGTGGCTTGGCAGACAGGCATTGCAGAGGAGAAACCGTTTATGGCAAGGCAGAAGGTAGCAAAGCAAGCAAGGGACCACAGCTCTTTCTATCCCTTATATCATATCCAGGCTACTTAGGGCGGGTAACACACACACCCTCAATCCTAGTGCCTTTGGTCCTAGCATTGCACCCTAAATCAATTCAAGTGTTGCACACTCTACAGCCAGCTACCTCTGAAAAAGCCCCACATATGATCACTTGAGGCTCGAGGGGGACATCTGGACACAAGCCGTAGCAGCATTGTTAGCAGTAAGGTACATTGTTAGCCCTCCCCAGTGCTGGAATTACAGGCATCTGTTTTCAGATGTTTCCTTGATGGAGTTTCTCTTTTTCCTGTCTCCCTGTTTTTGGTTGATTTTTGGTAAAAGAAGAAGGAGGATCAGAAGCATCTACTATAGATCTTGAGAAATAGATTCTCACTTGCATAATGGTCAGGTCATTTTGCCTGGGGTTCTTACTGTGTGGTCTGTGCTGGGAAGTTTTGGTTCTATCCCTGCTTGTCTCCACTCTGTTACCCACAGGAAGCTGTAGGTAGCTTTTTTGTTCAGGGTCCTTGGTCAGTACTAGAGTGGGAGCTGCCTTTAGCTTCTGCCTTTTGCTTGCTTACCTACCTATTGAGTTTGACTTTGAAAATCATTTAGCATATAATATATATTATGGATTCTTTCTTTTAGGAACTTTATGCTAGAATTAATTTTTTAACTCTTCAGAGGTGGCATTCTCTTTGAAATGGATCACCCTTCTTTTGTCTTTGAGATAGGGTTTCACTATGCAGTTCAGGCTGGCTTTGAACTTGCAGTGATCCTCCTCCCTAAACCTCCCAAGTGCTGGAATTACAGGTGTGTCCTACTACGCCTGGCTTCTGGATCACCATTTTTGATAGATACTTTTACCCTGGCATGAGTGGACAGTTTGACTCAGTTTAAGTTGTTCAGTGAGCCAACCACATGGCGAATGATTATAAGAGGCATTCAGCCTTGGCAAATATGCAAAAATCATCGGTTTTAGAATTAAGAACTCTTTTTTTTTTTTGAGGCAGGATCTTGCTGTTAATTCAGACTGGCCTTGAACTAACTATGTAACCTAGTCAGCCTTGAGCTTGCAGTGATCTTCCTGCCTCAGACTCCTTTGAGTGCTGGAATTTCAGGTATGTGGCACCGTACCTATGTATTTATCTACCTATCTTTTTGAGACAAGGTCTTTCTCTTCAGTTCATGCTGGCCTTGAGCTCACTTTGTAGTTCAGGCTGGTTTCAAATTTGCAACTATCCTCCTGCCTGAGCCTCCCCAGTGCTGGGATTACAGGCATGCACCACCATGCTTGCTATATTTTAGTTTTTGAAACAAGTTTTCACTGTGTAGCTCCAGTCTGGCCTTGAATTTGTGATCCTCCTGCTGCAGTCTCCCAAGTGTTGGGATTATAGGTATGTGCCATTTTGCCCATTTATTTTTAAATCATATTTTTTATATCAGATTTTTTTTTGAGACAGGATCTTATTATGCATTTTAGGATGATCTTGAATTCACTTTGTAGCCCAGGCTGTCCTTGAACTCAGTTCACTCCTCCTCTTAAGCCCTGGGATTACATGCATGGAATTCAGGCCTTGCTTTAAATTTTATTTAAACAAAGGGCGGGGGAGGACCAAGGTTGGGAATGTAGCTTAGTGGTAGAACAGTTGTTTTAGCATGTGTGAAGCCCTGAGTTTAATCTTTGTTATAAAGAACAAAATTAAATAAAGCAAAACACTGCTGCCCACAAAAACCTTTATCACTGAGCTACACCCTCAGCCCTGTTTCATTTTTAACTTTTTTTCTTGGTGGTACTAGAATTTGAGCCCAGGATCTTCACACTGAGCTACAACCTTAGCCCTTTTTTATTTTCTTATTTTGAGACAGAGTCTCATTAAATTGCTCAGATTGGGCTGGAATTTGCAGTCTTCCTTCTTCAGCCTCCTCGAGTGTGAAGATTCCAGATGTGTACTGCCACTGGCTTTTATTTAACCCTTAGTGTTTTCATGTATTAAAAACAACTTCTTTGAAAGTTTTGGATTTTGTAGAAACAAAGCCAGACTAAGTCCTTCTTTAGCTCTTCAGAGGTGGCAGTCCCTTTGAAATGGTGTCTTCGTATGTAATTAGGTCATTTTCTCAGTGGTATCAGTGTAAATGAGAATTTTATTTTGGAGAAGTTTTTGGGCATCTTGTTTTGATTTGTAGTGCTAGAATGAATCAGGACTTCACATATGCTATGTGCTTTGCCGCTGAGCTACACTTCCAGCCCTCTTAGTCTACTTTTATTAGGTTGATGATTACTGATCATACCTGGCTAACAATTTAGTGAGACTTTTTCTTGAAATAATAGAGATGGCTGGGGATGTAGCTCAGTGGTGGAGTACACTGTGTTCTACCCTTCTTGCTGAAAAATGTGTTTCTAATGGATCGGTGAGTACCACTTATTGATGAATCGCTATGTTAGATACTTGTAAGAAGACATGGAAAATTTTGAGATTGGTCCTTGACATCACAGGACTTGGTAGGGTAATGGAAGAAATATTTCTGAACAGAAAATGATATTGAGTTAGTTAAAAGTAACCTAGAGAAAGCTGCTGTACCCAACTTGATAGATTGGAAAGTGTGTTGAGGAGGTTAATTTTTTTGTTTTGCTTTATTTTGTTTTGTTTTTTGAGATGGTGACTGTCTGTGTTGCCCAGGACAGCCATGAGCTTCTGAATCACCAAAGAGGGAGGCTTTAGTGTATGCTTTGATGTCTGGTTCTAGTCCAAATCTTTTCTTGTTTGTCTTTCTTTTTCTTTTCTCTCTTTTTCTTTTATTCTCTTTCTCTTTCTCTGTCTGTCTGTCTTTCGTGGTATGGGTGATTGGGCTCAGGACTTTTGCACTGAGCTACATCCCTAGCTGTCTCACATCCCTTTGAGAATTTTTTTTTTTTTTAATTGCCCAAGCTGGGTTCGAATATGGAACTGTTCTCCTGTCTTAGTCTACAGAGTGCTGAGATTATAGGTGTGCAGCACCATGCCTGGTTTAGGAGAGTTTTTTTTTTTTTTTTGAGACAGCCTTGCTATCTAGTTTAGGCTGAACTTTGACTCACTGGATCTCCCAGTGTGACCACAAAGTAGAGATCTGCTGCCTCTGCCTCCTGAGTGCTGGGATTACAGATATGTGCCACCATGCCCACTTACATTTATTTTTTTGAGTAATAATACAGTTTCATGGTCCTGAATTCCAGAAGTATGATGTTAAGTATCTCCCCACCTGTTCCCTGTCTACTCAGATCATTTCTTGGCAAGTTATCAGTATTATACTTTTTTTAAAAAAATTATTTTTTGCTACTGGGAATCAAACTCAGGACTTTGCACTTGACAGACAGGTACTTATGCTGCTGAGCTATATTCTTGGCCTCAAGTTAACCTACTTATCACTTTTTATGTGATCATATTTTCCAGCCCTTTTTTTTGGGTACCGGGAATTGAACTCAGAACCGTGTGCTAATAAGCTAATTAGGCAGGTGCTTATGCCTGGCTTTGTCTTTCAGCTTTAATAAGTAGTTGAACCTCATAGCCTGTCTTGTTTCTTCCCACCTCACCCACAGTTATTTTGAATTTCAGTTCTCAGATTTTTATCTGTAAATATTTTGGCTAATGTAAGTATTTCAAATATCCCAGTCAGTGTTCAGATTTCGTATTTCAGTTCAAAATAGCATTGTCTAAGCCTGGCCTTTGTAGATCTCTTAAATCTCAGGAAGATAGCAGTGATTTCTCTTCAGTGTCTCCATTTTTACTTTTGCAGGGTTTTTTTTTTTTTTTTTTTTGGAGACAGGATATTGGTATGTGGGTTAGGCCGGCCTTGAACTCACTCTGTAGCCCAGGCTGGCCTCAGTCCTCCTGCCTCAGCCTCCTGCAAGGCTGGGATTGTATGTGTGTAGCACCACATCCAGCTGCAATTAAGTTTTGAAGATAGTGGTTGATTTGTTCCAAAGTTTTCCTTAAGTTTGATTTTACTGATTGCATGTTTTTTTTTTGTTTTTTTGTTGTTGTTTGCAACAGGATCTCACTAGTCCAGGCTGGCCTTGAACTCACTGTGTGGTCCAGGCTGGCCTTGAACTCACAGATCCTCTTGTTTCAGTCTCCTGAGAGATGGGATTACAGGCATGAATCACCACACCTGACTGTCTGATTGCATTCTTTTTTTTTTTCTGATTGAACTCTTGTGGTGTTTGACATTGTGTCCCTGTCCCCTTTAGTTTCTGTCATTGAAGATGTAGAGCTGCTGCTGACCAGGTGGTAGCCACTGGCCACACATAACTCAAGCACTTGAAGTGAGGGCACTGTGAAATGACCTGTGCTCTTAAAAGCTGAACACAGGGTTTTGAAAAGACTTGTAGAAAGAGGATGTAAAATACCTCATTAATCCTTTAAAAATTGTTGGTTATGTCCTGAATGTAACATTTTGGGTATAAAATAAAATCTTATAGAAAGTCGTGTGATATATTTCTAATCATTTTTTTTTTTCCTTTTGGTACAGGGGATCCAATTCACGACCTTGCACTTGCCAGGCAGACACTATGCTGCTAAATCCCTGGCTCTAATCATTCTTTTTTAAAATATGGCTATTAGAACTGTTAAAATTGTGTCCTTGCCTCTCTCTGTGACACACCTGTCTTTGATTTGACAGCCCTGTCTGGAGGTACCATCAGATGGAGGGGATATAGTAAGTGCAGTCACCTTGCTGTATGTTGTTGACCACAGTTGCTCATCATTATCTCATTAGAGTTGGAAAACTGCATCCTCCTCCTTTATGAGCTCAAGTATGTCTGTTTCTTTGAAGTACAAGTGACAGGCAATGAAGGTTGTCAGTCCACAGAAATATTGCTGAATGCTAGCTGAAAACAAAAGGGCTCTTTTTAAATTTTTTTTAAATTTTTAATTTATTTTTATTGGTACCTGGGATTGAGCTGATGACCACAAGCTTGCAAAGCAGGTGCTTATGCCGCTGAGCTAAATCCCTAGCCCCTTTTTATTTTTCTATTTTTAAACAGGAGGGCTCTTAATCATCTGTACAGTTTGAAAATTGCATACTGAGATTGCTTCTGTATTCAAGGCCTAGGTGTCCCACTTCCTGTTACAAATAGAACTTGGAAATCCTTTATTGCTTCCTTATCCTTGGAATTTGTCTGTGTGTTGTGTGGGGTGAATAAGAATGCCAGTCCTAAGGCCCTGTGAGCGGTCCGGTCTTTGCTACCCTCTGGCTTTGGCCTCCCCTTCCATTTTCATCTGCTCATAGAAGTAGTTTATTAGAATTTCTTGGTGCACATTTGCAGTGTCTGACCCCATATCTCAGTCAAACTCAGGAACAGCAAGATGTTTAAATAAAGAATAAAGACTTTTATTTTGTTAATGAGACACATAATCTATTTTCTTTCATACATTTACCCAGCATCTAGATCAAGCATGCAAGGACTGTTACCAGGACAGCAGAAGTGTCTTGTGCCCATGGATGTCTATCATGTAGTCTTCAAAGTTAACTGCTGTTTTAAAAAAAAATTTTTGTTAGTAGTATATTTTTACTGCACGTAGAGATTACATTCATCGTGGGGAGCTGGTACTTGTATATAACACAGCTTAATTATTTTTACATTCCCTCCATTGCTTGGTCCCTTTCCCATTTGCAGAAATATTGTTAATTTATTTTTACTTTGGGTTTCTCATATTAGAGAAACCAAGTAATATTTAATCTTGTGTGTCTGATTTATTTTACTTAATATTTTAATTGCTATCTTGACTCCTGATTTTCTGATTAGTTTTTCTGCCCTTTTTTATTTTAGTCACTGAAGGTTGTCCAAGGTAGGGTTGAACTTGGAGTCCTTCCTCAGTCTCCCAGAGTGCTGGGATCATAGCATCATGACCACACCCAACTCTTTCTGAACTTTTTTTTTTTTTTTAATTGATAGCTGGGGTAGAACTCACAACTGCACCCTTGCAAGGCAGACACTTATGCTGCTGAGCTAAATCCCCAGCCCCTGTTTCTGAACTTTGTATGGTGGATGGACATTATACCATATTTGCTTAGGTCCACCTTCCTCAGTCAGCCTGACTTTTTCCTAGGTTCCTCTGTTGCCTCATACTGCTGTAGATTGCTTATCCTCAGTTCTTTGTAATCTTCTATTGTTTGAGTATGCCACATTTTTCCCTCAGCTTTTTATTTTTTTTAATGTATGTATGTATATATTTATTTTGAGTACTAGGGGTCAAACTCATGATCTTGTACTTACCAGGCAGGTGCTTGTGCCACTGAGCTAAACCCCTGGCCCATAGCTTTTTAAATGTGACTGATTTTTAACTGATGTAGGCAAGTGTTTAAATTGTGTGTGTGTGTGTGTGTGTGTGTGTATGTATGTATGTATTTTTTTTGTCTTTTTTTTTTTTTTGAGACAGGGTCTCTGTGCAGTTCAGGCTGGGTTTGAGCTCACTTTGTAGCCTAGGCTGGTCTTGAATTTGCATTGATCCTCCTGCCTCAGCCTCCTAAGTGCTGGGATTACAGGTGTGAGCCACCACGCCTGGCTAAATTGTATATATTAATGTGTCATCATGTGTTGTTTCATTGTGTGTGTGTATGTGTGTGTGTATAATGCTTGTTAGATTAAATATATCTACCTCCTCAAACATTTATTGTTTCTTTTTTTATTTTGCTTTTTTTGAGACAGGGTCTTGCTGTGTAGTTCAAAATGGCCTTGAACTTGCTATATAGCCCAGGCTGGCCTTGAACTACTAGCAGTCCTCCTGCCTCAGCTTCCCCAGTGCTGGGATTACAGGGCATTTATTGTTTCTTTATAGAGAACATATGCCAGTTTCTTTATTCATTGTACTGTATTTGGGCATTTGGGATGTTTCCAGTTTGGGGTATTCAAATACAGTTGGTTCTGTGTCTGTGGGTGCTACATCTGCAGATTTGACCCATCATGAATTGAAAATATTAGAAAAAAAGAGCTGTGTTTGTACAAATATGTATAGACTTTTTTCCTTTTATATGATTTCCTAAAAAATGCAGTGTAACAACTGTTTACAATACATTTTCATTGTATTGGGTATCCTAGGTCATTTAGAGATGAGTTAAAGTGTCCACTCTGGGAGACTGAGGAAGGAGGAAAGAGTCACATTTAGTCAGTGACTAAAATAAAAAAGGGCAGAGAGAGAGAGAGAGAGAGAGAGAGAGAGAGAGAGAGAGTGTGTGTGTGTGTGTGTGTGTGTGTGTGTATGTCTGTGTAAGTCCCATGGGAATAAGGCTCTGCTCCGAGGGACTTGATTACCTGAGGGATTTGGTGTCCATGGGGCTCTAGGAACAAATTCCTGCAGTCACTGGGATGGCCCACATATATCCTCTGCACATAATGCTGAGGGGAAGTGCTGGTGGCAGAGACATTGTAAGGATAACACAATTGGGGCTGAGAGGACAGCGATTAGTGCTGCAGAAGCATAACTGGAAGCAGTATTTTGGGTGCCCAGAGGAGGGCAAGAGGTAGGGGGCATGTGTGGAAGGGCTGAGGAGCTGGCAGAATGGACTATCTAGGCAGGGGACAGGCAGGTGCTAAGGGTGAAACAGTAGCAGCTGGAGCTGCTTGGGGAAGGTGTGGGACATCTTAGCTGTTTTTTCTGGTGGACATATGTGTTGAATGGTAGACCCACAGGGAGTAGGTCAGTGGCTCCAGGCTCTGCTTTGTGGCTACTCCAGACGTTATGGGTAGTTGAACTAGATCCTGTGAGGCTCAGTCTGTTGACAAGGTTTTTATTAGTCACTTTACTAAGTGATTTGCGTAGAGTTATGTTTTTTTTTGGAGACAGGGTCTCAACTGTGAAGTTCAGACTGGTGTTGAGCTAATTGTATAGCCCAGGCAGGCCTTGAAGTTGAAGTGATCCTTCTTGCTGGGATTACAGGTGTGCCTATGTAATTTGGGGACAGCCTCCCCTCTACAGTTCAGATTACATGCCTACCTGTATGAGTTTTTTTTTTTTTTCCTGAATTCTTACAATGATTCTGTTAAGTGGGCTTTGTATTCCAGTTTCTTCCTTTCATAGAAGAGGAAAAGAAGTGGCTTGTCACATTTTAGTGAGGTAATCTGAGATATCCTTTGGGTCACACAGCAAAAAAGTAAAATGTTCCTAAGGGTATGAAAAGCTGCTTGACCCGGTGGTGCACATGTGTAATCCCAGTACTCTGGGAGGCTGAGGCTGGAAGTTTGAGCCCAGGCTCAGCAATTTAGTGAGAGCCTGTTTCAAAATAAAAAGCAAAGTGGTCTGAGGATGTAGCTCAGTGCGAAGACTGTGATTTCAACCCCTAGCTCCCCCTCCAGAAGCTGTTTGATTCAGTTTCCTGTCTGATAGCTGTCTTAGCTGACTGGGGTGGGTGTGGGGTGGAGTGGAGAAGATCCCCTACAAACCAGTGACAAGTGTGCCCCTGTGCGAAGCTATGTTGTCCAGTCTGGTGCACAGCCTGGTTGCCTGATCTTGCCTGGTACAGCTTGGTCAGGGAAGTTGGAGGTAGTTGACAAGTAGCACAACCCTGGCCTTGTGTTTTCTCTTCCTGTGGTTCCCATTTCCATTTCTTTGTCCTAGCTGGTCAATGTGTGGACTACGTAGTACCCAGGTGTTCCACATAGGTGAGCTGGCTCCTTCCTTGTTCCTTTTGTTTTTCTTTCAGGTGGCTTCATTTTGGATTGTAAGATTGGTGTGTGTGACTGAAGCAGGTAGACCCTGGCTTCTCCTGTGCTTTGTTCCCGTCTTCTGGCAGAGGTTGGGAGGAAGTTTGGGCTGAGATTGCTGTGGGGCAGCAACACAGCTCTCTGGTCAGGAATGCTGGTGGTGATTGAACACATGGATCTTCTGGAACAGTTGTTGGGTTCTCTTCTGCCTGGCATTAATTGTCTAGCCAATGAAGAGTAAGGACAGAGGTAAACTGGGGTGCCTCGGATAGGTCCCAAGCTGCTTGCTGATGATGAGGCCAGCCCTTGTGGCCTTTGTACTACCTTGTTTTGTTTGTATTACTGTATGTACTCTGGCCTCATTCTAGGCTCAGGATCAGCTTCACTCTCCAAGGTATGCGGTCCTTTGTTTTGGTTTTGTCAGTCAGCATGAAATGTGTTGGGCTAAGATTTGGGGTAGCCTCCCCCAACCCACTTCAGATCTCTGGGGTGCACTGGTTAGTTTGGTGCTACCTGTGTGCACTGTGCCTCAGAGCTGTGGGCGGAGTGACACTGTCCTATGGCCCAGGGTGCTGTAGAGGAGGAGGGAGGACATTGCTGAGAGGTTCTCTTTTAGCAGGACCTGAAAGAAAACAGGACATTTGCCTGGCAGAAAAACCTGGCCTTTGAGACCTTGAAAGGGTGTGCCTGGGGCCTTTTTCTTCTGAAAAATTGCCCTCTGGCTTATGGTTTGAAAGTGTCCAGCAAGGCATAGTGGTGCACACCTGTAATCCCAGCACTCAAGAGGTTGAGGCAGAATGATCACCATGTGTGGAGGACTACCTGGCAGACTACTTGAATAAAGAGCAGTTGTCTCCACTTTGGCTAAACCTGGGCGTCTGCATGTACAGATATGTAGAGAGCTGGCTGGGCCATTTCTTTATTCCTTAGATTGACTTTAAGCAATGTAAATAGGGCTAATTGAGGTGCTGATGTATAATCTTTGAAGAAACTGGACAGTTGCTGTTTCCTCTCCTGGTGACTCCCAAAAACATTGTTGTGCTGGATGGAATGAAGAGTCATTGCAGTCCCATATTGTCAACTGGTATTGAACCTTAAGAGGCTTTTACTTCCCAGGGCAGAAAAGTTTACATATCAGAACTTCATGAAGCACCACTCCAAAACATGAGATGCTACCTCAATTAAACTATGCAGATTACTGTTTCTTCATATCTTTCTCTCTGCATATTGCAGAGGTGCTTTTAGGCCTCCCACTTAGCCCAGCTCACAGTGAGTATGTATTTTCCTGCCATTCCCACAGTCACTCATCTTCAAGCCACTCTCTTCTTTCTGAATTAATAAAATCTACTGGATTGAGCCCTGGGTTGAGTCCAGCCTCAGCATCTTGGCTGGACTTAGGACCCTGTTGTAGTCATGCGTTATACAGAAAACAGTTAGAATAAGGACATGGAATTTATAATATTTTTATGATGGTCACCCAAGAAAATGCAGAAAATTTATCCACATCACTAAAGACATAGAATAAATATTTAGCCAAAGGCCTGAATCCCAAAGCAATGTCCCACATGAGTCCAAATGACCCAGTGCTCAGGACAGTGCCTCCCACGAGTCCAGCTGGAGGTCTAGAGCCCACAAGAAGGACTCACGCCACTCTCTTTTATGGATCCGTGTTGGGAAGGCCCAAAGGTCAGCTTTGGAAGCCAGAAAGTCTGTGCCAGCAGGGTGAAGGAGCTGTGCTGGTAGGTTGAGGATTCTACACTGGAGCCGAGAAGTCACACAGCAAATACCAGTGCTGCCCTGAAAAGCACCACAGCCATCCTCAGCGACACGGAGGCCCTGAGGTCCTCTGATAACAAGCACAGTTGAGTACATGCCAGGAAGCCAGTGTGACGAGTTCACCCTGGAGACCAAGCTGCACACTTCTTCCTCTCCAGAGCCAGGAAGCAATGCTCGATGTGAAGACCAGAGCTTCTCCAGGAGAACCAACGGCTCAAACAGCAACTCGTACGAGAACCCGCAACACCTCAATGTCTTAACACAGCTGACGTGAATAGCTTCTCCTTCTCCACATCTCTGTTTATGCTGGCAACTTTCCTCAGGTGAAACATCTACGCTTAGCACCATGCTGATGTAATCCAGCTGGTGTTCAGTTGACCACCAGTTTTCAATCCATAACAGACCCCCCCCCCCTTGGCTCCCCATAACTATATGCCTTACTGTCTTTCTTTTTGTCGTGGGTTGCATGTGGTAGATTAGAATTAATTTGTTGGAATCCCAATAACTTTTCCATGGGATTGCAAATATAAACTTCCAGGACTGAGATAAGGACTAGGGAAGGGTACTTAATACTTGGAGTTTGAGGCCAGCCTGGACAACACTGAGCTATATTCCCAACCCTTTTAAAAATTAAATGAGCCAGGCATGGTGGTGTGTGCCTGTAATCCCAGCACTTGGGAGGCTGAGGCAGGAGGATCATTCTGAGTTTCTGACCAACCTGGGCTACAAAGTGCTCAAGGCTAGCCCGAACTTGCATAGTGAAACTGTCACAAAAAGACTAAAAGTGTTTTTTTTTTGATTGACTGATTGTGGTACTGGAGATTGAATCCCAGAGTATTTGCATTCAATTACATCATCAGTCCCACCTTATTTATTTATTATTTTGAGACAGGGTCTTACTAAATTGTCTACCCAGACTGGGTTCAAACTTTTGAACCTCCTATTATAGCCTCCCAGAGGAGGGATTTTAGGGATATACTACTATGTCTAGGCCTTTTAAAAATTTTTACAAAAATGGTGATACAGTCTTGTTCAATTGCCCAGGCAGGATTTTAGCTTGAGATTTTCCTGTCTCAGCCTCTTAAGTGCTAAGGTTACAAGTGACCACCATCATACCAGGCTCAACAAATTCATTCTTATAAAGCCACAGCACAAGGATTACATTTAGGAAATTTACTATTGATCTAATACTGTCATTTAATGTGTCATTCAAATTCAGATTTTTCTACTCATTCCTCTGATATACTGTATAGATTCTTTTTAGGGGCTGTACTAGTAGCACTGAGCTAGTACTGGTTTTACTGAGCTACGTGCAGCCCACTTTTTACATTTATTGGCTGATTGTGGTACTGGGGATCAGTGGTGCTCTACCACTTATTTTGAGTTAGGTTTTCCAGGTAGGACTTGAACTTGGGATCCTTCTGCCTCAGCCTCCCTCAGTGTTGGGGTAACAGGGATTATTTTTTGTTTTGTGATAGGGTCTCACTGAGTTTCTAAGTTACTCATTCAGGTTGTGTTTGAACTTGCCATCTTCCTGCCTTTGTGCTGGCCCCTTTATAGATTTTTTAAAAGATCATGAATGTTATCATAACCCTTTATCTTCTTTCATCCAAAATACACCCTCCAAATTATTGTTATTATTATTGAAGATAGGGTTTTATTATGCAGCTCAGGCTGGCCTCGGACTTACTGTAGCCTAGGTTGGCCTCAAACTAAACAGTGATTCTCCTGCCTCAACCTCCCAAGTGCTGGGATTTCAATTGTGTGCTGCTGTGCCCAGCTACCCCCAATTGTTCGTGACAGTTTGAAGATTTAATGCTGTTTTCTCTGTAAAGTTACCCATGATTTGTCCTAGATTTGTTTGTTTCCCCATATACTCAGATTAAGCATTTTTGATGCTAACCCTATAAACTGATGTTGTAGACATTTCTGTTGCATCAGGAGGCATGTGTCAACTGTCCCTGTGTTGATGCCACCATTTACCCAAGCTTGTGCAGTGGTGTTCATTAGTCTCTCCATTGAGCAGGTATAATTGGTTAGTGGCACCCCCTGAACTTGATTGCCCATGTATTAAAGAAGAGCTTGCTTCCTCATTTATATGTATGTATGTATGTATGTATGTATGTATGTATTTATAGATTTATTTTTTTCCTCACTTGTATTTATTTGGTATTATAGAGTAACTTTTTTTTTTTTTTGGTCTTTTTGAGACCAAGTCTTGTCATGCAGTTCAGGTTGGCCTTGGGCTCACTTTGTAGCCCAGGCTAGTCTCGAACTTGGAAGGATCCTCCTGCCTTAGCCTCCTAAGTACTGGGATTACAGGAGTGTGCCACCATGCCCAGCTAGAGTGGCTTCTATAATAATGAATTTTATTTATTAAATGTGTTAATATCTACTTTTATCATTTGTCTTTTTAATATTCAAAGTATTCCAGTTTAACCAAAGAGAATTCTTCACCCAAGATAGGTAATTTCCTAGAAAAATACAATTTGCCAAAATTTACCCTAGCAAAACAGTGTTTTATCTATGGTTGTGTTACAAAATTTTCTGAATTTAGCAGCTTAAAACAACATGTTATCTCAGCTTTTGTTGGTTTGGGAGTATGGGCTGAACCTTTGAGTCAGCTACTGTTAGCAGCTAGGTATCTTTGGGACAAGAGATGTTTAAGGGCTATCCTGCCAGTTTTGTCATAAAGGTGCATTATTGCAGATGTGTAATACCCATCTTTGCTTCAGTTGTCACACCCAAGGCAGCCTTTATATATGACAACTGCATGTTCCATGCATATGTCTGACATCAAATGTGCTTATTTTCCTCTCCTGTGTGGCAGAGTGTTGTCCCTTTTCTTGTTTTCCTGTTTTGTTAGTTTTCTACTATATTGTACAACATGCACTTAGTAGGAAAATATCAGTAAAATACAATATCACATATGTAATGAGTGCTTAGAATAGACATCAGTATTTTGACATCAGCTGCTTACTTGCTTACAAAACCTAAAAGATAACATCAGACAGAAATAAAAACCTATGCGAACTACAAATATACAGCTAAAAGCTTACTACAGAAATAATCTTTGTGGGCCTGGGGACGTAGCTTAGCCGCAAAGAGTCTGCCTAGCAAGCTTGAGGTCCTGAGTTCAGTTCCACATACCTACTAAAGGCGGGGGGGCCCAAAAAACTTGTGCTTCAGCTGTCACACTCAAAGCAGTCTTCACACAGAAAACTGCGTGCTCCCTACACAGGTATTGCTTACACTGATAGCACATATGTTTTGTTTTCCTGTATGTTTTTGTAGGGCACAATTGACATTTTTTGTTTTTCTGTTGTTGTAGTAGATCATTATAATGCTATGTCTGTCTGTTCACCCACCAACTCACCAGTGTGCTCCATAGTTATTTTTTGGTAGTTCTCTAGGCAGAAACATTTTGTTTTTCTTCTACTGTAAATGATCTCTTAGGAGTTCCAGTCCCAGTCCTCTAAGAAAATTCTACATGGCATTTTTGTTTTTTTGTACCAGGAATAGAAGTCAGGACGTTGAGCTTGCCAGGCAGGTGCTTGTGCTGCTGAGCTATATATATCCTATATAATATTTTGTGTTTGTTATTTACTTTGTAAACTATCAAACTGTGCCTCACATATTTAGGATTGAATAAAACACAATCATTGGTCAGCGCTTTGTGTTTCAGGTGACATCATATTTGCTGCATAATTCATTAACAACATCCACTCTGCCTTTGGTTTTGTTGTAGAAAGTTACCATGTCAGGCATCTATTTTGTCATGTTTTCCCTATCAGTATTTCCATCATTGTACAATATTGACATCAACAGTACCAGTTTGATTTTCTTTGCCATACAATTCTCTGTTTTGAAATTGCAACATTTCATTTGGAATTTCTGCTTTGTCCTGTATACAGTTCCTGTACTGGTCAATTTGTGCTCTATTAGCAGATGTGGCATCATTTGGAAACTGGTAAACCAGTTGTCAAATATCACATTCTGATTAGTTTGGGAGATGGGAGCAACAAGTCTGTTCACAACATGATTTGGTTTATTACTATATGGATAAGGACCTGGTGGCTGAGTTCTGCGATAACATTTCTAAATTGAAAAAATAATAAGTCTTTACATCTACAAGGACTTTTTTTTTTTTTTTTTTTTTTTGCTACTGGGGATCAAAATCACAACCTTGTGCTTGCCAGGCAGGTGCTTATGCCACTGAGCTAAATCCTCAGCCTGTGGACATACATTTTTATGCCATATTTTGAAGGTTTTTTTGCGAATATACTGCCTGAAGCTAGAGTGACCATGAAATGCTGCGAGATATTCATCAATTGTCATGTATTCAGATGGTATGTAAATTGCTTGATAGTTATCCATAAATTGCAAACCATGAGCAGATAGCAGCCAGATTGTCAGTTCTTTTTCTTTCTTAACTGGGGTGTTTTTGTTATCAAACGTTATGCAATTTTGAAGGAAACCAAATCTCCTCAATGCCATCCTTATTCTATAAACCTCAAGTCCACCTCAATGCCATCCTTATTCTATAAACCTCAAGTCCACTCCCATCACTTTTCCATAGTCTTTTACAATTTTTGCGATTACCATGAGAAAGCAGACCTGTGAGTGCTTTCAGTTCAACTAATGAGGTGTCATAATTAATACATTTTTGAGTATGGCTATTGGTCCATACAGAATGTTTTAATTGTATTTCAGCATTTGTGTATTTCCTAACATTGTGCAGCATTTTGTCTGTTACAATTTCCAGCAGTGAATGGCAGTTCTGGCATTCTGTCCAACAGGTTTCAACCCTGCCAAGATCCTTATTATATTTTCAAACCTCGTTCTAACATTAGAATGTTCTAGTTAGTTATATGACTGTTTGTACCATTTCTGCTAGTTAGATATGTACTCACATTGCTCTTCATCATCTGAATCATGGAAGTCTTCATTACCTGTCTCTATATCAGTTGATTTTTGTTCCATTTCATTGTCATAGGAACTTTGGCTCACATGGCCAACATCAGCGTCATCATCATCTTTATCATCCATCTATGAGTAATGTGATGATTCACTTTCAATCTCCTTCAAAAGTTGCAAATCTGGTTTTTCATGTGCCATTGTACTGAACTGGGCTACTTCTACCAAAAAAATAAGAAAACTAAAAAAACCAAATCCTAAATGCACAGAAATTTAGCAATGAGCATGTCATGGATAAAACTCACCTATTTCTGCTTTGGAGCTCCTGTATATACCTTGCCATTTGTTTGCCAAGTAGGTGAATACATAGATGGGTTTTTGCTTTTCCTAGGAACATCTATTGTGAGTCACACCCACATTCCATTATGGTACAATGTGTATTTACATAACAAGATTAGTGTGGGTATATTGTATCCCCTGTGATGCTCAGGCAAACATATAAAACCTGTTAGACTGAGCATTATGTGGGTAAAGATCCTGGTTTGACACTTTGACACATGCAGGAGACACCTTGCCGTTCCTTGTACCAAGTGAGTAAACACAAAGATTGCTTGTTATATTCCCTATGTGCAGCTACTGAGACACAGCTGGCTACTATTATGCTAAAGTACAAATTCACCATAGAAAAGTATGGGGTGGGTGGTTGTAACCCAATGTTATGTTCTTCAGGTTTAAAGGCTACGCCAGGCAGCATTTGATTCTAAGCTTGTTTTCTGTCCTACTTACTGTGCCTTGTCCTATCCTTCTAACTATGTCTATCCATTCACAGTCTAGCTTATCTGTGTGTATCTGTCCATCCCTTTTGTCTATCCTATTTCTTATCTGTTCATCCTTCCATTCATCTAATCTATGATTTAAATATATATATATATATATATAAATATATATATTTGTACAGGGGATTGAACTCATGACTGTGCACTTGCAAGGCAGGCACTTATGCTGGTGAGCTAAATCCCCAGCCTTAATCATATATTTTATATCATATATCATATCATATCATATCATATATCAATCCACCTTCTGTCTGTTCATCCATGCATTTCCTTTCTTCCTCCTTTTCCTCTCCCTCCCTTCCTGTCTCTTATCTGTCCATCCATCCCTCCATCCATTACCCATTTAAATCTACATCAGCCCTATCTTTCTGTCTAGCTTATTTCGGTCTTAGTGGGGGCATTCCTACCAACACTGGGAGTAAGACAAGGCTACTGATCATCCCCCCGATCTTTAATAGTTCATTGTTGAGACTGAACAGTCTAGCCAGGGAGGAGAACTATTAGAGGCCAAAGAATTACAAAATAAGTGGTAAAACTGTGAGTGAGATGAGCTGTGTTCACTTGGTAAAGCTGAGTGTGTGCTAAAACAGTGAAATCATTCAGTACAGGGCTGAATATAAACTGACATAAAATCAGTAGCTATTATATGTATGGAACAGAAACCTGTTTACAAGAACAGCACAAAAGATAAAACACTCTGAAACAAGATTTAATAAGATATACAAAGCTTGTGTGAGGAGTACTGTTTGAAACACACTTGAACCATGCAAAGATACTTCTTGGATGTCATAAAGATGTCAATTTGTGTAAGTTAGTGTAAAAATTTGTCTTTTTCTCTGTAAAAGTGCCAGCAGAAAACAGTTCTGCCTTCCCTCTCTTAACTCAGAAAATGTTATAGGCTCTGTCTTTAGAATATGACCTATTCTCTTTACTTCTTGCCCTCTAACAGCTTTACTACCTACCTGGATCCAAGCCACTCCTCTCCTTTGGAATTTACTAGTCACCCAAAAATGCCTTCTTAATTTTTCTGCTTTCATGCTGTCTACTTGTTGTGGTTTGGATGTGCTGCATGGTACTGTTCCATTTTCCCCTCTGCTTGAAATCTTCAAAATGTAACATTATTAATAATTATGTACAGATAGACTTTCACACATACACCAGCCTCTCTGTTTTTTTACTGATATGCACCTTGTGCTGAAACCTATCTTGGCTTGTCTCCAACTTCCCCACACAAGCACAGCAGCATTTGTTGTTTCTTGAGAGCTTTTTGGTGTTCCCTGGTAGGGATCTAACCATTTATGTAACTGACACTCTGTTAGTGTGTATATTTAGATCTCTAATCTGGGAAGAAGGGTGAGTGAATATCCTTGTTACATATGATTTGGGGAACTTTTGCAAGACTATTCTGTAAACTAAATTACAGAACTGCTCAGTAATGGAGTGTGTACATTTAAAACATTTGATAAACATTGCCAAGTTGCCCCTATAGAGGTTTCATTAATTTTATGATACTAATGGGATAAGATAATTGCATATTTATACTCTCATGTTAACAGACTTTAAAATTTTTTTGCCAGTTTGATAGGTGAGAAATGTTATCTTGGTGGCCTGCCTGCCTGCCTGCCTGCCTGCCTGCCTGCCTTCCTTCCTTCCTTCCTTCCTTCCTTCCTTCCTTCCTTCCTTCCTTCCTTCCTTCCTTCCACAGGGTCACACTATGTAGTTCAGGCTGGCCTTGAACTCACTGTGTAGCCTATTGTGGCCCCAAACTCAGGACAATCCTCCTGCCTCATTCTCCTGAGTTGTGGGATCATAGGTGTAGGTACCATGCTTGGCTTGTTGCTTTATTTATTTATTTATTTTGGGTACTACAATTGAACTCCTAACCTTGAGTTTGCTAGGCAGGCATTTGTGCTGCTGAGCTATATTCCTGGCTCCCTGGCTTATTGCTTTAAATATGTTTATTTTTTATTAGCCATAAGTATTTATTTTCCTTCATTTTGTCTCTTCTGTGTTTTATGTTTTATGGGAAGGAGCTAAGAGTGAGGCAGAGGGTGGAATTTCTTTTGCTGTGGGCTGTAGAGGTAGGTATCTAAATGATTGTACTTTCCTTAAGATGGACCAGTTGTATTGTGTCTTGTGTGTTTCAACTTCTACTCTGGTATTAAAGAAGAATTGCTTATTTCCCTGAAGTGTGATCTGTTGACTTGACCCCCCTGTCACTGGCTTGGCTCTAGCCTGGCTGAGGTGAGAAGGTTGGATTAGGGTTGGGTTAGGCACAACTAGCTAGTCACTGCTTCTGGATGGTCCACACCAATGTTACTCTACAAAGACAGAAAATGTATGTGGGGTTACAGAGTAGCATTTACATAGGTAGTGTAACCTTAAAAAACAATTTTACTGATTGCATAAAACCTATTTATATTATTTAAAAGTATTCCTCCTTAACCAAACAAATTCAAGTGTTTATTGTTTTGTGTTAAGAACTACCACTCTGTGTTGCTTCAAAAGAGTTGCCTCCAAGGGAAAGTTTGGGGCCTGTGCTGGTTTGCTGCATGAGAACATCCCTGGTGTGCAGAGGCTGCCATCTGGAGCTCTGGAGCTCCTCCTGGGGCACAGGCCATGTGGGGAACTGCGGGCAAGGAAGCCTGTTGGGTTCCTAGCATTGTGCTGCTAATGTGGGCTCCTGGCTGTGGAGGGAAGGAAATCTCTCTGAAGGTGAGCTCCTGGTCAGGGCTGGAAAATTACTATTTTGTTCCCTCCACTTGTCCAGACTCCTTGTCTAGGTCTTTTTGTTGGTACTGCTTCTTAGACAAAGCTATCCAGAGAGCCTAAGAGGACTGATTGTTTTGTGAGATGAGCTGAATTGGTTTCTGTAGAGAGATGCTTCTCCATTTTTAGGGTGAGAATAATCAGTGTCCAGTCAGATGATTTCTCTGTGAGGAAACTCAGGTGACTTAAATGTTTATTAATTGGTGGATCCCTGTGGTGCCTGGGCTGTTCACATGCAGCTGTGGAGTCTTGGCTGCCTGATACAGCCTCCATTTTGGGGAATGGCTCAGAGCATGCCCACAGCCACTAGAGCTTCTGAGGGAGTTGCAGTTAAGTCCCTGCAGTTCTGTTGCAGTTGGCCTCAGGAAACAACTGCACAAGGATAAGAGGGAGGGGGTGGTACAGGTGAGTCAAAGCATGGTGTGGCATCTCTCTTGGTTCCTCAGCCTTCCTCTTTTCGTGGGAGCTGTAGGCTAGGGTGAAGGCCTGTAGAACCGGGATGCTTGCTGTGATTGTGGGATCATCTTGTCTCTTCTTTCCCTTCCATGCCAGAGTAGTCCTGTTTTGATGGCTGGCCACCTAACTTATGTGTTTCTTGGGAAGAGGATGGGAGATCCCTCCAAAAGAGTTTTGAAAAACAGTGGAGGCCAGTTCCATGGTTGCCTTGTGACTGAAGAAGCTCATAACTTTTTATGACAAATTAGTAATTTTTCTCATGTTCTAACATTTATAAAGCAAATGCTTGAGTCTTTTTGTAACAGTGTCTCCTTGTTTCCCTCCTTCTTTCCGTCCCCATGGCAGCCTCAGGGGTGGACAGGGTGAAGCTGGAAGGGTGACTGCCAGTTGAATGAGAACCAGGGACCCGGGGCCTTTGGGACTGGCCTGTGCAAAGAAGGACTGGCATGGTGCTTGGGAGTGTCTCCTTCTGGGCAGGCTGCAGAGAGGGAACACTGTATGCTCTAGGCTGAGAGTGCCACTGACCCTTCATGGGAGAGGTAAGGAGAGCCTTTCCAGTCTACACCTTTTGGTTGTGCATGACCCTATTGGGCTGGTTGATGGGGAGACTGTGTTTTTCTTGGAATGACAGAAATGAGGATGTGGAGAGAGGGAGAAACCATAGTCAGTAAAATGTCCACAAGTGCTTCTTGGCAAGTGACCCGGTGGGAGCTGTTTATTTCTTGACTTACTGTGAATGATGGATTAGACAGATGGATTGGTCATCTGCCTGTTCTAGAATATATTCATGAACAAAAGGGTGGGGGAGGGCAGGCTGTATTCCATGATCTGAGGCATCTCAGGCTCAGCACACAGTGTGGGGAGGAAATGGGAACAATAGGCCGGTCCTTTGTGTCTGCCCTTGAAACAGAATACCAGGTGTAGGCTACTGGTGAGCCCAGGTGCTGAACCACTCTTGTGGCCTCAGCAGTGGTGACAAGGAAGCTGTGCATTGGAAAATGGCTTTGTTTTGGGTAGTGGTTCTAATAGGAACTGTTCAATCAAGAATGCAGATGTGCTGATGCCAGGATTTTTAAAAACACCTGTGACATACATTTTAAAAGTGATTAATATTAGCAGCCCAGCCTATAAGGGGTTATGTATTCTAATCTATTCTAGTTGAGAATGTTGTATTTCTGGGTAGGATGTTTCTCAGGCTGTGCTAAACTTGTGCCCTGTGAGTCTGGTTGCCCTGGCCACCTTCTTCCCATCTTCCTCTTCCTGCTCATAGGGGTCTTTCTTGGTTTGAAAGACTATGGCAGGTCCATGACATTAGCCCTGAGGTATAGCCCTGAGCAGGCCTAGGTGGTATAGCCCTGGTAGACATTTGCTTTCCATTTTAAGAGCACGTTAGAGATGGGACTGGTGGTAGATTTTAATGTTAGAGACTTTTAGCCAGGCGTGGTGGCTCACGCCTATAATCCCAGCACTTGGGAGGCTGAGGCAGGAGGATTGTTGGGAGTTCAAGACCAGCCTGGGCTACAAAGTGAGCTCAAGGCTAGTCTGAACTTCACATCGAGACTGTGTCTCCAAAAAAAAAAAAAAATTTAGAGACTTTTATTTTCTACTTGGAGCACTATGAATCTTCTGTGGACCATGGCATTATGGGAAAAAAAACTCATAAGCAAACAAAAGTTTTGATGGCTTTTTTTTTTTGTACCAGGGATTGAACTCATGACCTTGTGCTTTCTAGGCTGGCACTTAGGCTGCTGAGCTAAACCCCCAGCTTGGTGACTTTTTGAAATTAAAAAAATTTTGGTCAGCTTGGTGTGCTGGTGCATGCCTATACTCCCAGCACTCAGGAGGCTGAGACAGGAGTATTGCTGTGGGCTTGAGGCCAGTCTGGGCTACAAAGTGAGTTAAAGGCTAGCCTTAACTGCATAATGAAACCCTGTTTCAAAAAGATAGAAAATTTTCTTTTTTGGATAACCAGGGTTGAAAAGGTGTGTACTATGCAGAGGTATGGGCTTTTCAGCATTTGAAAATCTCTTTGGTATTTCTTAAAGTGCATGTAACTTGATTGGTTCCATAGAATCTAGAAAAGAGCCTGTCTAAATTATTTTGCTTTTTAAGGGAACATCACTTTTTAGGATTGCTATGAATGGTACATAAGACCTCTTAGAGAGACTGTACCATTTTATACTTTTTAAAAAATGAGCGTTGCAAAGGAGAGTTTATGTCTTTATGTCTGTGTTATTTATTTTTTTATTTTTTGGGTGGGGGATTTGAGACGGTGTCACTGTCACTTTAGGCTGGCCTTGAACTCACTTTGTAGGCAGGCTGGCCTTGAGCTCAGCAATCCTCCTGCTTTGGCCTCCTAAGTGCTGGGATTATAGGTGTATGCCACAACATATGGTGTTTGATACACTTTTTCTGCTTTGGAGAAAAAACAGGACCATTGAGGAGATAAATAGGTGTAGGGGAGATTGCCGGTGGCTTTGGATCTCTACCAGGCTATCTCCCTAGGATACCGATTGACTTTGGGACCTCTAGACTTCTAGAAAAGGAGTATCCTTTCTTCTCACCCACCCTCCCTTCCTCTTCTTTTTTTCTTTCCTTTTCTCCTTTCCTGTCTCTGTCTCTGTTGGTCTTACATTCTTTCCACTTTTTCACCCATCACCATTTGTTGTTTTAATTACCTAATAGTGGAATTGCTGGTCTAGGAACTTGGATATATTAATGGACAGAGCGTAAAAATTCAGACCATTTCCATCCCCAAATAAACCTCATTCCATTAGGATTCAGTCCCTGGCAAGCATTGATCATTTTATCCTTTTAAACCTGCATGTTTTAGGCATTTCGTGTAAATGGAACTGTGTAATCTGTGTTCTGTGGTTGATATCTCTGCAGTACTGTTATCATAGTTCATGCAGTTGTAGTACTTATTAGTACCTTGCTCTTCTTGTGAGTGAATAATACTCCATGATTTGGATGTGGACTACATACTGTTTGTTGTCTGTTCATTGGTGGATAGGGACTCAGATTGCCTCGACTTTTTTTGACTGTCATGAATAATGCAGCTGGGGATTTAGCTCAGAGGCATAAGTGCCTGCCTTGCAAGTACGTGGTCATGAGTTCGATCCCTGGTACTGATAAAAAAAAAAAACTTAAAAAAATGAATAATGCAGCTGTAAACATTCATGAATGAGTTTTACTTTGTGTATATGTGTGTTTTGACTTATGGTTTCATTTTTCTTAGGTTTATCCTTAAGAGAGGAATTGGTAAGTTTGTTTTAAGTGTTTGAGGGATTGTCATACTTTTCTCCATTTTCCATTCCTACCAGCAATGAATTTTTTTGTACCCTAACCAACAATTATTATTGTCTACTTTTATGGTTGTTATTTTGTTTTATTGAAATGGGTTTTTTTTTGTTTTACCCAGGCTTGCCTTGACCTCCTGGGCTGAAGCACTGGGATGATACATGTGTGCCCCTACCCATCCTTTTTTTTTTTTTTTTTTTTTCTGCCTCTGGCATGGAACTCATATGCCCATCCTTTTTGATAGTGGGTATGAATTGGTATTTCATTGTCTTTTGGCTTTGTATTTCCCTGGTGATTTAAAACGTTGAGGCTCATCTTTTTCTTTTTTCCTTTTCTTTTCTGGAGACAGGGTCTCACTATGCAGTTCAGCCTAGCCTTGAACTCACTTTATAACCCAGGCTGGTCTTGAACTCATGGCAATCCTCCTACCTCAGCCATCTGAGTGCTGACATTATAGGGATATGCCATTATGCCCAGCTTGGGGAGAGGGTATTGTTTTGTGTGCTTGTTGACATCTGGGTATGTTCTTTGGATAAAAGTGTATGCAGATCTTTTGCCCATAAAAACTTTTTTTGGTACTAGGGATTGAACTCACGACCTTGCACCTACTAGGCAGGTGCTTGAGCGGCTAAGCTAAACCTCTGGCCCCTTGAAACTTTTTTTATATGAAAGAGTTCTTTGTATATTATAGGTCCCTTGTAAAATACATGGTTTACAAATACTTTTTACTATTTTGTATTATTTTCCCTTTAGTATCCTTTGAAACACAAGTTTTAAACTGGGTGTGGTGGCATACATCTCTAAGCTGGATTTGGTGGCACATACCACCCAACACTTTGGGAGGCTGAGGTAGAAGCATCACCCTGAGTTTGAGGCTAGCCTCAGCTACATACTGAGTTCTCTGGCTAGCCTGAATTACATAGGGAGACCCTGTCTAAAAAAACCAAAACCCAAAAACAATACAAAAGTTTTTAGTATTGATAGAAGTCCTGTTTATTATTTTTGTTACTTACGTGAAAATTGTACTTGATTTGTACCAGCTTCCCTGAGAGATAGATGTGTGTTCCTCTTATGTTCACCCTCTCCTGTTCTTAACTTCCTGGGCAGAACTTGAGCCCCACCTCAGCACCAATACAGCATCCTTGTTAAAGTCCCTGTCATTGGAAGGGGACTCTTGTGGCAGCCCCAGTTCCTCTTGGCAGTGTGTCTCATTCCCTTGTCTGACCCTGCAGTGTTTTTGTCTGATGCTGGTAGTGTTGATTCTGCTGCCCAGTGCTGGGCATAGTGTCACTATCTCCATGGGATAGTGACAATTCAGCCTCTCTCTGCCTTATGTTTTGTTCACTTGGGTGCTCAAGTTCCCTTCCTTCCACAGGTCCTTGGTAGCTATGAAACCTTGTAGCCTTCCTGCCTATCTCCCTACATCCTGTGACTTTCCTAAGAGAACTCTTCATTCCCTTCCAGATATTTCTCAGCCTAGCTTCCTTGCTGTAACTGGCCTGGGTAGGGCCAAGGACCTGTCACCCTCAGGAGATCACTCTGTGTCTTAGTTACTTTTATGGTTGATACATTGTGTCAACTTGAGACCTTTAAAAGTTTAACTAAGAGACTCAGTAGGGAGCCAAGATCCTTACTTCTTAAATATCCTCATCTTGTGAAAGAGGAGAGCACAGAGATTTTGTGAGTGCTAAGTCTGCCTTGGGGAAGTGGGTGCTTAGCTTGCTTATAATATAAGAAAAAGAGGCTTGTTCTCCCCACTTTTTGCTCTGGCTGCTTTTGCTTGCTCCTGCTTTGAAGTGTTGCTCCTGTGCCTTGCCACCCTGCCTTGAAAGGAGCTGATTATTGACTGAAGCCTCCCCAAATAGCTAAATAAACGTTTTGTGCCTTCATTTTGGATGTCAGATATTTTGTCCTAGCAGTGAAAGAAAAGTAACCAAGACATGGTAGTGGGGCAGAGGGTCAATGGTTCATGGTGGCAGAAGAGAGCAAAAGCAACAAGAGCAAAAAGGGAGGAGCATGGGAGCAAGTGTCTACCTTCCCTTATATTGTATGCAGGCTACCTGCCTCAGGGTGAGCGTGGCACTCACATCCATGATTCAAGCATTGGGCCATGAATCAATCACAAACTCTTAAAATCCTGTGACCAGGACTGCATGACATCCAGACATAAATCATAACATTTTGCTCCTGGCCCCCCAAAGACTCATGCACATCATTTATGCTAAAGACATTTAGTCTGTCTCTAAGAGTTGCTAAAATCCTATCAGTTTTAGTATTATTGAAAGGTCCAAGTCTCATGTCTCCTCCAAGATATAAGGCAAACTCTTAGCTGCAAGCTCCTGTACAAATGAAAAGTTCAGCACTTCCAACATGCAGTGGCACAAAGTAAACATTATTATTCCAAAAGGTACAAATGGGGATACAAAGGAATGGGACCAAAGCAAGTCCAAAATCCAGCAGGGCAAATATTAAGTCCTGTAGTTCCATGGGGAACATCCCAGGAAGTCTGCAAAGTTGTGAGCTCCGAAAGGCTTTGGTAACTCTACTTTTTTTTTTGGTGCCAGGGATTGAACTCATGCCCTTGTGATTGCCAAGCGGGCACTTACAATGTTGAGCTAAACCCCCAGTGTAACTCTACTTCTATGATACTTCCGGTGGTTGTAACTCCCATGACATCTCTCTTAGGCCTGCTATGCTCAATGCTTGCAGCTTTCCTTAGATGATCCAAGTTTCTGGTTTCTCCAAACTTCTGGGGTCTCCATTGCACCTTTGGCTTCACCCTCACACTTCACATATTGCCTTCTCAGGGATACATTGCCTTCTGAAATTGGGAAGGAGGCCTTTTGGAGCTCAGAACTCTTGTGTTCTACATGCACCTAAAACCAGTGCCACGTAGATGATGCCATTGTCCAGTGCCAGCAGGAGCAGTACCCAGACTTTCTGTTCTCTAGCCTGTAGGAGTTGAGTGCTGGCTTGCTGAGCACACTGAACCTGATTCTGAGGTATAAATTCTCTGTATTGCTGCCATTCTGGAATATAGTGTGGCTGCTGCCATTCTGGAACATGGTACTCTCAACTTTCTCCTCAAAGCAAAGTCTTTACTTTTTCAGTTTTGAGGATGCAAAAGGTGGAGACTTGCTGCTGCTGCTGCTGCTGCTGCTGCTGTTCCTCCTCCTCTTCTTCCTTCTCCTTCTCCTCCTCCTCCACCTTCTCCTTTTCCTCCTTCTCTTCCTCCTTCTCTTCTTCCTCCCCTCCTCCTCCTCTTTTTCTCCTTTTCTTTTTATAAAAGGGATAACCTTTTTACTAAAAGCAACTAGCTGATTCCTTTGTTTTGTGAGCACCATTATAACTCAGATGAAGTTAAATCTGAATTCATTGTCTACTCCTGTGACCAAAAAGCTAAATTAAAATTTAAAAATTTAATGTTTTACTGTGTATTTTTTAGCCATTAATCGAGATGTAATTTTGAAAGATTAAAACTGCCTTAAAAGGGGTTGGATAGCAACTGTGAAGTATTCTTGAAGCATGATTTCAAGAATGCTTTCAGGTTCAGAGTTAGCCTTCTTTATCAAAAATCTTCATAACTTTATCAAATACTTCATTAACTTGCTGCTTCTTATGATAACTTCAGGTCATCTTTTCTATTCTCCTTTTCCTTCTTAGCAATTGAGATCTCCTCAGCTCTGTCTTTACATTCCACAGCTTTACTCGAGCTTCCTTTCTGGTCAAACTCACAATGTTTTAAATCATCATGCTGCTGGCCAAGGATTTACCTGAGTGGCATAAGCACCTTCCTGGCAAGCATGGGTCATGAATTTGATTCCTGGTACCAAAATCAATCAATCAATCAATCAATCAATCAGTCAATCAGTCAATCAAATCATCCTGCTGGGCTCTTTGCTCTTGATTTGCTATGTGAATCTGGCTAAAAGCGTTCAACAATAGCCATGTCACTGCCTCAACATTAGACTTCCTTGAAATTTCTTTTGTCAGATTAATTAGTCCACCATTCTTAATCTGTTAATCCTGACTCTGTTGGGCAGAGTCTCTGGACATAAGTGAAATGTAGACAAACTTTCTACCAAGCCATAGTACACATTGTCTGAACTCCAAAAACCAACACAGTTCTTTTTCCCAGGAGAAACCTCCTGAGTCTGGTCTTTCTAGCAGAATTTCTGTCAGTCTTTTGGTCTTCTGAGTTCTGACCAGAATCTCCCATACAGAGCAGCCTAACATGTTCCAGCTCTACTCTTTAAAATAACATTGCTGAACCTTTCCAAACTTTCCCAGCAAGCCATTCCTAAAGGCTCTTGAACCACATGGTCAGGTATGGTCACAGCAGTGACCCCACTCCTGGTCCCAAATTTTGTTTTAGTAACTTTTCTTTCCTTGCTGAGATAAAATACCCAACACCCAAAGTTAAGGAAGCAAAGGTTTATTTAGCTCACAGCTTGTGGTGGTTTCAGTCCATAATCTGCTGGCTTCAAGGCAGGTTGGTGTGGCAGAGGGTCAACAGTTCATGGCAGTGAAAGACAGCAAAAGCAGTCAGGGGTGGTGGCACATGCCTGTTATCTCAGCATGTGGGAGGCTGAGGTAAGAGGATTGTTGTGTGTTTGAGACCAGCCTGGGCTACAAAGTAAGCTCAAGGCCAGCCTGAACTGCATAGGGAGACCCTGTCTCAAAAAAACCCCAAAAAACCCCAGCAAAAGCAACAGTATCAAAGAGGGAGGAGTGCAAGGGCAAGTCTCTTTCCTTCCCTTATATTATATGCAGGCTGTTGACCCCAGGGTTGAGTGTAGCGCTCACATCCACAATCCTAGCATTGGGACTATGAATTAATCAGAAACTTTTAGACACCTGCCTCTGTTACTGCATGAGGCTTTGGGGGGACATCCAGACAGAAACCATAACACCGTGCTACCTGTTCTTCCTTTGTGCTCACCCTGTGGCTCTGGTCCCAGGGACAAGGAGGGTCTGCCTGTCTGTCTTATCTGCTTTGCTCCTTGGTTCCTCTGAGGGAGGACAGCCCCCATCCTGCTTTCCAGAGTTTTCTGTTATTTGTGGTGTTGGTTATAACAGGAGACTGTGTTTGTGGCTCCTTTTGTGCTGACTTGACCTCACTGGCTTTCAGATGGGCTTTGCCCTTATCCACTCGAGTTTCCACATTGGCAAGGTTCCTGCCTTGTGCTGTGTGGGCTCTTCTAGGGCCACTGTATATTGTCACTTTCCTGTCTGTAGCTGTTTTTTCCTACATTATCATTCTTTTAGCACTTTTGTATTTTATGAATGAGCTCAAAAACTTTTTTTGTTTGTTTTTTTGAGACTGGATTTTGCTCTGTAATTTAGGCTGGCCTTGAGCTCACTATGTAGCCCAGACTGGCCTTGAATTTGCAGCAGTTCTTTTACCTCAGCCTCCCAAGTGCTCTGATTACAGGTGTGTATCAATCACTACACTCAATGAGATCAAAAAATTTTTTTTTTGTATGGAGGATCAAACTCATGACCTCATGCTTGCCAGGCAGGTGCTTGTGCCACTGAGCTAAATCTCTGGCCAATGGGGTCAAATTAAAAAAAAAAACAAAAAAAACCATTATTTTTAAAGAGATTTTATTTATTTATTTATTTTTGAGACAGGGTCTCACATGCAGTTCAGGCTGACCTTGAACTCACTTTGTAATGCAGGCTGGTCTCTAGCTCAGGGCAATCCTCCTGCCTCAGCCTCCTAAGTGCTGGGATTACAAACATGTGCCACCACTCCTGGCAAAATTCTCATTATTTAGGAAAGAAACCCAGAAATATATTAAAAGTTAAATTGTTTATTTCTGAATTGTGAGATTGCCAATTCTGGTGGTGTTTTTTTGAAACATAATAAAGTTGTTTTTTTTTTTTTTTTTTTACAAAGAACATGCAGTAGTTTTACAGTAGGAGAAGTTGCTGTTCATATGATTAGTGCCCATTGCTTTAAAAAATAAATAATAACAACATGAAAGGAAAATGACTCTGAAGTTAGATAATGCCCTGTGAAAACCAAGCTACTGCTGGGCATGGTGGCACTCAGCTGTAATCTCAGTTACTTGGGAGGCTGAAGCAGGAGGATCACAAGTTCAAGGCCAGCCTGGACAATTTAGTGCTACTCTATCTTAAAGTAAAACAATATAAAAAATACGGGTCCTGGGGCAGAGTGCTTGCCTAGTATGCAGGAGACCTTGGGTCAATCCCCAGTACTGTAAAAAACAAGAAATAAACAGGAAAATATAGCTATCCTAAAGAGCTGCATCATACCCTGTAGTCAGCATGAATGAGGTGATCAGGTCTGCAGTGCTAACAAACCAGTCTGTGCAAAATTTGGTGTCCTTCAGTTCTGTGTGCCAGGCCCTCCCACCCTCCACAAAGCTCCTGAAGTTCTGAGTTTAGTGATGCAACAATCTTCATACCAGAGGGACCTCTGCAGCCACAAGTGCCAAGCACATGTGACTACAGCTGCATGACCATGTGCACTGTCATCACAGGTCAATGGCAAACCAGTAAAGAAACTTACAAAACATGTAAAACATTATCATTTTTAATCTGTACTTTTACTTTGAAGAAATATTTTATTTTTGTTATCATGTAATGAACTGACTGCTCCTACTTTAAAATACTCAGTTTGCTAGGGATTTAGCTCAGTGGCAAAAGTGCCTGCCTGGCAAGCACGAGATTGTGAGTTTGATCTCCAGTATCAACAAAACAAAAAACAAAACAAAACAAACTCAGTTTTAACATGATAGAAGCAACATGGTACCAGTCTGCAATGGTAAATAGCAAAGCAATTAAATCACGGGGTGCTCAGTAGTGTTCAGTTGTACCATTGTCTTAGGACCAAAAAGGTAAAGAACTGTTGTTTGCTATCATAATGAACAAGCAAACAAACAAAATTCCTGTTGCTGTAGTTCTTACTTTCGGATCAGCAATAAGGTGTAAGTTTTTGTGTTACAAGCTTCAAAATATCCATTGCCTTTGTTTGAATTTATCATCTTTCTATGTTCAGTTTTTTTTATGAGTATGACAGTTTGAATGAAATGCAACCAGAAATACGTATATCCCATGTTGTTTCATTTGTAGTATGGAGCAGTGTTATGGAAATACCAAGTCAATAGTTGGGTTCAGTGTTGACCTTATGGAGACTGGGAACCTTGTGGGAGTGTTGATTCAGTTCTCATTTAATTTGGCTTGTGAACAGAATTGTGGAGAGAATTGAGTTCATGAGTTGAGGCACTAGTGTATTTTAGAAACCTCTGATATGAGCAGAGCTAAGAACCTTTCTAATTGCCTAGAAGTGTAACATATTTCTGTGATTTTCTATGTGTAGCCTGCACTTACTCTTCTAATCACAAGATGGTGCTCCTGTTCGAGAAAATCAGAGGCTGACTGGACGTTTTCCCAGAAAAGGAAGGACTGCAATTTTATATCCACTGCTTTTTTTTTTTTCCCCTCCAGTTTAAGATGATCCCATGTTAAAGGTAGTACTGGGTAGTCAGGCCTCACTTAATGTAGAATGGTGTCCTAAAGCCAGGTGCCAGAATCCCAGTTACTCAGGAGGCTGACGAGGTTTGAGTTTGAGCTCAGCCCTAACAATTTAATGAGACCTCGCATCAAAATAAAAGTAGGAAGTGCGGGGGATATAGCTCAGTGTATTCTCTGGTCCAAACACCCCAGGAAGTGAGCAAGGTATGGGAAAAGAACCACATCCTAAAAAACATAGGAACTCTTTTCCACAGATGTTTGTTGAATACCTGCTATTTTTTTTGCTTATATTTAGGTGTTTTTGGGTGAACAGAGCAAACCCAGAACCAGCCCTACTCACCACCCCTTGAAATACCTTGGGTATTCTTTCTGCTTGGCTTGGAATTTGTCTGCAGTCCTTTTTTTCTTGCTGTGTTCAGGAGGGTGATGGTATTTGGGAGGAGATGAGCTGTGTAGGGTCACTGGGCCTGGCTGTGGCTATGGAGGGCTGGGCTGTGTCTCTCTGTAGGTCAGACTCATGCTCTGGCATTGCTCCAGAGTAAACCAGCTTGCCCCTTGGCCAGGAATGAGGGCTGGGGAGCTTAGAGCATGTTCCGGTTTCCAGGGGCTCTCCCCAAATTGCCTGTTTCAGTGTATTAAGGTGTCTCCCCCACTCCCAGGCATGGTGGTACATGCCTGTGATCCTAGCTACGGAGAGACTGAGGCAGGAGGATTACAAATTCCAGCCCAGTCTGGGCAACTTAGCTGAAATGGTGTCTCAAAAATTGGGGTGTGCCAGGGCTGTAGCTCAGTGTGAAAATCTATGTTCAATCCCTAGGACTGAAAAATTTTTTTTTAGTATCAAAAAATGTTAAGACTCTCATGCTCATGGCATTTGTGTGAAGGTGTGTATCAGTTGCAAGGATAGAAAAAGACAAAAGTGCTAGGCATGGTGGCACATGCCTATAGTCTCAACACTGGGAGACTGAGACAGGAGTAGTCCTGCAAGCTAACCTGAACTACATAGTAAGACCCTGTCTCAACAAACCAACCAACTGACAAAAGTAATTTCAAGTATGAATCTAGTAACATTTAAAATATAGCTTGTGGTGATATTAATCATCTAGCCTACCTCTGTGCTAACGAGGCCTGTGAACAAGGTGTCTTGGAATGGAGCCTGCACCCTGGCCAGTTCTGGAGGCCAACGCAGGTGATGGCTCTCTCTTGAAGAGGACTGGAAGGAGCAGGCAGTGAAACGTAGGCAACAGTATTTCTAGAATTCTTGGATCCTGTTCACTGGGCCTTGGTACAAGAGAGCTGGGGAGATCAGCAGGAACAGCAGCAGTGATGTGTGCAGTGCTAGGTGCTGCCATGCAAAGCCCCATGTTTCACAGACAAGGGCCAGCCTCTTCACAGAGCAGTGTTGGGTTTTTTTTTTTTTTTTTTAAGATAGTCTTGCTACAGAGCTCAGGCTGGGCTCAAACTTGCAATCCTTTTGCCTCGGCCTTCTGAGTGCTGGGATTATAGGGATGTGCCACATACCCAGTTTGCAGAGCAGTGTTTTAAGAAACAAATTATAGGAGCCAAAAGAAATTAAAAAGGATTGCAGTGTTTCCTGACATCTATTAAAGAATATTAAAAGTTTATAAATCAAAACCCACAGTAAAAATATCAGTTTTTTTCTTTCCTTTTGCAGACTTCTTCACTGTGCAGTCTCAGAACCTAGCAGTTGGTAGATCTTCCCCAAAGCTTCTGATTCTCAGTTCCAATGCCTTTTCACTGCCTTTGCTGATTTCTCTAGTCATAAAGAGAAAACTCAAGATTGTCTGTGGCTCTTACCATGCATACTGGTGAGGTCTGCAGAGACAGAGCATTAAGATGCATATATTGCATAGGCATTTGAGAAAGATTTATGAGGGAAAGTCCGTGACTAGCTGGAGACCCAGAATACTGGTAGTGTGGCTCAGTCCATGACTGACGGTTCTGGAATCAGGAAAGCTGATGGTGTAATTCCCAGTATGAAGGCAAAGACCTGAGACCCTCAGAGACGGCAATGTATGTCCTAGAGTCCAAAAGAGCCGAGAAGCTGAAGCTCTGATTCCAATTTCAGAAGACATTGTATGGATTCTCTTTTCCTCTATCTTCCATTCTGCCTGGACCCCCAGCCAATTGAATGGCACCGCCTACATTGAGGGCAGGCCTTCTCCACTGAGCCCCTGATTCATCTTCTAGTCTTCTGGAAAACCTCTTCTGGAGAGACAGAACTATACCAGCTCTCTGGGTACTTCTCAGGCCAGTCCCATGGAGAAAGTAAAATTACCTGTCACACTCTGTCTCATTGTGTGCAATCTTGCATATGATTGTAGAGCTGATCTCTGTGTAGAGGGCTGCAATTTATATGCAGACATGGTCTTAAAACATACTCTTTCAGCAGTCATGGAATTCCTATTATGTGCTGGATTACATGCTAGGTGCTGGGATTGTAAAGATAACTAAAGCCCATGTTTCTTGTGACGCCCTTCTAATTACGAGGCAGGTGTGTGTAGGTCTCCACTGAGCAGCATGGGGTAAACTGGAAGAGTTTTGTAGCCTTGGAAGGCTAGGGGCCAGTTGTGTGTCAGAGGGAAACAGGAGAAATCTCAGAGCTCTGTGGCATAATTCTTGAGATTTTGGTGCAGTTGGCACAGAAAGATGATTGACAGGCCATTTTTGGATTTGAAAATTGTTGATCTGCAGACTTTTTCTGTAAAGCCCACACATATTTTCTTTTTGCAACTTAAAAAGAAGTAAAAACCATTCTTTGTGGGAGGTAAGTGGGCCATATCCTTGGCCTAGATTGTTAAAATGCCTTCTGTGCCATGGTATGAAGTGTGAACTTGATCCCATTGGTATTGGAAAGTCAGTGAATTTTTAAAGAACATTATAGTAATGTCACAATTTTAGGAAGATAATCTTAACTGCAGAAAATATGCTAGACTGAAAAGAAGAAAGACTGGAGTTAGAAAAGTGAATCTGTAGACTATTTTACCATTGGCGTTAGGGATGATATGGCTTAAAATAAGAAAGTACCATGGAATTTGGTAGCAAAGCTAGGCATAGGTTTGGTGACTGGATGATTGGGTGTCATGAGAGGGGACAGGTGCAGGGCAGTTTGTTTTGACTTGATTTTGCTACTGTGTCTCTTCTGGTTCCATATGAATTTTAGGATTGTTTTCTCTTGTGAGAAGTACTATTGTTTTGATTAGAATTGCATTAAACCTATATATTAATTTTGAAAGTGTGACCATTTTGACAGTGTTGGTTCTACCTGTCCAGGAACAGGGATATCTTTCCAGTTTTTTGTTTGTTTGTTTGTTTGTTTTGGTACTGGGGATCAAATTCACAACCTTGCGCTTGCCAGGCAGGTACTTATTCCACTGAGTTATATCCCCAGCCCATCTTTCCAGTTTTTGATGTCCTCTTCAATCTTCTTTTTCAGAGGTCTGTAGTTTGCATTGTAGAGGACTTTCATTTCCTGGGTTAGGCTGATTTCTAAGTATTTACTTTTTCTTGATGCTGTTATGAATGGTATTATTTTCCTATTTTTTTTCCTCTGGGTTCACTATTGCTGTACAGGAACACTTGATTTTTGTTTGTTTTTGTATCGGGCTACATTGGTGAATTTGTTTAATTCTAGAATTCTTTTGGTGGAATTTTTTGGTTCTTCTATATAGAGAGAGGATCATGTCATCTGCAAATAATAATTTGACTTCTTCCTTTCCTATATTTGTCTCTCTTATTTCTTTCTCTTACCCACTGCTCTGACTAGGGTTTTGAGTACTGTACTGTACTGAGCCAGTGTGGTGAGAGTGGGTATCCTTGCCTTGTTTCCGATTTCAGTGGGAGAACTTGCAGCTTTTCCCCATTTAATATGATGTTGGCCTTGGTGTATGTTGAATGGCTTTTTGTCAGAGTGAGATAAGGTCCTTCTGTACTACTTTCTGTTGCAGTTAAGATTGTGGCATAGGTGCAGAGGATGGAAGATTACTGAGAGTTAAAGTCCAGTTCAAACTCCAAGAAGGTCCAGAGGGACTATGCTTAATGAGACCCCACAGTGTGAGCATCTCCTAAGGACAGCCCCAAACTGAAACTTCTTTTTATTGATAGAACCAGGAAGCAAAGATAAAGGACAAAGGAGGGATGTCAGTGCAGAAATTCATGTAGGGGAAAGAAGGAGGACAGGACAGAGTAAGGTCAGAGTGGTCTGTTACATGACTGACCTCAGAGCCAGTCTGGTTAGTAAATTGGAGTATAGGGAGACGAGAGCCAGAGCATTCATTCCTTAAGGTCGTGTGTTTGGATCCTACTGGGATATTTGGCCCTGTAGGCAGTCTTTTACTCTCTAACCACACATTCTGGGGGTGGGGCATGTGGCTCCCAAAGTTCCTTATCTCTGCATCCCATATCATACACACCTCTGGCCAGTTTTATTCAGGGTTTTTTTTTTTTTGTTTTGGTACGGGAATCGAGAATTTACCACCGCACGCTTGCCAGGCAGGCACTTAAGCTGCTGAGCTAAATCCCCAGCCCCAGGGCTTTTTTTTTTTTAAATCGTGAATCAATGTTGAGTTTTGTCAAAAGTTTTTTCTGCATCTGTGGAGATGATCATGTGATTTTTGTCCTTGTGTTTCTTTATGCGGCATACTACATTTACTAATGTGGTCATTGAAACATCTGTTTCTGGGATGAAGCCTGTGTGATCATGGTGTGTGATCTTTTTGAAAATGTGCTGCATTCTGTTGAGGGCATTCTGTTGAGGGCAGTGTAGATTTATTTGCTCACGCAAGGGAAAGTAGTTTTGTTACATTGTAATTTTAAGGCTGAAGTGACCCCAAAGACTAAGGTATTGAGAGGGCTTGATTTCCCAGTGCAGTAGTGTTTAGAGGTAGGGCCAAGATAGATAAGTGGATCATGGGGTGCCGACCCATCAATGGACTAATCCATGGATCAGTTTATACCTGAATTGGCTGTTAGAGGTTAGGCCCCTAAACCTGTGGAGCCAACCTGTCTTGTGCTGAAACTTGAAGCCATGAAACAATTCAACTGTTACTCTGTTTTTTCTAGGTATTTTATTCTTAGTGACAGAAAGCTGACAAATGCACTGTACATGTAGTTCCTTTTCATATATACACACATAATTTGCATATGTGTGAGGGTCAGACCTTTGTATTTCTTTTTTTTTGTCTTTTTGAGACAGGGTCTCTCTATGCAATTCAGGCTGGCCTTGAGCTCACTTTGTAGCCTAGGCTGGTTTCGAACTCGCAGTGATCCTCTTGCCTCAGCCTCCTGAGTGCTGGGATTACAGGTGTGAGCCACCATGCCGGGTTTATAATAGTGATTTCCTCAAACTTTTCTTTTTTTTTTTTTTGGACTGGGGATCGAACTCACGATGGCCTGCTTGCAAGGCAGGCACTTATGCCTGCAGCTGAGCTAAATCCTCAGCCCTTTTAGAGGCTGCTTTTTTTTTTTTTTTTTAAACTGAGATAAGAGCTGGGCATGGTGGTGCACTCCTGTAATCCCAGCAATGGGGAGGCTGAGGCAGGAGGATTGTTTTTTGTTTTTTGTTTGTTTTTTTGGTACTGGGGATTGAACTCAGGACCTTGTGCTTGCCAGGCAGGCACTTAGCTATATCCCCAGCCCTGTATTTCTATAAAAAATGTTTAGTCTAAAGTTGTTGGCTGATGGCTAGTTTTTAGTTAATTTTCCCCCATTAATTTCCTTTACTTAGATTAAAAAAATGCATACAATACAGATTCCTTTTAAAAATCCAAACCTAGTGAGGAAGAGGGCCCCTGTTCCCTCACTCCCTGCCCACCGTTCACCTGTGGGATGCTTTGTGTGTGTGTAGCCTTGTGATTTTCCTGAAGTGTTTGGAGATGCTCCACAACCCACCAGACTTACATGGTGCTGTTTTCTGTATGTTTAATTTTTCCTGCTTAGCTCCCCCCGCCCCAAAACTGTGTTTTACTGTGTAGTTCAAGATGCCCTTAAGCTCACTATGTGTAGCCCAGGCTGACCTTGCTTGCCTCAGGCTGGGATTATGGGCGAGTGCTTCCATACTTGGCTTGCCTAGTGTTTTTGTTTCAAAATAACTTCAGACTCCAAAGAAGAGTTGTAGGTATGTTTAAAGAGATTTTTTTTTTTTTTTCCTGAGCCATTATGCTGCTTCTTAGATGCCCCATCATCCTAAGTGGGGTAGTGTTTCCTGCAAAGATATTCTTTCACTTAACTATAGCATAGCAGTGAACATCAGGAAATTAATATATAGCTTTAAAAACATTTATATATATGGTATCACTGTTTTCACTGTTATACTGCATCTTATTTTTTACTGCATTAAAAAATATGTATTTTTTTTAAAGAGAATAAAGCCTTACAAAATAAAACAGAATAAAACTAATGAAAACAAAACAGGGGCTGGGGATTTAGCTCAGTGGCTTAAGTGCCTGCCTGGCAAGCACAAGGTTGTGAGTTCAATCGCTGTTACAAAAAAAAAAAAAAAAAAAAAAAAAAAAAAAAAAAAAAAAAAAAAAAAAAAAAAAAAAAAAAAAAAAAAAAAAAAAAAAAAAAAAAAAAAAAAAAAAAAAAAAAAAAAAAAAAAGAAAAAAAAGTTAAAAGTGGTACAGAACTTCCAAAACAGAATTGATAGGAAATCAACAATGGCTACCATAATATGTCTTGTTATCTTCACAGTAGTTGTCCATACTATCAGACTTAATAAAATCAAAGCAGAATAAAACCAATCAAAACAGAACGTTAAATAAAACAAAGCAATAAATCAAAACATAACAATACTAGATCTAAAAAATAAGACAGAAGGAAATCCCCCATAGATACTATATTGTATACTTGTTATCCTAATAGATGCTCAGACTACTGGCCTTAGGCCTGCAAAGTCAATCGAACAGTACAAGCGTTTAGTTGTTTTTGTACCTATGGTGTGTGTATGTGTGTGGGTGCCTCTTGATTCTCAACCTGTGTGCCTGTTGGCTCAAGAGAAGGGCAGACTGTCTTCTCTTCCTGGCTTCTCTTCGCAAACCTCCATGTGGTTTGCAGCTTATAAGAAGGGTAGATTGGCTTCTTGTTCTACTCCTCCTCCCAGACTCTGCCAACTCATAGGAAGGGCAAAGTCTAACGTAAAAATATTGTTTATTACTTTCTGATTTTTATTATTGTATATGTACTACATTTCTCCTTTTAAGTGAATTCATTCTTATAATTGCATTTATTTCATAATGACATGTTAAGTTTATAGTTGTATTTTTAAGGCTTGGTTTGTATATCTCTGTCTTTTTTTCCTATTATTTTTTAATTGTGGAAAATATATTTAACATAAGTTTTATTCCCATGCTCTTTGTGCTTCTGAGAATTCAACCCAGGAGTGCTCTACCACTGAGTTACATACCCACCCTTTTCATTTTTTATTTTGAGCCAGGTTGTGTAGGCTGGTCTTGAACTTGTGATCTTGTCTCAGACACCTAAATAGCTGGGATCACAGGTATGTGCTACCATTCTTGGCAAATTTTACTGTTTATAGTAAGTTTTAAGTGTGCCATTCAGTGATACTGAGTAAACTCACAAGTGTCACAACTATCATCATTATGTATTTTCCAAACATTTTTATCATTCTCAGCTGAAAATCTATACCCAGAAAATATTGACTTCTCCTTTACTGATATCCTCTAATATTCTTTCTGTCTTTATTAATTTGCTTAAACTAGGTAGTTTAGGGAAGTGGACTTAAGTAATTTTCTTTCTATCTATCTATCTTTCTTTTTTTGTCTTTTTGAGACAGAATCTCTCTGTGCAGTTTAGGCAAGCCTTGAGCTCACTTTGTAACCCAGGCTGGTCTGGAATTTGCAATGAACAATTCCCTTGCCTCAGTCTCCTGAGTACTGGGATTACAGGCGTGCACAACCATGCCTGGCTTGTTAGCTATTTTCTTATTGTTGTGTAACCATCACTACCATCCAACTCCAGCTTCCATTAATCACTAACACTCATGGGCCCTGGAAACTACCTTTGTACCTTTGTACTTTCTGTCTCTATGAACTTGACTCCTCTAAGGGACTCACTTAAATGGATCATACAATTTTTGTCTTTTCATGCCTGGTTTCTTTCACTTAGCTTAATGTTTTTAAGATTCATCCAGATAGTAGCGAATTATAGCGGTTTCTTCCCTATTTAAGTAGAATATTCCATTGTATGTATTTATCACATTTATTTATTTATTTATTTATTTATTCATTCATTTATTCATTCATTCAATGGTAGATGGACGTGTAGGTTGCTTCCATTCTCGGCTATTTTAACGAATCTTACTGTGAATGTGACCTGCTTCTGCTTGCTGGATCATGTGGTGATTTCCCCTCTGCCCCACTGTGTAACTCATTTTAGTGCAGGCAGCCTGTGCATGCAGAGGTGAGGATATGGTATGGTGACATATTTAGTTCTGATATGGGGCACTGTGATATGCCCAGGGAAGGTGCTAGTAATTCCATTTTTACTGTTTTGAGGAATTATTATAGTGTTTTTCCATAGTAATAGCACTCCTTTACATTCTCACCAACAGTGTACAAGGGTTCCAGTGTCTCCATGTCTTAACCAGCATTTGTTACTATCCATTTTTGTAATTATAGCTGTCCTGCTGGGTGTAAAGTGATGTCACATTGTGCAGACAAGGACTGGCTTGTTATTGGCCTCTGCCACTCTGTTCTCTGCTGGACTATGGTCTGGTCTTCCTATTCTGATTGTTCCCTTTCTCCTTGAATTGAGGAACTTTAAAATTTTCTCTTTTTCCAATATGAGTGAATTGCAATTTATTAAAATTCACAGGAAACTGCCAATTCTATTGAAGTTTGAAATAGGAAGAACTAATTGATGAGAGGCTGATTGGTTTTTGGAAATGATAGAAAATGAGAATCATGCAGAACACCAGTCAGGATTGCTCAAGGTGCCAAGATATTGTCAAGGAAGAAGCCTTGACAAGCACTAGTAAAAAATATTTGAATATTTTAGTGGTCTTTTTGTCATTGCACATTTTTTTCCAGTTAGATTTTTCTTTCTGCCTAAATTGCGTTCTTAAAGCTGTAAAAAGCTAGAAAATACTCTTAGTATCTTTTGACTGTGGGAACTACTTAGGATAGTCTCATATGCTGATATGGTACATCATGGGCCTATGCATGGCAGAGCATAAGTGATGGTCAAGTGTGATGCTCTGGCTTGTTTATGAGGGCATATCCCTAGCCTGTGCATGGTAGAGAGAGGGGAGTGACATGCAGGTGTGTACTTGGGCCCTAGTCAAGTAGCTGGCGCTCTGCCCAGTCTGGGTAAAGGCTTTGTGGGAGATATATTAGCACCAAACAAGAGCTGGACTGGTTTGGGGCTCAGAGAGTGGAGCTGGCCTCAGAGGGAAGGGTACTGCTGAGAGAATAGACACAGGTGGGTGGGGCAGGGTTACTTCAGAAAGATGAATAGTGTATGCTTGGAAAGAGCCAGGTATCTAAATGGCCCAGGATGGATGTGACTAGAGGGTCCTGTGATAGTTTCCCATTATGAAACCTTTGGCTGGACTGGAGGAAGTGACAAATACTGTAGATCTCTGGAGGTAAAAGTAGTGTAGATCTCTGTTTTTTGAGACAAGGTCTTGCCATGTGGCCTAGGCTGTCCTTGAACTCATAGCAATCCTCTTGCCTCAGCCTCCCAGAGTGCTAGGATTATAGGCGTGCACTACCACATCCTACTATAGGTTTCTGGAGTGGAACCTGTTTATGTTGGTTTTAGTGTAATCTCTGAACCCTCAATCAGTGTGGCTCTTCCTGGATACAGAGGTGAGCCTGAGGCTGTGTGACTTACACCATATTGTCCCTGTTTTGTGTCTTCTGTGATCGTCCCACACCTCAAGCTTGGGATCAAATTCAGGGCTGTGTGTGTGTGTGTGTGTGTGTGTCTCCCTATGCAGTCAGGCTGTCCTTGAATTCAGTTTGTAGCCCAGGCTGGTCTCAAACTTGCAGTGATCCTCTGGCCTCAGCCTCCCAACTGCTGGAATTACAGGCATGTACCATACCACCGTGCCTGGCTTTAGGACGTCAAACATGCTGGGCAGATGCTCTTGTCACTCATTTGCACCTCAGTCTTCTAACAGCCATTCTTGATACTCTACAGCCTTATAATTTCTAGTAGATTGCATGAACTTTTGTCTTAAATTGCCCAGAGTAAATTAAAGGAAAGTGAGTATGGGAAAGTCTCTATAGGTGCATCCTCAGCCATGTGTCTGTGAGTGCTCACTTGGACCTGCTGTGGAGGCAGGAGCTGGTCACAGGGGAGGCTGGCTGGCTAGTGTGTCTGGGCGGAAGTTGTCATGGTGCTATAATATGGTGACTCCAGTGGAAAGCAGGTTGTTAATTGGCAGGTTCAGTAACTTGATTTTCTCAGTAAAACAGATTGTGTTTATTGTAACTGCACTCTCAAAAGAAACTGATGTTTAAACTAGAAAATTAGCGTATTTATTGGTGGTAAGAAATATGTAATGTACCACTGTTTTCATGTAGCATATTGCATAGAAAGTCAAACTGTTTCCTTCTCTCCTCCCGTCTCCCCTCCCCCCTGCCCTGCCCTCCCCCTTCCCTCCCCCTCCCCTCCCTTTCCTTGTCTTTTTGAGACAGGGCCTCTCTTTGCAATTCAGGCTGGCTTTCAACTCACTTTGTATCCTCAGGCTGGTTTCAAGCTCACAATGATCTTCCTTACTCAGACTCCCAAGTGCAGGGATTACAGGTGTGTGCTACCATGTCCAGCTCAAACTGAAAGTTTCTTGACCCCTAACTCCTGGCCCAGTAGTCACCAGTCATACGGAAGGAGTTCTGGTCATGGCTGTCTTTTGTTTTTGTTTTTGTTTCCCCTTGGAAGACCTGAAGGGTTCATAAGAGCAGTTTGGATGAATGGAACTCTTAAGTAGAGGGTTAGAGTGGGAAAGGCACTTATATTCCTGGGACCATCAACCAACATATTTGCACAGGGTACATTTGTAATGACCAGTTTGAGTACTCATATGCTGAGTTTGCTCTGCCTTCTTTGTAGATTGGATTGCCTGAAGATTCAGACCAGGGTTAGTTAGCCATTGAGCATAGAGTTGGATTGCTAAGTGAATTCTTTGTGTCAGACCTGTGTGAGGAGCACAAGTGGCTTCCTTGTTACCCCTTGTGGGGAGTCAGTGATGGCCAAGAGGAGGAGGCAGGAAGAAGACTGCTACATTGTACTCACCTATGATGTTCTGGCCTAACAGCATGAATGGGTGAGTGATTATTTTCTGGGCCTTGAGTTTAGAATCTCGACCCAGAGGTTCTTGAAGGCCTTGAACACTGGATCGGACTCATCTAAAGACCTGTTTATGTGCACATCAGGTGGTTAATGCTGGCTGAGTGGCTGCTGACTAGAGTACCACATGCAGCCTCTTCTGTGGGCTGGGCTGGACTACTCACAGGTGGTGACCTGACAGCTCGAGAGCCAGCACAGCACAGCTGTGACAAGGCGTGATCTGGCCCCATATTATAGAGAGAGAATCTGTACACCCTATGGGTCTAGGCAGCTATGAGGTATGCCTAGGAAAGGGTGAGGAATGCAAACCCTATCTCTGGGGGAAGAGCATCAGTATCGTGTTTTTGGAGGGCTGGTAGGACAGGATCTGTATCAGTCATTTTTTTTTTTTTTAAACGTACAGTGCCTGACAGAGCCCTAGATAAGGGCACCAAGGATGGAGAGACCGTGTGTGTGTGTGTGTGTGTGTGTGTGTGTGTGTGTGTGTTTAGCTGTGCAGTTTAGGCTGATCTTGAACTCACTGTATACTCCAGGCTGGCCTTGAACCCATGGCAATCCTCTTGCCTTAGCTTCACAAATGCGGAATGATAGGTATACACCATCACCATGCTCACTTAGTTTGTTTGTTTCTTTCTTTCCCACAGAGACGGCTAATCAGGGGTTAAGTAGGAGATGGAAAGTGAATCAAAATCTGTTCTAGCCTTTTGAAATTCCTTAAATGCAGTTTCTGGGGCTACTTTGGATATTAATTGTGTTTTCCAAATTTAGGAACAAACTCTTCTTTTTCTGCCAAGGGGAAAACAACAAGACAAAAGAGAAAAGAAAATCTCATATGTTGAAGGGCTTCATTCTCTTTCTCCCCACCCTCTTGGTAATTAGCTGGTGACACTGATATGGAGAGATACTCAAGATCAGGGTGGCAGAGAGTGCTCTGCAGGGCTGAAGACACACCATTTTGGGAGCTATAGCAAGGCCTTCTTAGTCCTTGTATCAGCCCAGGAAATTTATATTTGTAATCCCATGGAAAATTTATTGGAATTCCAGTAAGCTAATTCCAGTCTACCACTTTCAGTGCAACCCGTGGCAAGAATAAAGACACTAAGACATAATTATAGTTATGGAAATCCAAGGGGCCCTAAGTTTGGCCAGGATGAAGGTTCATCTGAACTAAGGCCACAACCCAGGACCCAATCCAGGTTTTATTAATTCTTCATGAAGGACGCAGCATGGGGATGAGTGACAGTGAGAATGGCAGGAAGTATGTGAGTGCTGTGAGCTGGGCTAGGTAGGAGGCCTGAGGTCACTTTTGAGATACGCAGAGAGAGTAATCTGTATAACACAGCTGAGGTAGTATCTAATGTTTTTGCTTCAGCTCTGATGTACAATCTTTTCCACCCTGGAAAGTCATAGCCTCTTACTTGAGGCTTAGTCCCATTTGACAGTGTGGAGTTGGTGGCCCTTCATCCTGCCTGGCTCAACCACATGTTTTGGGAGTCACTAGGTGGGGAAACTGTGATTGTCAGCACACCTTGCTTCAAAGACCACACATGAGCACCACAATTAGCGCTCTTTACATTGTTTAAAGCCAACTGAAAGGATAAAGAAACAGCCTAGCCAGCTCTGTACATATTGTGCATGGAGATAAGGCCAAGTTTAGCCAAAATGGAGATAACTGCTCTTCTTTTGAGGATAATCATCCAGGCAGCCTTGACAGGGAGCTCCTATGTTCCTGAGGAGGAGGTTGCCTGTACTCCAAGCTCCCCCTGTGCTTTCTGGAGGCCAAAAGGAGCCGGTGGCAAATTGAGCTCAACATTTTTCTTAGCTTTGTAGAAGGTAGTCTCCCCTCTGCCGTGGAGAAGATGATTGTTGCCTTGTGTGTAGAGCTGTGGGTAAAGGAGAGCCTGAGGCTTGGTTTTCTGGTGGGAAGGACTGTCCTTCTCATGGTCTCCCTCCCACCGTGCAGTCCTAAGGGCAGGTTGAGGGTGGTAGTGAGATCTCCCTCTCCTCACTATTTGCCACTACTGGAACTGTGTCAAAGTTGACCTCCAACTCAAGTGTCAGGGTGAAAGTGTGTTGAGGCCATGGGGGAAAGGGTGTCAGTCACTCCAGAACAGTTCTTTGTCCTCCTCATGTGAGAGTTACATTTTTCCCTTTTCTGCCATTGCAGGCCTCCTCAGGGGGAATCCGTTACTCATCCGTCTGGACTGGCTCTGGCTTTTATTACTGGTATTGGTTATTAAACCAAAGGCCTTGTTCATGGTAGGCAAAAGTTCTACCACTGAATTTCATCTGCTGCCCTTTGAAAAAAAGTTAATTTAATTTTAAATACAGATTCTCACTGTGTAGGCTTGCCTTGAACTCATTCTGTAGCCCAAGCCCTGAACTCTTGATGGTCCTCTTGCTTCAGCCTCTTGATTATTGGAATTATAGGTATGAGCTGTCACACCCACCAAAAAATTTGAGATAGAAACTTGCTGAGTTGCCCAGGTTAGGCTCAAACTTGTGATCCTCCTGCCTCAGCCTCCTGAGTAGCTAGGAGTACAGCATGCACCACCATACCCAGCTTCTGACTCCTTTTAAATGTGAGCTATGAGACCAGAGATATAGCTCAGTGGCACAAGCGCCTGCCTGGCAAGCACAAGGTCTGAGTTCAATTCCTGGTATCAAAAAAAAAAAAAAAAAATTTATGTATATGTCTATGTGAGTTAGCAGTCTCTGTATTCATGCAGGCCTTGACTTCTGTAACCTGACAAGGATGTGGAAGTGACCTGTGGACGCTTTTTCTGGGGAGGCAGGAGGTAGCTTATTTGTGCCATGAGGTGTGGGTTCCGGGGAGGGTGGGCTCTGCCTGCTGGGGCCTGGGGCCAGAAAGGGAGTGTGTCCTGTTACCTCTCCAGGCTTTCTGGAAAGCTTGAGCTGGCAGCATGGGACCTAGAGTAGACCTTAGAGTTGACTCCTGGAAAACCCAGCAGAATTGGCAAACCCTCGTGCAGTTTGCATTTTTATGGGTGGTCTTGCAGTTCACAGAGTGGCTCTGCCTCGTCCCTTGGACTGGCCTGGCCCAGTGTACACTCTCCCTGGGCTGTCCAGTTGACCTGGCACACTACTGTTAGACTTTTGGGAAGCAGTTTTATTTGAAGACACTTTGTGGTGAAGCTTTATTACCTAGGTAAAGTGTTCTGCCCCAGAGGCGCATACCTGGTGCTTGGTAAGTCAGAGTGAGTGTGTTGAGAACATGCTCCTTTCAGAGTTGCTAACCTGGTTGTGTGTTGTCAGCTGGTCCCTAGTGGTTCAGAGCTTAGCTTTCCAGAGAGCCCTAGGGTGAGCATGTGTGTCTTCTCCCTCTGAGGTCTCCCTCACAGGCTCATGTACACATGGCTCATGCTTGTAGCTCAGCATCCTGACCCTCTGAGACTGGGTGGGTTTTTTTCTCTTACTTCATGGTGACTTCCTGGAACATGTAGACCCTATGTGGAAATAGACCACTTCATAAGCACTGAGAACTGTTGTCATCATTACTGTTAATTTGCTCATGAAACACAGACTCTCTTCAGCTTATCTGGCATGTTACATAGGTGGGATATGTTGTGGAAACTAGCTTTGGCTAGAAGTAAAACAACTGCTTTTGAGGTAGTTCAAGCCGTGTCTTTGTCTTCTGTTAGCTGTTGACTGGGTGGATGACAAAAGGCCACAGTGTGCTGTCTTCAATAATTACATGAGGATGGACATCACTTCCTGAACAGAGACAGCTGCAAAAACTTGGAAGAAGTTTAAAGCTGCAGAAGGTGGGGTTCAGTAGTGTTGGGCAGGCCTGGGCCTGACAGAACTGAGGTGGGTTCTTCTTACCTCTGAGAGCTGAGCTCCTTGTTCCCAGCCCCTTCCTAGGCAGGCACCCAGAAGCAGTGGTCTGTTCTTTGTGGCATCCTAAAAGTCAGCATCCTGAACAGCCTAGAGCTGCTGCAATTCCATAGGTTCTTTCTTCCATGTCTTTGAAATTTAAATTTACCAAGTTATTTAGCTGTGTTCACTGGCTTGTCTTTGAAGAACTTTAATGCAGATTATCCATAAGATATCTATCCTTATTTGCCTTTGAATTTTAGATATCTTCTAAGGAGCAGAGTCTTGAGTTTCTATCCTTTCTCTATCAGAGGATGTTGTTTATTTGGAAAAAGAAAGAAAATCAGCAATTTGGTAGAGATAGACACCTGGTAGCCGAGAGGTGGAGCTTGGTGGCCTCCCCAGCAGGTGTGCCCTAACTTTTGTGGCTGGGTGTGCAGGTACAGAGGAGTTGGCTGGTGAGCTCAAGGTAGGGAATGGGACATGAATGTCTCACTGAATTTTAACCTTAATAATTTATACTTTATGATAGAAATAAACTTTCATAGAGATGTCTAAAATCAATTGCAGTGAAATTTAGTTAACTGTATTATGGCAAATGGTAGTTGATGCAGTCTCATTAAATAGCAGAGGAGAAATGAAAAGCAGTGCTGTCCTATGAGTACCAGTTTATTCAAGTGAAACAATGTGTACATGTTGCCTTTGTTTTACTAACAGATTGCTTTAAGTTGTAAGTGATTACTGTGTGCTTATTTTATAGTTATGTTGAGAGGAGGGGCCATGCAAATAAGGCAGTGGTAATGTAAAAACTTGTAAATTTTAAATTTCAGTCATTAAAGTTTAGATTTTGTAAATGTGTATCCCCACCTGGCATTACAGTGTTGATAGGAGTCCTATGTGGCCACAGAGACTTTGTGAGGTCACTGGAGTGGACATGCACAACATTTCACTGAAGGAGGTGGTCTTTGTACATGTGTGCTTCTCCTGCCCTCCACCTGCTCTCTCGCTCTCCTTCCTTCCGGTACCAGGGATCGAACTCTCGACCTTGCACTTGCCAGGCAGATGCTTATGCAGCTGAGCTAAATCCCCGGCCCTCCCTCCATCCTTTCTGCACATTCCCTGTGTCTTTATGTGCTTGCCCTAGGAGCTGGATGCACTGGGCCTAGGGCTCATCCAACCTGGGGCAAGATTCTTCTTCACTTTCTGGGAAACTTTTTTCTTTAGGTTTTGTGTATATATAAACCAACCACTTTGTACCGAAAGAAAAAGTTTCATGAATTGGAAATTTTTTCTTCTTCTTTTTTCTAGCTACCCCAGTACCTTAATATGTTAAAAAGACATTCAAAGAGTAGAACACTATTTTCTAGAAAGATAGTCAAGCCAGCTCTGGCATGTCAAATGTGGGTAAGTGGACGCCATTATTTTCTTGTTCTTGTTGCTTGCTCTTTTATTCTATTTTATTTTTATTTTTTTGAGACAGTCTTGCTATGTAGTTCAAGTAGCATTGAGCACTTTAGTCAGGCTGGCAGTCTTTCAGTCTTTCTACCTCAGCCTCCTAGGTGCTGGAATTACAAGTACATACCACCATGCCTGGTGATATTTTCCCTTTTTAAAGCCATATTTAAGACAAATAGAAGTTTTTGGACTCTGAAGTTCTGTTTTAAGAGAGAGAGATTGGTGTTCTTAGGTACATAACCCAGCCATGGGTCTTGGTTCCCACCCACCTTAGTTTGCACAGATTATCATTGTGACTGTTTAATAAGTGTCTTTACTCTTTTCTTTGACCTTGTTTATCTTTTTGTTTAGAATTTTGCATATGAAAGACTGAAAATGCTTCACATTTCCCAGAAATTCCAGGTTCTGGTTAGGAATTCTTTTTTCAACTTGAGTTTGAAGTTGGACATAGGCGTTATGCTTGACTAGTGTATCACAAAAGCAGATAAAACTTTCATGTTTAGTCACGATTTCTGGTTCACCACCCAGTGTATGTCCTCTGTTCTTAATCTGACAGTACTGTAGGAGACTGATATAGAATCCTGCCCTGCCCTCCCCTGCCCTCCCCTCCCCCTCCTTCTCTGCCCTCTCCTCCCCTCCCCTCCCCTCCCCTCCCCTTCTTTCCCTTTCTTCTCCCTCTTCCCCTTCTCCTTTTTAAATTTTTAAATTTTTGAGACAGGGTGTCACAGAGTTGCTCAGATGGGATTTAGAAATTTGTGATCTTCCTGCCTCCTGAGTATTAGAATTAAAGGTGTGTGCCACCACATCTGGTGGCTCTCTCTTTCTTTTTTTTTGAGACGAGGTCTCACTATGCAGTTCAGGCTGGCCTTGAACTCACTTTTGTAGCCCAGGCTGGCCTTGAACTTGCAGCAATTCTCCTGCCTCAGCCTCCTGAGTGCAAGGTTGCAGGTGTGCGCCATCACACCTGGCATTTAAAAAAAATCATTATTATTTGTTTTTTGAGATAGGGTCTCGATATGCAGTTCAGGCTGGCCTTGAACTCATTTTGTAGCCCAGCCTGACCTTGAACTTGAAGCACTTCTCCTGCCTCAGCCTCCCAAGTGCTAGAATTACAGATATGCACTACCACACCCTACTAAAAATTCTTAATGACTGAAAACATGTAACACCTGCTGGAAGAACCACTTGTTCTTGCCTTTTGTTACGGTTTAGATCTAAACTAATTCTTATCTGTGTGGAAGGTGATTGGCTTGTGGGGGCTCTGTAGTCATCACTGGATTCATTTGTTGATGAGCTAAATAACTGAACTTGCTCTTGGTGAGGCCTGAGCTTGGTTGGAAGAGGCAGGTCACTGGGGATGTGACTTAGGAGGATGCATCTCTCTCTCTCTCTGGCTCCTCCCTTCCCTCTCTGCTTCCTGGCTGACATGGAATGAGCAGCAGTCCTTGGCATAGGCCCTTTTCCATGCCATTTTTGCCTTGAAGCTAGCTGGCCGCAGACCAAAACTGGGGACCAATACTGGTATGTTGTGGATATCGGGCTTTGTGTCTCAGTGACAGGAATGTGACTGAGACACCCATCTTAGGACTTATTATGTTTTGGGTTGCAGGTCCAATCCACAAGCCTTTTCTAGTTCAGTGTCTGCACACTTTAGGAATTCTGAGCATTGCATAGGTCTCTGTCCCCTTTGCAAAAGTGATGAGAATATGTATTCTCTTGTTAGATAAAATGTAGGTTCAGCCACAGAGAGCATTTGAGTTTCAGTTTTACTTCCTGTTCTGGTCCTGGGCCAAGCTTTCCATGCATATCCCTGGTACTGTCCTGCTCTGTGCAGATCCTCCACAAGGATCTTAGAGTAATCGTATCTTGACCTTTCCTTGTTTGATGCAGCAGATACTGATTGTACATCTTGAATGTTCCCAGCATCATTTGGGTCTATCCTGTGTGAAAAACAGATGTACAAGTGGGGGTGCCCAGACCCTTCCTGGTCCTTGGGAAGACTGTATTCCTCTTCCTAATGCTGGGTACTGGGATGTGGTGGGGTGATGCATCAGGCAAGAACTAATGCCTCCCCATGGAGCCAGTTGGTGAGACAGTAAGACAGGACTGGGGACAGATAACAGGAGTGCTGGGTATGTGCTACTGAAGTATGGCTTACAGACTTCATGTGCTCTCATAAGTTAACCTGTTTGTTTCTGCTTCTCATCCACCTAGAACAGGAATTTTTTTCTGAAAAGATTCATTGGTGGCTTTGATATCAGAGGTCTCTGTTATGTGTTATCCTTTGTTGTTCACAAGCTTTTCAAATATAAAAACCAGTCAGTTAGCCCGGTCTCTGCCCTTGATATCAAATTTGCTGGGACACGACCTGTTTACCACTGAGGTTTTCTGTCTGCCTGGAACATGATGGGTGTTTATTTAGTCTTAGTGGTTGACCTTTACTCTGAGTGCTGATGTCCCCCAGGTTCCATCAGCTGTAGACTAAAGGGCAGGATCAAGCTGTCCTGATGGGCTCTGTGAATGCATCTCAAAAAACAGGTTCTTTCAGGGACCTCTGAGGTGCTCAGCCTAGAGTAAAGGTTGAGCTTCACCAGAAGCTGGGGAAAGACCGGCACTGCTCACATCCTTTCTTGACCTGTGTTTCTGGGGTATAAAGAAGTTATCAGTCTTCCCAAGAAGGCTGCTGGTGGGCGCATTTAGGGGACACTGAGGAGGTCAGACATTTGTTTGCAGCAGGATTGAGGAAGGAAGGGTGATGTCAGGATTGGGGGCTCAGAGTGACAGATGGACAATGGCTATGCTCTTGGGAGCCAGATATGGTGTAAAGTAGAATTAGTGATGAGCTCAAGGTTTAGTGGGAGTGTTCTGAGAAAACTTTCTGGTGTCTTTGGAGAAAATATTCTGGAAGTTATCAGATGTGTAATGGCTGTTAGGCCTAGATTCTCGGAGCCCAATACCAGAGTGGTCGGCATCTTTTCCCCTATCCCCACATGTGGGCAGAGTGTTTGCTGATATTCTGCTACTACTCTATCTGTAAAGACCTGGTTAAGAGCATTTTTTGGGTGTGTTTACATTCATTTTTCCAATCACTGTAAACCTCTTGAAGACTAGGTTTCTTAGTTTTAAAAAACAAATTTTTGGATACCTTGTATGATACAGTGTATGCTTCCATGTAGTAGGCACTTAAATATTTAGTGACTTGACTAGCTTATTGAAATTTTCTGGATTTAGTCATTTTTGTAAACTTCTTTTTAGGTTGTTGGACATTTGAATTTTTTTTTTTTGGCTTTTTGAGACAAGGTCTCTCTGCAGTTCAGGCTGGCCTTGAGCCCACCTTGTAGCCCAGACTGATCTCACAAGATCCTCCTACTTCAGCCTCCTGAGTGCTGGGATTACAGGCGTGAGCCACTACACCTGGCTGACATTTGAAATATTAAGGTCAGTGATGGCTTGTGCCTTTTAGAGCTTTCACGGATAAACAGCTGGTTGTAGCACTCATGCCATAGGTTTGCCACCACTGACTTAGGTGGATTATTATTACTAATTTTTATTTTTTATTTTTTTGGTACTGAGGATCGAACTCACGACCTTATGCTTGCCAGGCAGGTGCTTGTGCCACTGAGCTAAATCCCTGGCCCCCTTAGGTGGATAATTGTTGGTAGCAGAATGCATATAAAAATAAATTACAGCATTCCTATGACATAACAAAGCATTTTGAATTTATATAGTACATCAGCATGTTCTTACTGTTAAAAAACTATTTCCAGAATTACAGAATAGGTGGGTGTTTCTTTGGACTATTTTCTGAATGCTGCCCTCTTCCTGGAGGTAACTGTGTTATCTATAGGTTGAAGAATTCCATCCTGAGAATCTGATAGTGAATTTTGTGACTATGATTTGTTTTAGGGGCATCATGGTAGTGGGTTGTACACTGTCTCTGCTGTATGAAGGTTGATGGCTTTTTGTTTTGTTTTTAAAGCAGGCAGTTCCAGCCAAGGGGGAAACTAAACAGGATTGCTGCATGAAAACTGAGCTGGTGAGAGAAGGTAAGGAGTATGTTTGCTGGATGGAGAGGTGACATTGTCCACCTGCTATTTGTCCAAGGCTACTGACTTTATTTGTACCCGGGGTTATTGTATAATTCCTCTTTGCATTCCTGAACGGACGGACGGACGGATGGACAGACAGACAGACACACACAGATACATATGGGAAGATCTGCTTGAGAAGGAAGAAACAAAAGTATGAAAAGCAAAACCTCCACATATCCTTACCTTAAAGTATACCCTGAAAGTGAAGGTGAATGGTTACATGAATGTTGCAGCAACTTCATTCATACCACTGAAAACTGGCACCCACTGTGGCCTTTCCTGATAACAGCTGGATAGGCAGACTGTGGTATATCCACATGATGGGATGATGAGCAGGTTGTGTGCATGGATCATGCAACAACAGGGATGAAGCTAATGCATGTTTTGCCAGGCGAAGGAGGCCATATGTCAGGCCACATGCTATGTTACTTCATTTATATATTCTGGATAAGGTGGACTAGAGGCTTGGAGGACCTAGAGAGCGGCATTGAAAGGGCAGTGGGAGGGAGTATGGGGAGGTGGCTGTTTGGTAAGGAGTAGATATGGACACTTGGTTCTGCACGTGCTAAAATGCTGTGCCCTGAGTGTGCACATGGCCTATCTGACCACACTGTAGAGCAGCTGGCTAGGTAACTTGGAATGCAGTGTACTTGCTGGGTCCTCTCCACCCCCAACAATGGTGGTTGGAATATGTAGGGGATCTGGCCCAGATCTGTCCTCCACTAGACACCAAGCTCCCCTTTTGCCTGCATTCTGCCCTCACCCTAACAACCTCTAGGTGGTATAGGTCTCCAGACAGATTGAGACCTCTTACCTGCTGGCTTCTTGAGTGCCATAGTGACCTAGTGCTCTCTGTCAGCTCTGGGGTTCATCTGCTCATGCTATGTTCTTTTCACTCACCAATGCCTCACCCTGTTTGTGAGACTCTTAACTGTCTGGTATTTGTTTCCTATCTGTTGGCCCCTTCCTGTCCCTATTCCTTCTCTGTTCTTTGGAATTTCCTAATGTATCAAGTGTAATGAGACTATTCAACCCCTTTTTTGCTAATATTTAGCTTTCTCTTTTCTTCTTTAGTGTCACCTAAACTAGTAGCTTTTTTTCTTTTATAGTAAACAGTATTAATACATGTCCATAAGTTATTTCTGTTTTTATATACAATTAATTTACCATTTATGAGTAAGTATGCATTTACTTTGGAATTTGGTATATAACCTCCCAAGTTAAGGAAGTTTCTGCCTATTGTTTTGTTAACGGCATGAAAAAATTGATTAATAGCTGTTGATTCATTCAGAAAAGATTATTAATTGCATACACAGTATGTGTTAGTCCTGTTGATTGATGTTAATACATACACAGTATGTATTAGTCCTATTGACTGGATGGACAGATAACACAATCAAAGAATGCCATGTATCAGGTGATAGGTGTGACAGCAAGGTGAAGAGGGTAGAGCTTTGGTCTGGCTGAAGCTTTCTTCTCTGTAGGGATGTAGTCGTGTGTCTCCTGCCTCAGCTCATCATCAGGTTAAGTGTACTCTTCTGTTTCCTGATGTGGAATGCGTTCTTGTTTCTCATCGTCCTGGAAATGACTATAAATTGTCCAGGGAGACAGCTTCCCAAAGAGGGATATCATGGAAGCTGCCCTCTCATTGACCCATCTCCCTGCTTATTTGTGTGAAGTTGCTTGGGGAGTGTTTTTTTATTTTTTTAAAGGCCGTTTCACTATGTAGTTCAGGCTGGTCTTGAGCTCATTATGTAGCGTAGGCTGGCCTCAGACTCTTGGTGATCCTTTGCCTCAGCCTTCCAAGTGCTAAGTATGCCACCATGCTCAGCACTGCAGCTCTATTTTTTATCTCTGACAACGCTCACTCTTTTTATACTGTGATGACTCCTCAGATTTAACCAGAAATTAATTTTAAGAAATAATTTTATATTTCTTCTGTTTGAAGTTAAGTGCTGGTTTGTGTTTCCTTTACTGAAAAGATTTCAGTAGATGTTTCAGAGAAGACAGCTGAATGAACTAACAGCTCCTGCTGGTGATGGGCCATGGAGGCCAGCTGCCAGCTGTGGTGATGCTCTCTCTTTCACAGATATTCTTATGGCTGCCGATGAAGGTCTTGCCGAGAAACCAGTGGGAGAAACTCCCATGGCTGCAGATGGGGAGACCAATGGGGCCTGTGAAAAGAGCGGCGACACCAGCCACATGGATGGAGCCAAACTCACTCACGAGAGCACCAGATCCAGCCCCCAGGAAGGTGGCCACAGAGCAGCTCGGATAGCGGAGAATGGGGTTTCAGAAAGAGACGCAGAAGTAGGGAAGCAGAATCATGTCACTGCTGATGACTTCGTTCAGACATCCGTCATCGGTAGCAATGGATACTTCTTAAACAAATCTGCTCTCCAGGGACAGCCCTCGAGGACTCCAAGCACCCTGGCCTCCTCACTTCCTGGCCATGCTGCAAAGACCCTGCCTGGGGTGGCCGGTAGAGGCAGGACTCCAAGTGTACTTCCTCAGGCACCGGCCACAGCACCGTTGCCTGGGCCTGGGGGAGCAGATGCAGAGGACCGAAAACCTGCAGCTACTAGCGCTGATGTCAAGGTTCACAGGGCACGCAAGACCATGCCGAAGTCCATTTTGGGCCTGGTAATTTTGTGCCTTCTCTTGCTGTTTCCTTTCTTTTCCTTTGTCTTAGTTATGGCAGGTAGACCTTTAATACTTGGTGTATTAAAGAGAAAAGGCAGTGAATGGCAGTGGTTGCATGGTAGTGGTCACTTCCAGCCTGTGAGCAGTCAGGAAATGCTGCCTTTGACACCTCCCCAGCTGTGGCTCTTTGGAAAGGGTTCTCTCACTCTGTGTGGCAATATGTCAGGCTCTATTGAGGAGACTGTTTCCTCATCTGCTGTGGGCCCAGAGGCATCAGTCTAGCTCAGCAGAACTCAGCACCCATTCTCTCACTGAGAAGCAAGTGGAAATGAAGCTGGTTAGGGCCGAGTGTGATGTAGTCAACGACAAAGGACCTGAAATGCACCAGGCTCCACCTACCTTGAAAAAGAAATGAGTCTTGCATACTGAACATTTAGCATTGGCAGTGCTTGTCTGAATTTAGCATGGAGTGTGCTGTTCTTTTGTTCTTCACCATACCTTGTGTAGAAATTTTTTTCAAAATGTCTGTAGTGCTATTATTTTGTTTTAGTATTAATTTGTCTGAGGATATATTCTGGGTTATGATCACCTTCCCTTGAACTTTGTAGTATCTGGCATTGCTGGTGGCATTCTGAAGCTCACGTGTCCATCTTGTATAGGTCATCTGCCATTCCTCTGCAACCTTAGAGTTCCAGGACCATTTTTTTCCCTTCTCAGTGAGTTCTGCCAGTCTGTCAACTCCAGGAAAATATTGTGTATGATTTTCTTTCCATCTCCTTCAGGTGAGTGTTGGTTTCCATCTCTGTGGACAGCCTCACCGGTCTCCAATTCCACTTTATAGTTTTCTGTTCATGGGTGGGGATTTCTCTCAGTAGCATAAGTGCCTGCCTGGTAAGCACAAGGTTGAGTTTGATCCTTGGTACAAAACAAAAACAAAAACAAAAAAACCAACCCCCCCCCCACATTCTTTTCATTTCATGTGTCGATTTTGACTTTTTTCATGCTCAATACCTGATTAGTTCCTTTAATTAAAACTAGTTTTACATCATGTTTCATCTTATCCTTCAAGACACAGATTTTAATTTTTCCCATAGTCTCTGTTAATGAATTTTGATTCCTCAGAAGTGTTCTGTTTAGACATGAGAGCTCTTATACATGGTCATTTTTCCCCTCCAGTGTTGACTTTCCTCTTTAAGGTTGTGCTTGCTTTTGGGTCAGTGGCAGTGGACCAGCCTAAGTACTGGTAGTGGATCTTGGGTTGGTACTGTGATCGTGGGGTGGTGATGAGTGCAAACCTGGAGTTGCACTGGCAACAGCCAGCCTCAAAACTTGAGGTTCCATTGCTTCTAGGCGTTTTGGTCACTGCTAGGCTGTCGTTTAGATGTCTTCTTACATGACACCTACTGGTAGTCCTAGCCCTGGTGCAAGGTTTTCCTAGCTCCTCCCCTCTTTGTCAGCCTGACTTAGTTTTGACCATTCACAGTATTTTTCTGAATATGTTACTGCTTTGGAAAATTTTAAAATAATTAGAGATTATCAGGATGCTACAAAAATAGTACATGCTGGGCATGGTGGTACATGCCTGTAAACCCAGCCCTCAGAAGGCTGAGGTAGGATTGCTGTGAGTTCATGGCCAGCCTGGACTATGTAGTAAGACCTGTCTCAAAAAAAAGGCACAGGGTCATAGATATCCCATGGACCCTTCATCCAGTCTTTTTTCATGGTTGCATCTTTTGTATCTAGAGTATAGTGTCAAAATGAGGACAGTTTGTTTTCATTTTGGTGAAGTTCAGTTTGTTAGTTTCCTTTTCTGGATTTTGCTCTTGGTATGATGTCTAAGAACTCTTTGGCTCTGAATTTTGGAGATTCTGTAGTTTCTTTTCTAACTGAATTGTGCATACTGCAGGAGGAGTCGGCTGGTGGCCCACACTTTCTCATCTGGCTTTGTTTCTGCATCCTGCTTCTTGTACACATGCCTGGCACTGAGCTCTAGCTTCAGGAAGGGAGGTGACCCTGCTCCTCCAACTGGGAGGGAGGGCTTAGTTCTTAGCAGTGGTGCCCAGGAACTGGCCAGGCCAGGAGGGGAGAGCTGGGGTGCAGAGCCCGGCAGTGATGATTGAGGTGGCTGGCAGGGCTGTGTGAGGATACAGGCCAGTTGCTGTGCCTTTGTGTGCACAGGTACTCTTTTCTCATGGTTGTACTGTGTTAGACAAGGGTATGGACAAGGTCTGGAATCCTTACTTTGGTTTAGTAGTCCTGAATTTTTTAGAATTTTGAAAATAGCCTCTTAAAGAGTAGATTTTATACCCAAACAAGAATTAGCTGCATGTGGTTATTTCCTCTTCAGACTTTTATATGTTTGTTAAAATTCCATTTTGTATCTGTCTGCAAGCATTAGCTGAGGTGGGTGCTGTCTGGTTGGTAGTTGGTAGGTGGCGTAGGAGCAGCAGCTGAGTCTTGCGCTTGGATGGTGGCAGCATCAGTGCCCAGCCTGGTGTGCAGAGAAAGGCTTAGCAGCTTTATGTTAGTCCCTTGAAACAGTGTTTTGTGTGCTGAGGGTGGTTACACAGTGGAGGCTATAGAAGGAGCTGTTATATTTGAGTTGAGGTTTGGAGGAAGAGAGAGTTAATCCACAGGGGAAAAGGAAAGAGCATTCCAGGAGTGGAGTAAGTTCCAAGGCCTTTAGGGGAAAGCATAGGCCCTATGGCAGAAACACTGGTGAGCTGGGTGGGTGTCCACTGGGGGAAGCAACAGAAAATCCCATAGAGCTGGGGTCATCAGAGCTGGAATCCAGAGATGGTTCGTGTGCCAGTCTGTTTTTTGTTGTGCTGTAGGGTGATTTACAAAGTAGGAGTTTAGCTCACAGTTCTGGAGGCTGGGAAGACCAGCCATGGTGTGACACCTGGTGAGGTCTTCTTGCTACATTGTGACGCGGCAGCAGCAGAGGGTCACAGGGCAGGACAGAGTGAGTGTGCCAGCAGTGAGGTTTCCTGTGTATGCCATTGCAGGCCCTGCCCTCATGGCTCCTGAGCCCTGATTACATTCCCAAGACCCTCCCTCCCCATACCATTGACCTATAGATTTGAAGATTACATCCCAACATGTGACACACGTGGCATATTCAGACCATAGCCATTCACTAGCTCAGTGGCCAGCAAGAGCATCACACAGCCTCTGTGTTCTGGATATCAATGAGACATTGAGCAACTTCACTGGGGTTAAGGAAAGAAGGATTGTTTCTGAGAAAGTTTCAGGTCCTACACTGATAGCTGGGGTGTGTGAGTGAGACAGAGTGTGCAAGAGGCACAAAGAGGAGCTATGTGTGAGACACAGGGTGTAAGGCAAGAGTGTGGACAGATGTAGAGGGCTCCTTTGGAGCTAGACAGCAGAGAGCACCCTCTCCCTGGCCTCCCACTGCAGTGGGCACAACCTTCAGCTCTCACTAGTCAAGTGTGTTACATTTGTTTTCTCAGCTGGCGCTCCCCTGTTTGCTTGCTTACCCCACTGTGACCTCAGGGAGTATATCCTGAATCCCCCAAACCCTTGTTTTGGAACCTAGCATTCATCTAGTGCTTTGAATTACAATTGTTCTCAACCTTGGCCACTTCTCCCTGGTCTCAGTGAGTGGAAAAAGGGATGCTTTGACAGAACTGTGAGTAGAAGATAATTTTTAAATGCAGTGTAATTAGCTATATGGAACAAAACACATGTCACACACACACCCCATCCATTTTATTCAAACATAAAAACAAAGAAAAGAAGAAAAGGAGGAAGAGGAGGTGAAGGAAGACTACAACAAACTTTTAAAGTACATCAGTCGGGGGTAACACTGGTATATACATTGCGCATTGTCATCCCCAAATCATACATCCAGAATACAAGGCATCTGCCTTCAGTTATCCAAACAGTACCAGTACAAATCTTTCATTTCAGTGAACTCAGAGAAATCAGTAGTATAACTATCTTAACTACTTTTTTTAAATGTACATATACATGTTTTTTTCTTTCATTTTTTTCAAACTAATGAAACAATATGTTTACACAACACATGTCATTTTGGAGATGTTGCAGAGCTGTGGTAAACTGAAAACACTTCTGAGAGTTTTGGGGTATTTTTTAGCTTGGTTAATACTTGTTCGTTTGTTTATTTTTGGTTTTTTTGAGACAGGGTCTCATTATATTGCTCAGGCAGGCCTTAAACTCATGATCCTCCTGCTTCAGCCTTCACAATGTTGGAATTATAGGCTTGTGTTACCACATCTGGTTTAGTTTGGTAATATTACCTAAATCAGAGATTGGCAAGCTTTTTCTGCAGAAAGCTAAATAAAAAATATTTCAGGTTTTGCTAGCCATGTATAGCTCCTGCCGCTGCTTCTCCTCCTTCCCCTGGTTGCTTTTTTCCTCACTTCCCCTCCTTGATGGTTAGACTCTGAACACGTTTCCTCAGCTTGAGCCACTGGTGGTGGTACATGCATGACTGACCCATTGAGCAGCTTATACCACTGGTGTTACAAATAGATCTAATCACTTGTATGTCTTTTACTAATAAAATTAATAAAAGGTCTATAAATGGATCAAATCTAGTTACTTGAATTTGAATTACTGCCCAAATATAGATAATAATTCTATTCATATTAAAATCATTACAATAGTCATCACAATTTATTTCATCAGATTAAAAGAAGTTTATATTCATGATTAATCTATAACATTCTCTAAATTTTAACATGGAAACCTTACTAATACCCCATTGTTGGTGAATATAGTATGTATTTATAACTACTGTCCCTCAAATCAGCTGTTACAATTTTTTATACCATTTTGATGTTTCCATTACGGAATTGTAATATGATGATTTTTGGTGTGCTAAATCAATGCCTTTCTTTGCATTATTATAAGGAAAGATCCCCTGAGAAGCAGTACAGTCCACCCAGTGGGACAGTCATAAATGTACCCACCAGTGGTTCAAGCCAGTGGAATGACCAAATTCAAATCAGAGCTGCCCTGCAGTGAGTCACATGAATTACAACCCTTTGTGACCGTGTTTAACAGTTTGTAGGTTGGGCCATGGTTTGAAATGCTGACTTCAGCCACCTAGTTAGTGACTGGGCATATGTGCCATGTTATTAGATGCTCCTTTGACGACAGCTGTGCTGTGTGGATTTGTGAAATCTTTGCCTGCCCATTTATCTTTCAGTTGAGGTGAACTAATAGAAAAAGAACTGATTTGAGATGCATGTTATTTGAGCAACCATCTGCTTGTACACAGTCACGGTCACTAATTGTTTTTATCTTGAAGCACGCAGCCAGCAAGGACCCCAGAGAAGTTCGGGAAGCGAGAGACCATAAAGAACCAAAAGAGGAGATCAGTAGGAACGTTTCTGATTGTGGACGACAGCAGCTTTTACCCCCTTTCCCATCCCTTCACCAGTCGCTACCTCAGAATCAATGCTACATGGCCACCACGAAGTCACAGACAGGTAAAGGGGGACAGTGACTCTCTTTCCTATTGTGTGTCCGGAGCCTGCACCCTCTAGAAAGAGTTGTTTGAGACATGTAGCTGCCCTGCACAGCTGGAGAGGCCCCAGCTTTGGCTCTGTACCTTCCTTGTACAGCACCTTTGTATTCCTTGCCCTGCCCTGGCCTTTTGGCCACTTGACTCTGTTACTTGTTTTTGCTTACCTTCGAATTCAGGGTAAACACTGTCCAGCTCTTACTCTTGGGCTGATAAGTGGAGGACTGTTGGTGTGGGAACTCTCCTGGTCCTCAGGTGCTCTTGGAAGCATGCAGCATGTTGGGCTGAGGTTAAGGGAGGCTTTGCCTCTGCTCTGTTACCACTTGCCCACCCATGGGCATTTCTTTTTGCTGTACTGGTGTTATGTGTCCTCTTGTCAGGCAGTGGAGTTGGTGAACTCTGTATTACCATGGGAGATCTCTGAAGGCAGGAGGAGCAACACAAGTTGCCACATGTGTAGGCTGATGATAGGTGTATGCCTCAGAGTAAGGGACACCTCAGTCCCCAGGCTTTCCTGTCAGCCTGCAGGGGTGTATGCTGCTCTGTTCCTGAAGAGGTGGGTAATCCCTCTAACACAGAAAAGCAGCAAAATTCTACAGAGAATTCCTGTGTATCCTTCACTCCTTTTACCACAATTAGGCCTTCTTTCCTGGTACATAACCATTTTTTTTGTTTTGTTTTGTTTTGTTTTGTTTTGTTTTGTTTTGTGTTTTCTGAAAAATGAACATAAGTTGCCCTGTACAGACTTAGAGCCTTCTGCCTGTAAACACTTAAGTGCATTTCCTGAGGTAACAGTGTGATGTCTCTAGAAATAAGAACATTTTCTTAAATAACTGCAGTGTAGTAATCAGAATTAGAAATTAACTTTGTCATGATGCAAGTGTTTCATCTTAGTACATTTGCTTACCTATTGCCAGCTACTGTCCCTTATAGCAAAAGAAAGTCAGTTCTGGCTCTTGATATCACAGTTACCTGGTTGTGCTTGTCCCCAGCCTTCTTTGTCCTTCTTGACCTTGGTGTTTTGAGAATATAGGTATGTGTTCTGTAGGATATATTGAACATGTTCCCAGTCTTCCTCAGGGTCAGTTCAGTTCTGGGAGACATGTGTCCTGAGGAGTTGGGCAGCCTTCTGTTCTGATGGGGCAGGCAGTGTCTGCAGGTCCTTCCCTCATGAAGTTCCTGTTCCCAGGTTGTCCTCAGCAGGTGCCTTGTGTGTATAGCGGAGAGGTTGAGAGGCTCTGTGGGGAACTCGCTTTTTATCATAGCCACCAGGAAGTGTATGTGGCAAGGCGGGGCCCAATGGTAGTTTTCTGTTCCTAGCACTCCTGTTTTTCTGTTCTGTTTCTGCTGTAAGGAAGTGATTCACTCTTGTCTTCCATCTAGCTATCTATCATCTGTCTGTCTATAAGTATTGATGGTGTAGCTGGGCATGGTGGTGCACATCTATAATCCTAGTACTTGGGAAATTGAGGGAGAAGCGTTGTGAGTTTTGTGAAATTGAGACCAGCCTGGGCAATTTAGTGAGTTCAAGGTCAGCCTGGATTGCACTGTTGAGACCCTGTCTCAAAAAAAACAAGAAACCCCAAAAAACAAAAAACAAAACCAGATTGTGTATTAGTCAGCTTTTGATCACTGTGATAAATAATTTATAAATAAAAAGGAAAGGTTTATTTTGGCATGATTTTAGAGGTTGCAGTCTAGCATTGGTTGGTCCTTTTGTCCTGTTGCATTAAACCTGTGTGACTATCACGGTAGGTGTGCATGGCAGAGCAAAACCATTCATTGCAGGCCTGGGAAGGGAAGGAGCAAAGACCCAAAGTCCCTCTGTTGCCTTTGGGGGCATGCCTATAGTGACTCGAAGACTTTCACTGGGCTTGTGTGAAAGGCTCTACCCCTTCCTCACAGAGCTGATTAACACATTGGCCTTTGGGGACATTCAGGGCCAAACAATCAGCAGCTTGTAAACTCTCAATTTAGGCTCTGGGCTGTTGTCCATTACTATCATTTTGCTGCTTGAATCACTTCAGTTTGTGCAATAGGGCTTCAGCTGGGTCCTAAGTCCTTGGATGTGGCCTTTTCTTTAGCCCCTCTGACTGGATCAGAGTGACCAGGCTCAGATTTATTTTCCTTTTCAGAGGTAGCCCTAAGTCTTTCACTTGTAACATGGTGGATAGGAAACAAAGTCAATCTTTACACTCCCTGCCCTTTGGCCACTTAGTCTCAGTGTTGCTTGTTTTAAATAGTTAAACCTATCATTTTGCAAAGTTCTATGCAATTATATTTATGTATATAACGACTGGCAAGAAATGCCAAAAGTCAGTATTTCTGTCAACACACTTAAGATTTGTTGTCTTATTTCAGCATTATTACTTTATCACATCTTATTTATTTATTTTCTTTTTATTTTAAAGATAGTAAAATCTAACAAAGCAAGGCAGAACAAAGCCAATCAAAACAAAGCAACAGAATTGATACAGAACTTCAAAGCAGGATACTAGGAAAACAACAATAGCTACCATAGTATATCTTGTTATCTTCACAGCAATTGCCCATTCCATCAGGTGTTGCAAAATCAAGCCAAAAGAATAAAACCAATCAAATCAGAATATTGAATAAAGTAAAACAATCAGAACTAACCAAAACAGTGAGAACAATATTGGTTTTCAAAGACAAAATAGAAGAAAATCCCCCATACTTGCTATATGGCATACTGTCATTTTCCGAGGAGATGCCTGGATCACTGGCCCCAGGCCTGCAAAATCAACCAGACAATGCAAGCATTTAATTGCTTTATGTACCTTAGTTGTTATCAACTCAGCCTGTCCTCTGAACCAGCAGCTTGCTTGTGATGCAGAGTGGGTTTTGATTCTTAGCCCATGTGCTGGTAAGCTCATGAGAGATGCTGACTGTTCTCTTTCTGGAATCTGTGGAGCTTGTATGACTTACCAGAAAGGCTGGCTGGTTGGCTTCTTGTTGGATCTTCTGGATCCCAGCATGGCCAATTCCTGGGAGGTGCTGACTTTTCAGCCACACAGCGACATTTTTTTTTTTTTTTGGTACTGGGGATTGAACTCATGACCTCACACTTGCCAGGCTGCGCTTATGCCACTGGGCTAAATCCCAAGCTCTTTATCACATTTTAATTAGATCTTTCTAAAAACAATGCTTAGTGTACCCAGCTGTCTTCTGTTTACCCTTTCACAACCTTCCACTTAACTTCCATTCTTCCTATAAGCTTGAAATTCAGTGGCAAGTTGAGGGTGAAATAGCCTTAGACCACAGATGTCACATGATCCAGCAGTTTGTTGAGTTTTGCTTGTATGGTTACAGATGCTTCCCTAGCCCCCATTGTTCCTCAAGGCTTGTTTCACCTCTGTCTTGGTTACTTTTCTCTCATTGCTGAGGCAAAATATCTGATGCCCAAACTTAGGGAAGGAAAGGTTTAGTTAGCTTACTGGTTTTGGAAGATTCAGTCCATACTCAGCTGGCTCCCAGGCAAGGGCAGCCATTCATGGTGTCAGCAAAGCTACAAGAGCAAACAGAGTAAAAAGGGGAAAGCACGCCTTCTTCCCTCTGTTATATTGTATGCCAGCTCCCTATCCCTGAGCAGGTGCAGCATTCATACCACCAATCCTAGCTCTAGACAACAAATCAGTCATAAATGCTAGACTCAGCTGCCTCCCATGAGTGCCTGAGGCTTGGGGGATTATCCAAACACAAACCATACCAACCTCCCAGGGAAGGAGAAATCACAATTTTTGTGCCTAAAAGTGTTTCCTAGTATCAGAAAATCTTATCCAGACAAAAGTCCCACAATCCAGCAATAGCAGAAAAACAAATTGATTAAAAAATGGTCAAAGGCATTTCTGTTTTGATAAACATTTTTTTGCAGATGATATACAAGTAGTCTCTGAAGGTATCCTCAATGTGACTAATTGTGAGAGAAATGCAAATCAAAGATATAGTGAGATTCTTCATCATACCCATTAGGGTAGCTGCTACCAAAAACAAAACAAAACACCCTTTAAAATAATGTGTTGGTAAGAATGTGGAGAAACTGTATACTCTGTGGGAGAATGTAAAATGACAGCCAATTGGAAAACAGTATGGTGGTTCTTCAGAAAATTAAATGCCCAGGGATATAGCCTAGTGGCACAAGGCCTGCCTGCCAAGCATGAGGTCATGAGTTCAAACCCTCATACCAAAATAAATAAATACATATATACATACATGCATGCAGGATTACCATGTGATCTAGGAATTCTGCTCTGAGTGTATATACCAAAGAATTGAAAACAGAGTCTCAAAGAGTCTTCATATTCATAGAAACAGCTTCGCAATCATTAAAAGGTGGAGGCAGCCCAGCGTCTACTGATGGATGAATAGAAAGCTGAATGTGCCTTATTGTTCAGCTTTACTGTCACAATAGGGTTGAACTTGAGGACATTGTGCTGAAGGACATAAGTCAGTCATCAAGGAGAAATTGCACTTCCATGATGTGAAGTACCTGGAGTAGGGCAAATCATAGAGACAGAAAACGGAAGGTGGGTTGCTAGCCAGTAGGGAAGCCAGAAAGGGAAATTTAATTTTCATGGGCACAGTTTCAGTTTGACATAAGTAAGTTGTGGAGTTGGATAAGGTGGTTGTACAACATTACTTAATGCATAAGATTGTACCTTTTATGTGTGTGTATTTTCCCACCATCACCACAAACAAAAAAGGGCAAAGGGAACTTACAAGGTCAGTTCATATTTCCATCTAAGTGGCAGATGTGGATGATGACTGTGGTGCAGAGGAACCCTGAGGGCAGCTCTTCCTTAGCATCCTGTGGCATCTCCGGACCACTCTGAGGAAGGAGGTGTCTGCCTTGGCATGTCCCATGGGTACTCGGCTCTCTCTGTGGCTGGGTAGAGTCCAAGGTGCCAACAAGCCTCCATGGGAGGGAGGGAGGGAGGAAGGTAGCTCTGCATGGTAGGGCGTGGCAGTGGGTTCTGCTGCCAGCTATGCCTTTTTTTCTGCATCTTGAGAGAGGAAATAATTTTAGGGCCACAGAAGCAGCTGTGTTTGTGGGAGACCTGTTTCTGGACATTGTAGTTGTTTCCATGCTGGCCTGGAGCCTGGTGTGTTCTGTGCTGATAGCATGTGTTTCTCATATGTTAGCCTATTAAGAACCATCAGAATGTCCCTGGGCTTGGCTCCAGCAGACTCTCTGACCCCATTGCTTGGTATGTGTGGCATTCTTGCCCTCACTCTGCAGCCCACTGTGGGAGTCAGTGAACTGTTTTTAGGGACAGGGAGGTGGTACATGCCTTTGGCTCTTCAGGCTGTAGAGATTGCCACATGGGAGCCAAGCCTGAGAGTAGCGACTGTGTATGCAGGATGAGTGTGGCTGTGTGCCTGCAAGACTGTTCATGAAATAGGCAGTGTGCCCTGGGCCTTGGCTGTTCATTGGTTACCATGGGTTACTGTGGTGAGTGAAGAACAAATACCTAGTGTGAAGATCTACATGATTGTACCTTAGTATCCATAAGGGATTGGTGTCAGCAGCACTTGCTCTCTCTATAGATACCCCAATCCATGGATGTTCAAGTTCCTTGTATAATGTGGCATAATATTTTCGTGAGGCATGCATACAGTTGTATAGCCTGTAAGTCATCTGTTACCTGAAGGAATTAATACAATGAAAGTGCTCTCTAAATTGTTGTACTATGTTTAGAAAGTGACAAGAATTTTATACATTCTGGGTACAGGTCCTCCCCTCTCCCAATATTTGCTTTGTTATATTTATTTTTTTATTTTTGGGTGGCACTGGGGATTGAACCTAAAGCTTTGCACATCCTAGGCAGTGTACCACTGAGCTACATTCCTAGCACTCAAATATTTTCAGTCTGTAACTGGTTGAATCTATGGTTGTAGAACCTATGGACATGGAGGCTTAACTATATGTTTTTAAAGCTGAGAGACTTAAAAGTTATCAGTCTACCAGTTTGCCCATCTTTGCCCACAATACACAAAGTTGATGATGATGGTGAATGCAGTGTTCGTGGGGAGCCAGGGATGACTGTGCTTAGGGCAGAGGTACTGTGGGCCTGTCCGATGTCCAGCCTTTTTTGGTGGAGCTGCGCTTCTCTGAGGACCTGTGCTGTAGTGCCTACTCCAGGAAGTGGGCTTCAGGATGTATGGGGCTACTGTTTTCACGGTCCCATGTTCTCCCTGACCCTAGCAACTCTGAGATGTCTGACAGCCTGTGCTTTGGTTGGGTTCTTGCTTTCTATATTATAGTACTAACTAAAACATTAAAGTTTTCCCCCAACCCTCTAGTAGTTTATTCTGTACTAAAGCTGTGGTTTTGGCTCTTTTTTTAAAACCTAGAATTTAAAAACAAAATAAAAGCCCTGGACTTAAAAAAAAAAATGCTCAAAATCTCATTACATATAAGGGCGAAGGATTTAGCTCAGTGGTTCAAGCTCCTGCCTGGTAAGCGCGAGGTTGTGAATTTGATCCCTGGTACCCCCCTCCCCTGCCCAAATCTCATTGCATAAAACCCTTCAGCTGGGTGTGGTGGTACACACCTGTAATCCCAGCATTTGGGAGGCTGAGGTAGGAAGGTTGCTGAAAGTTTCAGGCTACCCTAGGCCACAAAGTGAGACCCTGTCTCAGAAAAACCCCTTTAACCTGGAACTGCTTTGTGTGATAAGGTGTCTAGAGTCCTAGTCCCACTGGATTTCCTCATGTTGAAAACAACTCCCTGAACACTAGAATTGCATGTTCATGGTGAGCTAAATAATGTGCCAGGAACCTTCTTTCCCTCTAGTTCTTGGGTTGTTGGGAGTGAGGGTTCCCTATGGGCCATAGATTCATACAGATGGTTATGTGTAGAGGTGGGGTATCTATGCCTCACTGCAGAGAGATCACAGTGCCTTAGGATGACTGACCTGGCCTAGCCACACCAGTGAGGGGTTGTGAGGCTGATCTCTTCCTTTTCAGGCCTGTGTTCTTTCTGCAGCACACAGTGTGGGGCATTTGGTAGGGTGAAAGGACTTCTCAGGGGTAGAGTTTATCATGCTGAAGACAGGGAGGCTGGGTGTGGAATGTCTCAAGGCCTTCCTAAAGGTTTTGGATTTATTGCATGTTGTGGTATTCTGTGTAAAAAGTGACCTTGGATGGTTTTGCTTCCTCCGCAGTTGATAGCAAGTGAGGGAAGCCTGTCAACTTTGTGCTGATGCCCACAGGAATGTAACTGAGAGGGTGGGGATATACTGATAATTTTAGTAAACAGATTTTGTAAATCCGTTCCTACCTCTGAAAACAGTTGAATGGTATTTCTTTTCCTCTCTGTCCCCTTTTGGATTTTTTTTTTTTTTTTTTTTTTTTTTTTTAGCTTGCTTGCCTTTTGTTTTAGCAGCTGCAGTATCTCGGAAGAAAAAACGAAGAATGGGAACCTATAGCCTGGTTCCTAAGAAAAAGACCAAAGTATTAAAGCAGAGGACAGTGATTGAGATGTTTAAGAGTTTAACTCATTCCACCGTGGGCTCCAAGGTAAGAACAGTGTGTGAGCTGTTTGCCACAGTGTTTGTTAATGTGTCTGTCTGTCTGGGGCCTTTTTGGCTGAAGACCATCCTGTGTGGTCATCAGTAATTTGATGAGCTCAGTCCTTGTGGAGGAGCTAGAGCTCTTGATGCCTCTGCTGTGGGGCAGAGCCTGAGTCCAAGTGGCCTGTGGAGACCCTTTACCCCCACACCTGCCCAAGCACTCGCTCGGCTCTTCTCAAGTGCTGGGTACTGTGTTCTGCCTCTGTGGCCCTGGAAGGCTCCCGCACTGCCCGTCCCCTGAGGCTCACAGTAGAAGAGGGTGCACAGAGGTCCTCCTTGGGCTGTGCACCTACTGTGTTCCAGGGTGAGAAGGCCTTGGGTGACAGCACTCTGCACGTGAACGGGGAGAGCTTGGAGATGGACTCGGATGAGGATGACTCAGATGAGCTTGAGGAGGATGAGGACCATGACCATGGAGCTGAGCAGGCTGCCGTGTTTCCCACAGAGGACAGCAGGACCTCTAAAGAGAGCATGTCCGAGACTGATCGTGCCCCAAAGGTAGGACCACATTTTCTTGGGTGGGAGCTTCATAGGTGAAGGGAATCACAGAGTTAACTTTAGGTCCTGAGAGTTAGGACTCTGGGCATTACTAGGCCCCAAGGAAACTTCTTGTTTTTTAAATGATGTGTCATATCCCCCCCCCCCCCCCCCCATTTACTTTGACTTGGATTTTTGTATTTTATTTCTCTGGAGTTACCCATTTATTTTTCACCTCAGGAGTGGTATCATACACTCTTAAGCTCTAGGCAGGCAGAAGAATATTAGTAATGCAAAGTACTTGCTGGGCATGGTGGTGCACACCTGTAATCCCAGCACTTTTGGAGGCTGAGGCAAGATGATTGCAGGATGATTGTTGTTAAATTGCCTAGCCTGGGCAACTTAACAACATAGTAAGACCCTGCTTTGCAAAGAAAACTGAAAAAGGGGCTGATGATATAGCTAAGTGCAGGGGTACTGGGTTCAGTCTCCAGTATTGCCCAGAACAAAACAGATCCAAATATTAGTTGATATCCTGTTGTGCTCCTGCCATGACTGCTTGTGTTTAACCATGTTTGCTTCATTGTATCCTGGATCAGGTTAATGGAGGAGCTGCTGTACTGGTGCAGGTCATGGCTTCTGCCCCTCCTTACAAATGTGTGTCCAGGGTGTTCTGCGGCCTGTGGCTGCTCATGCATTTTTGGAAACTCCGGTGTGTCCCCATGTCAGAGTGCTCTACACAGGCAGTCCACACTGTCTGGGGATAGGCCTTGCCCTGGCCTCAGCTTCCTCATTCCCCCAGCAGGTCTGGCACCATCAACAGTTGCCCTAGGGCTCTACAGCTGCTACTGGGCCTAAGCATTGGTCCCAGTATCTCAGGGAATCTTAGAAAGTTCTTGGAATTAACTCCAGAATGGGCTTTAAAGTTTAAGCATAAATTTACACTCTTTCTGAGAGGGATTGATTAGAAGTGTCACTCTTGATAGGGAGGAACAGTGGGAGGCTAAGAGTCATGCTAACATATCTGTGGTTTATTGTCCAAATGTGTTAAGAGTCTTTTGAGGAAATTTTGAACCATCTTTACGTGAGTTATTGTAAACTATGAGAGAAGTTCCTAGGGCTGTTGTTCATTGATTTGTTTGAAAATGTATAATCCTGTTGCTTAACTTACTGTACTTTCAGTAGTGTTTGTGCTCTGTATCTCCTTTTACAGGCTTTGAAACTTTTTTTTTTTTTTTTTTGGTTTTTTTGAGACAAGGTCTCACTTTGCAGTTCAGACTTGCCTTGAGCTCATTTTGTAGCCCAGGCTGGTCTCGAATTTGCAGCAATCCTCCTGCCTCAGTCTCCTGAGTGTTGGGATTCTAGGTGTGTGCCACCATGTCCAGCTACCTTTGATGTTTTTTTTTTTTTTTTGTCTGAAGCATAGCCAGGCATGATGGTGCACACCTGTAATCCCAGCATTTGAGAAACTGAGGCAAGAGAACTCCACAATTTTGAGGCCAACCTAGGTGACATAGCAAAACTAAGTCTCAATAAAACAAAAACAAAATGTTACCTCCCCAACTCTTAATATTAAAAAGTAAATTTAGTGGAAAATGTTAGCATTAGATAAATTATTTTAAAAGTATATTAAAATAATTGTTAGCTTTCTTTTGAGATAGAGAATATAAGGAAGAAAACAAATAGTATTATAATCCCACAGTCTAAGTAATCTTCCATGTACTCAGTGATTGTCTCACATATCCTCCTCTTCCAGGAGCAAGATCTCATCCAGCCATCTGGGAAGCCTTATTTCAGGAAGGAGGAGGAACCTACTGCAGAGTGGTAGTCATTCCTTTCTCCCCACTCCTCAGCACAAATTATCATTTCTGTATTTATTTATTTAGACAGGGTCTTGCTATGTAGCCCAGGCTGACCTCGAACTCAGAATCTTACCTCATGCTCCCGAGTGCTGGGATTCTAGTCTAGTGCCTCCACAACTGGCACAGATCATCATTTCTACAGCTGCATTTACTCCCTTCTGTGACTTTTTCTTTTGTAGTAGGCAGTGCTTCAGGGGCATTTCATAGACTTTTCATTGAATAAACTCATGGGTATAAATGTTATCAGCGTTTTTTTGTTGTTGTTGAGAGAGCATCTTGCTGTGTAGTCTAGGCCGGCTTTGTACCCTAGCCTGGCCTCCTCAAGTTCATGGTTCTCCTGCCTCAGATTCCTAAGTGCTGGGGTTACAGGTGTGTACCACCATATCCAGCTTAAAAAACTTTGAATTTTTCACATGTTTAGTAGCCATTGGCACTTGTTCTGTGAGCTTTCCCACTCTGTCCTATGCCTACTTTTCTTTTGGTTACACACCATTTACAGATGGGGTCCTAGGAGCATAGTGTGAGCCTGGAGTTCATCTGTTGGCTAGACGTTCCCCACTGCTGGTCTTTGGTAGTGTCAGAACTCAAAGGCACTAGCATGTTCTAACTTCAGGGTTCTGTGTTCTAATTATGATGAACCCACCTGCTCACTGCTGATTTTTCATAAATGGACATAAGCTGTCTTCTGTACTTCTTCTATTTCCTTAAAATATTTGATTTATATAGAATTTATTTTGTGATAAAAGAGGAGGTAGACATTCTCAAAGTTGGTGAATTTTATAGTATATAAACTGTGTCACAGTGAGTCTTCAAGGTAAGATGTAAGGCCAGAGTGTTGGGATTTGCCTCAGAGTGGCTGAGTCAGTTTCTACTCTACCTCTTACCTGACATTCCTTCCCCTTCTAATTTAAAATGCCAGCTGAATCTTACATATACCAAATGGCATGTGAATTTGTGTATTTCTGGATTCTATCTTTGATATTCACATCTTTCAGAGAAGATACAGACACTGAGCAACCATAACTGAGTATTGTTATAAAATAAAAATTAACTAACAAATAATTTTCAAGCCAACCAAGAAACAAAAGCTGAACAAATCTGAGGCTAAGCTGTGGGCTAAAATCACTTAAGATCCTAAAGACAAAGTCCTATATGAAACAGTCAAATGCAACTATGTAGCAAAATAACAATGACTTGCTGGGCATGGTGGCATATGCCTATAATCCCAGCACTTCCATTATTCAGGAGGCTGAGGCTGGAGGACCACTGAGAGTTCAGGGCCAGCCTGGGTTACATATTAAGTTCAAGGCCAACCTGAACTGCATAGTAAGACCTTCTCTCATCTCCCTTCCCCCAAATAATGAGTAGGTAGCCCTTACTCCAGTAATGGGAGGTTGATTCATTACTAGAAGTCTGTTAACAGGACTTACTAAATTCAGAGATTAAATGTGAAAACCATGTGTATGTTTATGAGACTTTTTAAACTAGGTTTAGTGATGAATGCCTGTGGTCTGGTTACTTTTGAGAACAAGACCGGAGGCTCACTGGGGCCCAGCCAGGGTCAAGGCCAGCCTGGGCAGCATACACATACAGCAAGATCTCATCCTAAAGTAATTAATAAACGCATGAATAAATGGGATTTTATAAAGTTCAACTTTTATGTTTTCTCAATTTGGGAGATTATTTTACAGTTAGACATAATAATGATTGTATAGTTGGGTGCTGATTAAAGAACACTATCCTTGCAATGAGCTCACCCAGGTCAGAGCCTTGAGTTTCACCTGTACTTATAAAACCTCATACCTTTCCCCAACACCCTACTCCGCCACAAGTGATTGTTGCCTGAGTGCTAGCACTGTAGAATTGTTTGGTTCAGTTTTAGTGTGTTTGGGGTTTTTATATTATTTTCTGCATTGACTGGGTACAGGTATCTAGGTCCCCAGGATCAGAACTGTTACCGTAACAATGCTGACATGTTGTGTGTCTGTCTCATTCTCCTTCACAGGAAGGAATGTGTTGTTGTGGTGTGAATATTCTTAGCCTGAATTTCCATAAATGTCTTCAGTGTACCCCATATTAACCAAAACTGTGAACGATTTTTAATAATTGTTTCAGTGAGTACATCTTGAGGCCAGAATGTCTTACACTATTCCTTTGTACTTTGGTTCTGGCTTGTGTGTCCGTCCATTCTACTGTTGATGGGCATGTTTCTGTTGGCATTATTCCCAGTGTCAGTGCCATTAGCATCCCTGTGCATGGCTGATTCTTTGGAGCTCTTGAGATGGAGTCTGCATGCCAGTGTTAAACCATAGATACTGCCACACTGTTGTGCCAGTTGATTGTGTCAGTTTTATATTCATGCCAGCTGTCTTTAGATACTCTCTATGCTGTGCTGACCTGTCAAAGTCAGCCCTGCCCAACCACTGCGCATAGAGTATGCATTCATGATATTTTTAATTTGCACTTCCTTGAATGAAGAAAATTGAATACTTTTCAGTATATTTTTGCCACATGGATATCATATTTTATGAAGTGGCTGTTCACATTTCAGCCAGTCATCTGTCACATTGTTTGTGCTTTTGGAAAACCATTTTTAAGATAGTCTTTGGTCTAGAAATGCTGGTACCATGATGTTTTTCACTGTGATTCAGAGGCTGTTTGTAAAGACTGTGATGCATTACATGCAGTAGTCTTCTGGGTGCTAGTAGGAGAGAGCTAGGCCCTTACCTTTCCCTGCGTCTGTAGTTGGGCCTGGTGAACAAGAGGTGTGTCCTGTGGTTGAGGACTGGCAGGACTGGTTGGCACTCAGGCACAGTCAGCTTTGGATCTCCTGCCAGTGTCCCCACGAGAGGTACAGGAGCAAGGAGTCTGCTTGTTTGCCTCTCCCTCCCTGCACAGGGACACATCAGATTCTACTTACTCATTTGTTTAGTCTATGTCAACTGCTGTTCTTCCTCTTACTGTTTCCTGGGCATCTCAGCTTATGCCTTCTTCTGTAGAGCTGGCATGTGCCTAGTCAGCACATGGCACCTTACCAGGGTAACCCTTATTCCCTCCTTTATAATCCCTTTGCTGGAATTTTGGGAGGAGGTAGTTAGGTAGTTTCAGTGCTCAATCTTGTTGAAAGTAAAATACTGTCCAGTGGATTAAAAGAACACTTTTAGCTGGGCATGGTGGTGCACACCTGTAATCCTAGCACTCAAGAACCTGAGGCAGTGAGTTCAAGACCAGCCTGGGCTACAAGGAGAGTTTAATGCCAGCCTCAACTACAAAGCCAGACCCTGTCTCAAAAAAAAAAGAACAGTCATAATTAAAGAATGCTGACTAAAATTGTCAGGCTCTTGCAAAGAAAGGTTATATGTAATTGTGAAATTCAGTCATAAAATGAGGGCAAGGTTGCTGCTTTTATTTCTTACATGAGTATAGTGGTATTGACTGTTCTATCTGATGCTATAAAAGAATTTTAATATTTAAAAGGCCAGGGGAGAAATGTTCACTGAGAATGTAATTATCCATTTGACAATCCAGGAAAATCAGCCAAAAATTAACACAGCTACTTGAGCTGGATTTCATGATATCAAGACATGAAAACTATTTTCACATGTAGCCACAATAGTCACTTAGAATATGTGGTGTCAGCATCATCAATAAATTCAAACGCTTAGGGATTTTTAAAAAAGACTTTTCTAAGTTTAAAAACAAATTAATAAACCCATGGATGTCAAGATGGTAGTGAAGAGTGAGCAGTATAGTAATAAATTTAACAAAAAAGGTGTTCTCTTTATGAGAGAAATGGTAGAACTTGGTTGAAAGAGGTTGAGAAAAGATAAATGTTCGTGTAAGGACCTGTGTTTTGTTTGAATGGGAATATGCATTGTGTCGCCCACAAGTCCAGAAGTTTCCGTCAAACTCCAAGTAAAACCTTCTGCAGGGCTGCTGACTCTGCAGTCAGTAGGCTGTAGAGACCTTTGACTCTAAAGAGTCAGGAGACAAGAGGACAGCAGGAGATGGCACCAGCAGACTACTGTAACCAAGGTCACGTCAGGGTGACTTTGAGTGAGGGTCCTTGGTTTTCCATGGCAGACCTGTGTGTGTAAAAGAGACAGGTTTTTTTTGTTTGTTTGTTTTGGTAAAAGTAGCATTTTACATTAGAATCAAGTTGTCACGAACTTCTCAGTAAATGTTACTGGAACAGTTAACTTGGTCTTTCACTGGAAGGCAGAGGCCAGTGCTGGCATCTTGGTGTATAATGAATGTAAACTCCATTCTAGAATTAGGTAGTGGGACTGGTTGCATCACTCTGATTATGGTTTAAAGAACTTACTGAATTGTACACTTTAAAGGGTCATTTAGAGAGTAGGTAAATTATACTTTCCTATAGCTGTTATTTTAAAAAGAATTTCAGAGGATTTAGTGTCTATGCAGAATAATCAAACTGTGAAAGAAAATGTTGGAAACTGGTTTTCCAACCATGAGTGAGAAAGACCTCTTAGGGCAAGGAGCAGACTAACAGTAATATGAGAATCAGAAGCAAAGCCCAAAAGTCTTGATAGGAAAAATATAGATAACGTTTTTAATAGGTAAAAGGTTTCTATCCTTAGTTTAGACCCTACAATTAAGAAGCTAGACTGAGTTGGGAATGAGCTGAGGATGAGGTCATGCAAGATGTAACAGAAGAAATAGGAGTCCTGGGTGTTACAGCAAATACTCAGTAGCTCCTGTCTTTGGGAAAGTGGGACCCAAAACTCTGGAAGAGTGGGTGCCTCCTGGGCATCATTGGGAAGTTCCCACTGGAGCTGCTGTGCCTTTTGACTGTGGAGCCCCCCATTTGTCAGAGACTATAGGTTTGTCCTGAGGACCATGGCTTGTTCAAACTGTGGCTCTGATGTGAAACTGCACAGGGATCACAGGGATCAATGGGGTGACTTGGTGTGCGCCCTACAGATCCAGATGGGCAGGCAAAGACTGGAAGAGAAGTGTGCATGTTTTAGTGCCTTTGGCACTAAACGTGTCTTGTGTATTGCTGTTGTAGATTGAAAAGATAAATACAGCAGAAAAAACACGCTGTCTCATTCTTCTAATGTGGAAAGAATTCCAAAATGTATCTGTGATTAGAGGAGATTGCAGAGAAGTGTGTCTGTTGTCTCCTCCTGTACAAGGCTGGGCAGCAGGCTCTTGATGGGGCTGGGCTGGGGGGTGTAGCAGTGATGGTTGATGGTGGTGAACTGGGCTCTTATATGGGTGGACATAGGTTGGGTATTGCTTTGTGGCCTGTGAGAATGCTTTTGCTACGTGTACTTTGTCACTTATTACTGACACCTATCACTCCTTGAGTGTGCTATCCTTGGTAGCACAGTAACCTCTGAGGCCCAGTAGGTGAGTTTGAATGCACACAGAGGGTTATTCTTCCTGTCACACTCTGGTGACACTGCTGAGAAGCAGGCCTGTCTGAGATGGGGCATGCTGTCGGGGTGCAGGAGCAGAAAAGCAGAGTATATGTGTCTCATTCTCTTCCTGAATGCCTATCCTATCCTTATCCCACTATGGTTGGCCAGGCAGGGTGCCCCACACCAACTACCTGTCTCCAGCACACACCACCAGTGTGGTTTAAACATTGAATTGGATTTGTTGGTCTACACTAAAGGAGCTAAGTGGTTTTTTTTCTTTTTTTTTTTTTTTGGTTTGGTTCCTCCAAACATGTGGCTGCTCAGATGGACGGCGAGTCAGAGGAAGAACAGGAATCTGCTGACACTGGAGAGGATGAGGATGGTGGAGACGAGTCTGACCTGGTAATCCTGGCATGGGTCTGGTCACAGCTGAGGGCCAAGCAAGCAGGTGGGGCAATCCTGCCCTAAGTACAGCAGGCAGGTCAGGCAGGCATGACTCAGAGCTGCGCAATATAAGGCTTTGAGGGAAGGGTCTGGTCTCACTTGCTGGTTTCTCATGTATGAGGCAAGTGTGGATGGAGTGTCTACTGTGAGCAGACATGTGGGCTTTGAAGTGGGCTGCCAGAGTGAGGGATGGGAAGGGGCAATGTCCTGCTCTGCCTATGCTGAGGTCTCTTATGCAGGGCAGGCAGCTGAGGGACAGAAATGGGGCCTGAGACTCTGTGAGAGCAGGGAATTTGAAAACCAGGAAACATGACAAAGCCTAGTCAGAGTAGAGCCTCAGGAACCCTGTGTGTGAACATTGAGTGGAGGAGGTGAGTGGCCCATGAGTTCCAGAAGAAAGGTTCTGTGCTGTGGGGAGAAGGCCTAGGGCCAGGAATCACTCCGGACAGGGAGAAGGTAGCCCATGTTACCACCTGCTGAAGGACACCAGGGAACATCAGGCACTTTTATGTTAGGTCTTGCAGGGATCCCTGGCAGAGGGAACAGGGTCCAGGCAGTGGCAGGTTTTCTGTATAGCAACTGTGGAAGTCCTTCCAGAAGTTTCTCCCTCCCTCTGAAGTTTCTCTGGGTTTTTAGGGAAGAGCACTAGACAGCGCAGGCCTGTGTCCTGAAGATGGTTTCTTAGCACTGTCCCTCGGGGACACCTGGCACAGACCTAGGCACCAACCCTACAGCCATGCACTAGGTCCTGGCAGGACATGGTCTGATCTGTCTGAATGGCTAGCGTGTTGTGCATCTTCCTGTGTGCCAAGCACAGCATCTTGTGCGTTTGTGTGTGTGATGGGTATCTTGATACCCTTGCTCTGTCAGCTTGCCTGTCCCTCTGCAGCACCAACCAGGCCTAGGAGAGCATGCTGAGTGTCAGGTGAGATTCATGGTGGTTAGATGCCCTTCCTTTATCTAGACTTTATGAAGATGTCTTACAGTATTGATTAGTTTCTTCCTTTGTTCCCATGTAGAGAGTTGGTGTGGCATGGATTCTAGGGCACAGTGAGCATTGAATATTTTTTTCCTTATGTGCAAAACAAATGGATACATGTGATGAAAAGTAGATTCTCTTTCTGTGCTTACTTAGTTCCTGAGTATAATTTTCCAATGTATTCTTTAGTGGCAAACATAAACTTAAAGATACAAATTCCACTTAATTTTGTTGGCTGTTTTATCTCTAAAAGGACTGAGCCTCTAGAGATGGTTAAGGAACAGCCTGGGTATCTATAGAATGTTACCCAGAAAAATGTCTAGAATGAAGTGAATCTTTTAGAGGAAGAATCAAGATAAGCGAGTATTTTATTTTGCAGGCAAACAACTTCTAGTCCTTTTTGCTCTCAAGAGCGCCCCCTGCTTTGCTTCTGACGTACCTGCCCTTTGGTCCTCCAGAGTTCTGAATCCAGCACCAAGAAGAAATTTCTCAAGAGAAGAGGGAAGGCTGACAGCCCTTGGATCAAGCCAGCTCGGAAAAGGAGGCGGAGGAGTAGAAAAAAGCCAAGTGGTACACTAGGTAAGTGCAGAGGGCTCTGGTCCTCATAGAGTGTCTCAGGACTTGGAGACCAGTCTAGGACTTGAAGAAGGTATTAACAAGTATTTGAAATGGCACTCCAGTGGTTTCCTTGTGATGAACGTGCTTGCTCTTGGCCTCATGCTGAGCCCAGGGTGACTAACAACCTGTGGCTGGTAGACATTCCTAGGTTACATGAAGGGTCGAGGTCTGTGGCCACTTGGCTGCCCTCCTTGGCTTGCATTGCAGAAGCCCCTCTACAATATAGCTTTAGGCCTTGGGTTGGCATTTCCTGTTCTGGAAGTAATTTGTTAAGGTGAATGTAAGGAAGGAAATGACATCTTAAGTTCGAAGAGGTTATAGATGTGGGTATCTATTTTGGGACTTTATATTGGCACTTCAGTGCTGTTTTGTCATGATTGGTATAACTTTGTGATAAGTCATGGGATTGGGGAGGGTTGGAGCTCTAAGTTTGTTCCTTTATCAAAGATGTTTTGACTATTCTGGGTCTTTTTTATTTTTACAGAAGTGTTAAGAATCAAAATGTTAATTTATATGAAAAATGACAAATGATGTTGACAGATTGGTAAGGGATTGTGTTTTCTGATCTTTATTGTTCTATTTGTTGTTGGTTTCATTCTGTCTTTTATTTTTAATTAAAAAAATAGTTACAGGATTTGTGTGCCAACATTGAGTGAACTTGGCATGGTTTATGAGTTAAGATATGTGTACCCATACCACTGCCTCTTGGGAACCTCTGCCTTTTGCAGCTGTCCCTTCCCTGCTCCAGGGAGCCCAAATTTGCTTCATTTCTGTTGGTGGTTAGCACTTTGTAGAGTTTTGTAAGAATGGATTCTCCTCTGGCTCCTTTGAGTTTCATTGTCAGGCTGGTTCCTGGCCAGTGCTAAGAAGTTTCCCATTGTGTGACTATGCTGTGGCTGGCTCACCACCAGCTATGGGTATGCCCTGGGATTTTTCTGCTTGGGCTGTTGGAGAGGGAACTGCTGTGGATGTGGATGTTGGTGTTTCCTCTTCCTTGGACAGTGCTCACTATCTACAAATGGCATAGCTGAGTCATGTGTTGTATGTTTGTTTCTTTTTGGGAGCTGCCAACCTATTTCTCAAGGCACAGGTTCTGCTTTCTATTCTCATACAGCGCTTGGAGGTCAGCTCCCTTTTGTCCTTGCCAGTGCTTGTTTGGCCTGTCCTGTTAAGTTCTTTTTTTGTTTTTTGAGACAGAGTCTTGCCATATAGTTCAAACTGGTCTTCAACTGACTATGTAGCCCAGGCCGGCCTCAAATTCATAGCAATCCCCCTCCCTCCCCTAGCCTCCCAAGTCCTGGGCTTACTGGTTTGTGCCTACATCTCTGACTTCGTTCTGAAGTTCAGTGGGTTTAGTGGCTGTGCAATGGTGTCTCTGGGCAGTTTCAGTTTGCTTGTACTTGATGAATAACGAGGTAGTGCTTTTCCTTAGCTTTTGTGTTTTTCCTTTTCTGAAATATATTGTCTCTTTTTTTGCTTACTTCAGCCAGAGGTTTGTATTCTCATTAAATTGTAATATCTCTTTAAATATTCTGGATTTAAGTCTAATCAGATGGGTGCTTGCCTGTGTTTATATGTAGTCTGTGACCAATCTGTTCATATTGCTAATGGTATGTTTAGGGTAAGAGTGATAGATAAAATTTTTCATTGAAGTCTAACTTATGAATTGTTTTCTTATTATGAGTCATATGTTTTGTGTGAAAAAAAATCTTTGCCCACCAGGTGTGGTAGTGCACTCCTGTAATCCCAGCACTTGGGGCCTCAGGTAGAAGAATCACTTGTGAGTTTGAGGCCAGCCTAGGCTACATAGTAAACTCAAGGCTAGCCTGAACTGCACAGTGAAAGGTATCTTTGACTAACCTAGATCACCAGGTTTCTGTCCATGTTTCCTTCTGAAGTTTTTCACTCACTGTGTATACGTAGCCCTTGATACATTTGGGGGCAGTATTCGAGTACAGCCAGAGGCTTCCCTTCTGAGACAGGTAGTTGATTGGCACCATTGGTTGAGCTGACTCTATTTCCCTCTTTTATCACATTTGTTGACAGTCAGGGTGTGGGCTGTTGCTATGCTTTCTAGTCTGTTCCATTTACCACCATGGAGCTGTAGCACTTGTTCTTTTTCTTAATGCTTTAGCTGTGCTTCTGTCCTCCTGATACAAGGTCAATGTTGACTAGTATCTGTGAGGTCAGACTCCTGGGTCTGTTCAAATCAGCTCAGCTGCTGCCTGTGAGACTCTGCTGTTCTTTCAGTTATGTTTCCTTTTGTCTTCACCTTGGATTATATACTGAGATCAGAATAACAGTGTGGGTTTATTGTTGGCTGGCAGAACACATTTGTAGATCTAAGACTGAATGTTCTACTTTGTCATCTTAGTTATAACTTGTCAAATGTATGCCTAAATATTTGCTCACATAGTTTAAAATTTATTTCTATATGTAAAGTATTTAAAATTATATAAAGACTCCTCATGTTCTTCATATAGTTGATGATTTCCCAAAAGTGGTCAACTTTTCCTTTTTGTCTAAGATCTAGGTATGGAATACAGTCTGAATTACAATACTCAGGCACCATACCTCAGTATTAATGGTTTATTATTCCCAGTCACTTAATATTAATGACTGATATTGAGATACTTACTGTGAAGCATGGTTATTTGCTCTTTGCTGGTGTTAGATACATTTATTATAAATGAATACTTTTTAAAAAATTTCTGGTGAAACAACCTAAAACTTCAAATACCCATTTTTTTATGTCTCTCTTGGGCCATTGGAAATGTAGACAGGCTGATTTACACATCCCACGTACTGCCACTCCATGTCCTCAAGAATGAGGAGGCATAGAAATCTCTGTGTGCACACACACACATCCTGTAGCCCTTCTCTGTAGTACTTCTCCTTGGTAAATTCAAGTTTTATTTTCCTCTAGTGAGTGACGTACTTTTTCATAGACACTGTATATGATGGGGTTCACCCTGACCTATTCCTCGGGAATCTTTGGGTGACAGCCAGGAAAGAGAAAATTGGCAGGCAGTACCTTTAGTCCATGCAGATTTCTCCAGCCACTCTGCATGTTTGGGCTATTTCTCTCTCTCTCTCTCTCTCTCTCTCTCTCTCTCTCTCTCTCTCTCTCTTGAATTTGCAATGATCCTCCTTTCTCAGCCTCCTGAGTATTGGGATTATAGGTGTACAACACCACACCTGGCTTTAAAGGCTGTTTCTTTAGCTACTTACATCACTTGGTCTTTCAAACATGTTTTATTTTAATGTAATTTGCAGGACATATACCATATATCTATCCATTTCCTAGGTTATTTCATCAGATTTTATTTAGCTGGCAAAGTTACAAAGAAATACATATTCATATGTTAGTGTCTCTTTTTTTTTGTCTAGCACCTACCCCATTGTGTGAGGTGGACATGGGGAATTAACAAAATGATGTCTGGGAGGAAAACAACAGTGAAACCAGATGGCCTAAGGAATTGTTATTTCAGTTTGTGTTCTGAATGGGTTCAATAGAAATAGCCCCTTTCTGGGGTGTTAACTCTGATTGAGTGTGGCTTCCATAGGGTTCTCATGGTGTGCTTTCTGTGCGTAGGTTCCGAGGCCTGTAAGTTGTCACCAGGAAGCACCGAGCAGATGGCTCCAGATGACAGCTCTGGATATATGGAAGTCTCTCTGGACTCACTGGATCTCCGTGTTAAAGGGATTTTGTCTTCCCAGGCAGAAGGTGAAGATCAGTGTTGTAACTGTAACTGCACTACATCTTGTTCTTTGTTTGCTGATCTCATCCTCTGTATTAACCTGATGCCCCCTGGTGGATATTAAAAGAAAATTTGATCAAATGCATCAGTTATAGTTAATGGAACAGATATGGCACAAAGTAGGCTTGTCAAGTCATTCACAGCATGCACAGAGGACCAACTTGCTGGTAGTTGTGTCTCAGGGTTTTCCCTATTGTGAGGCAGATAATACTTTGTGCAGAGTTCCGGATGAAAGTGTGTGCCCTGCTCCAACCTCAGATTGTAGTAGGCGGTGTAAATTTAAATCTGTGCCTTGGTGGCCCCTGAGTCTGGTTGGAAAACATATCTTCAGCTGGTGTTGAGCTCACAGTTCTCAGAGATGTTCTGCAGTGGGGTGAAACGCTCATGCTGTCTTCATGCCTTTCAGTCACAGATTCACCTGTGGCTCCTGCTGGTGGTCCTTGTGTAGAGGCTTTAGAGGCTTGCCCTCACTTTTCCCACTGTTCTTGCCTCTTGTGCCACATGAAACCCTCTGTCAATGAAAAGTAACTGATGGCTCTGTGAAACCTCTAGTAATGCAAGCACAAGTATAAAATCCCATAGCTAATTACATCCACATGGATTTTGTAAGTGTAAAGTTGTAGATTATTGTAGGGGTTTAATCTTTGTTAAGATTTAAATAACCACTGTCTTAAGGTTTTGAATGTTTTGGGGGGTGTGGTGCACCTGTGTAGTTTAGGAACCGTCTTTTGCTTAAGACATAAATCTAGGCTTGTCTGTCAGTGAAATACTTTTAATCCTTCTTGCATCAACTAGAGTAGCAACTCCTCTTGAATAGCATAAGGCCCTCACTAGAGGTGCCTCACACCTCTTCTCTAGATTAAGTATAACTGTGTTTAAGTTTCCCAGACTTCAATATGGAGGATTCAGGAGGCTGGGTGGAGATTTGATTGCAATCACAGTTCTTCCTTTGCCAGTCAGCTTCTGTGCAGTGCAGCAGCAACCCTGCCTGCTGGTGGTGGGGGATAGAGATGAAGTGTGGTGGCGTTGAAGGGTCTTCCATATAAACCCATCTGTCCTGTCTCTGGTGAAAACAGGGACAAGGAGCAATGAGTGTTTGCAGGAAGGACTAAGAGTGGCAAATGTAGGAGCCAGAATGGTGACAGCCAAGTTAGAAAGGTTAGGAGGAAAAAGCCAATTACAGCAGCTTCCTTAGATCCCACAGCATTTTATAAACTGGCCTCTCGAAATGTACTTACCTTTGATAAATGAGTACTGATTAGTCAGTGGTTAGCATTTTCTGTCATGCTTTTAATTTAGAGAATCAACATCTTGAAGAAACAAACAGCTTTGCTCCCTTGTGCTCATGTTTAAAGTGTGCAGTTCAGGACCTGAAGGTAGAGCCAGCATTTGGATAGTGGAGGACTTAGGAGTCACTGAGTTGGGCCAGTGAGGGTCAGTGTCATTCTAGTCATGGTTCAAGAAGGCCAGGCTTCTTGGAGGTTGCATTCCTGTAGTCCTAGCACTTAGGCTGAGGCAGGAGGATCACTGTTAGTTCAAGGCCAGCCTGAACTACATAGTGAGACTCTGTTTCAGAAAACCAAAACATAAAAACATAAAAGCCAGTCTTATGCTGGGGCCAAGGAGAATTACTTTTTTTCCTTTTTTTTTGGGAGTGGGTGGTCATACTGGGAATCAAACTCAGGACCTTGTATTTGCCAGGCAGACACTGTACCACTGAGCTATATATCCCTGGCCCCAAGGAGAGAGTTTGTACCAAGGTTAGAAATCTCCACGTGTGATGGCTTTCTTCTCATCATTATTGCTTTTAGGTACACCTAGGTAAGTTTGGTGATGTAACCCCAACAATGGCAGGCAAAAGATGTGAGTTTGGGGGGGGTCAGCAGCAGGGGCCCTTGGCAGTGTTGGGTACAGGAATGCCAGAGCTCAGTGGAGAGGTGGTACACACAGGAGTCATATTGGTCATTTCTCCTGACATCCTTCAGTTCCTTGCTGCTGGTGACTAAGGCACACCCCAGATGACAGAGACACCCATGCCCAGATGGGCTGCCCTGTTGTGTGGGCCCTGGATTCTGCACACCTCACCTCAGCCAGCTCAGTTGACACATCATGGGGCACTTTGCTGACTACTTCTTTGTGTAGGTGTGTGTGTGTCCTCAGTTCTAAAATCAAGTTATTATTAGGAGGATCTTTTCAAACACTTTTCCAGTTTTAAACTTGGAGTGATTCAACTTTCCGTTTTATCTCACATTACCTATTCTTTTTTGGGGGACTGGGATAAAACCAGAGGCTAGGCTAGGAAGTCAGGCAGCTGAGGTAGGCTTGTCCTGAGCTTTCTTCATAAAGAGCCATGGCTCAGGTTATCTCTCATTTACTGACCCTAAGCAGGGACCCTAGCTCTCTCCAGTTACTCACATGAGCAGTGAGGGATTCTGTGGGGTAAAAGCTGTTTTCTGGCTCAGCCCAGGTATCATTGAAGTGTGAACAGAGGTTAGCACACTTCTTAAGAGTTTGTTAAAGGCTGGGATGTAGCTCAGTGGTACAGTCCCTGCCTGTACCTACCTGGCAAACGTGAGGCCCTGAGTGAATCTCAGCACCAAAAAAGAAAATAATTTTTTTAGAGAAAGTTTGTTTGAACTGTGAGTGAGGTCACTGCAAGCCAGAAGTGGTTCAGGGCTCTGCTTGAGGGAACGTAGAGGAAGGCTTGAAAAGGGCAAACTTGGAAGTAGGCAGTAAACTGCTTGCTTGATTAGTTATTTGCTCTATTCTGTTGGCAAGTCCTTTGTTATATAAATTGGTTGGCTGCTTCTGATTGGTTGAACATAAGTTTTACTTTTCAGTAAATAGCCAGAAGAAATAGTCCAGTTTTGTTAGTGTTTAGAAACCAAGCAAGGGCTAGATGACTCCATAGCTCGGCAGGCTCTGTCTGCTCCGGGATACTTTGGGGCCACTCTTCATTTTAGTTTACTTTAATAATGTATTTTTTAGATGTGAGTAAGAGTTAATAGTTTTTTTAATGAAGGGAGGTAGTTGTGTCAGAAGTGCTGATTTACTCTGAATTCTGCTTTGGCTTTTCAAAGCCAAGTGAGGAAAATAAGGAATCAACATGTAGTGAATGGTTTTTGTTTGTGCAAACCAAGATGTTAAAGTTGCTGATGCAGGTGTGGCTTCTCTGTTTGGCTTATGGCAGGGGCCCCAAAGACATGGGTTAGCAGATGTGTCTGGGGACTAGCTGCTGGAATATGGGGAGACAGGCTTACATTGCCCCTCACATCACACAGGGCAGTGTGCAGGTTTGTGCCCTCGAGCAGTGCTGCTGTGTCATAAATGGGTTGCCCATATTTCCATGCATGCATGCGTGGTCACTGTGGAGACATAAATAATTGCTCTCAGTTGGCCCTCTGGAGATTAGGGTCGCATAAGCTGATACCTATCTGTGTGACTTAGGGCTGGCCAACGGTCCAGACATGCTGGAGACAGACAGCCTCCAGGAAGTGCCTCTCTGCAGCTGCCGGATGGAAACCCCGAAGAGCCGTGAGATTACCACCCTGGCCAACAACCAATGCATGGCCACCGAGAGCGTGGATCATGAAGTAAGCAAGTTTGTTTTCAATTTAAAACAGGAACAGAAATGTCGTATGTAGAAAGCCCAGTTGTTCCTGGTAAGCCACAGACTCTCTAGCTTCTTCAGTGTATAGTATTGGTGACCAGGGAACCCAAGTAGGCTGTGAACAGAACCATTTGAACAAGTAGGTTGAGATTAGAGAGTCCAGACCTGTGGCTCCTAGCAGGACAATCCTAGCACAGAGGGCTGAGCATCTGTTCCATGAACTGTCACTTTCCTCTGATCTGTGACTCAGGATTTTCATTGCCTGTTCCTTCCAGAAAAGAGAGACACCAGTGCTGAAAGGTTTTCCATGGCATTTGGGCAGTATTTCTTGCTTTTAGAGGGACAGGATTTCTTTCAGCCCATAGAGCTATGGCTGCAACTGGCTGTAGGGAGAGACTGAGTGATGGGCTTGTTGGTGTGAGCCTGAGAGATGCCTTGCACAGTTGCCTGGCCCTCAGTGCCTTCTAACCTGGCCTCCCATTTTCTGTGGGAAGGACAAGGCCAAGGTGGCTCCTTGTTCATCTGCTTTCCGAGTGGTGTCTCTTGACTGTCTTTCTAGTGAGGTTTCTAGTCTTCTGTTACTGAAGCTATTCTCATCAACTGAATCATTAAGTCTTAACCACTAATTTTAGGAGTGCAGAATTAGCATCAGCCGCAACTTGCCCAGCCTCCTTGCAAATTGAGTGTTGTCCTGAGACTTTGTACACAGAACTCATTGCTTTCCTAGGTCAGGGCAGAGAGGCAGGTTATGTCTAGATCACCAGCTCCAACAAAAAGCAGGAATGGACTGTGTGTCCCAGCTTTGGGGTGATGTGTGTCCCAGCTTTGGGGTGATGTGTGTCCCAGCTTTGGGGTGATGCTTGTGGAGACTGGCCCAGTGGCTCTCACTTCCAGTGCTTATTGACACAGCTAGAATTACTGATTCAGCAGATCTGCCAGGTTTTTCCAGAAAGTTTCAGATTCTACCTGTGCTGCTGTCCTAGGACCACACATTTAGAATCCCTGGACGCTCCCTTCACTTACTCTGCTTTGACAGCAGTCTTTGGAAGATCATAGCTCCAAAGATCATATCTCCAAGGAGGTTATATCTCCACTTTAAAGCTTATCTCCCCTGTAAATTTAATGTGCTCTACCCAGGTTTGCAGTCTGAATGGCACCCCAGAGTAAAACAACAGTGTTCGCCTTGCTCATTGTGTTCCAGGCTGACTGGTGGCTGCCATGGCTCTCACCCAGCAAGCTTCTCACAGATGTCTAATTCTCCCTGAAAGATAAATGCTACTTGCCACAGCTTTGTCACATTCGATCTCTCCTTGGAGTCCTTGAATCTGTTTTCTTAAAGAAACTTTTTGAATGAGGAAGTAAGTGAGTGTAACTCACCCTCTGTGCATTAATCAGCTTAGCCTTTACCATCTTTGGTCTTGCCTTCTTGCTGCTCCTGGTTTTCAGCTACCTCTTATAAGTTAACCTCATTTTACCACTAAATGTTTCAGTGTGAATCTCTATTAGGAGAAAAGATGACATCTCACATAAAAGCAACACATACTACATGTGGGAATAAAAACAGCTTTGCATTTTTAAGTAATGCCTCATGTATGGTCAGTGTCATCGAATCCATTCATAATAGTCATCACCCTCCAGTGTTAAGTTTTTTACATCTCTTCTAATCCAGAACATTCTCTCTGCCATTCCTTCTCCAGTTTTTAGTACCTCTGATCTGTTGAAGGAGCTGGAACCAGATTCTGGATTCAAAATGATGGCTTTTTGGTGCTATTTTAGTTGTTTTCCTTTGTTTGAAAATTGGATCTGGGTAAACTGGACATGAGTAAATCCAAGTACAGTAAGTCCCTAACTTACAATTGAGTTCTGTTCCAGGAGAATTGTTTGTAAATGGAATTCATATGTAACCCAACAAGTAAGTCTTACATAGTATGCCTGTGAGAATTTTCAATGCAAATGTTTATAAATTGGGGACTTACTGTACTTAGACTTCACTTGTGTGATTTCATCTTGGCCAGGGTGCCTTGGTAGGCATGCTGTGAAGTAGAAGGGTCATCCGTGATGACCACCCATCCCTCCCTTATCAGCCTTTCAGTTGAAAGTTCTTTGTTTTTGTTTTTGTCTTGAGCTCTGGGGATTGAATGCTTGGGTGTTCTACTCAACTACATCTCCATCACTTTTTTATTTTTTATTTTAAGACAGTGTCTTCTTAAGTTGTCCAGACAGAACTCAATCTTGCCATCCTGCCTCAGTCTCTGTCATTGCTGGGGTTTTAGGTGTACACTGCCTTGCCCAGGATTCACTTGAATTTTATCATCTTCAGTGATCACTATTTGAACCCATTATCCTGTACAACTTGCAGAATGGCAACTTTGCACTTCTGTGGTTCCTCTTGCAACTACTGATTGGAATTCTTTGGTACAAAGAATTCATTTGCTAGGGCTATTTTGGTGTCTCTGAAATAGTTCTTTTTTACTAGATAGGCAGAATATGTGGCTATGTTTGTCTTTTCTCAGCATAATGCAGTGGCATTCTGACAGCCTTCAGTAGTATGCAGTGGGCTTGTTTTTTGTTATTTTTGTTTTTGTTTTTGGTGTTGGTATTGAGGACTGAACCCAGGGCCTTGTCTATTGCACGTGCTAGGAAAGTACTCTACCACCAAGCTATGTAGCTGCTCAGTGGGCTTGATTTTGCTTTTCTCTGTCTTTCCCACCTCTCTCCCTGTAGCATTCTTAGGGTTATAGGGTCTTTCCTATATTCTATGTTACAAATTCTTTTTGTTGTAAAGTTAGTTCTGGAAAGCCACAAAGTAAATACTGAGCTTGATGAATCTATCCCAGGTGAGTTCTGGTAGCACCATAAAGGTCAAGGCCAGAAAGTAAAATGTTCTATCACCTGCCGAGGCTGACTTACCCTTAAGTCTTTCACTAGATTCTGTGAATCGTACACTCAGGTCATAGTTTCATATGTCCCTCTGTATTTCTTTGCAACACTGTAGTTTGATAGGGAGATGGGGCCAGGTTCAGGTTAATCTCTGTGAATCTATGGGGAGCTTGCCCCAGGACAGGGGTTGTGATAGCTGTTTGTCTTCCTTTTTCTGATGCTGACAGCTGCTGCTGCCTGATACTTGTCTTTACTGGACATTGGAGGCTTCAAAATAGTACTCTTATTCTGTCACTGTTTTAATTACTTACCATTGCTGGGACGAAATATTAGATACCTGCAAGTTAAAGAAGGAAAGGTTTATTTAAGCTCACAGTTTGTAGAGGTTTTGGTCCATAGTCAATTGGTTCCAAGGCATGGCAGCATGGTACAGGGGCATACAGAGGAAAAACAGTTTTTAGTGTAGCAGGCTTCCTTCCCCTTTCTGTTTTTATTCCATCTAGACTACAAGTCTATTGGTTGGTGCCACCCACACCCAGGATGGAGCTTTCCTCTTCAGTAAATGCATCATCCACACCCAGAACCAGTGGACTAATCCAGCATCCCACACTCATGATCCAATTACTCCCCATCCTTGAACACATGAGACTTCAGGGGGTGGTGCATATCTAAATATAAGCTGTAATAGTCATTTAGTGTACATTTGTTTTTCAGAATGTCAGCAGCATGCCTTTTAGAGCAAGACTGCATAAGTGTTTGGTTCTTTCCCTTAGATTACTAGTCCTTAAGACACTGAGTTGGAGCACTAGGGATGTAGCTTAGTCAAAGAACATTTGCCTAGGCTGAGGATTTAGCCTAGTGGCATAAGCACCTGCCTAATAAGTACGAGGTCGGGAATTCAATCCCCGGTACAAAAACACAAAAAACCCATTTGCTTTTATGCACAAGATTCTGGGTTTAATCTTCAATACACAAAAATAAAATAAGTATCAGCTTGGCTTTTTCATCAGCTTCTAAAGTTAACTATTTCTTCCTTTGATAATATCGATGTGAATATACGTGTTTAAATACACTTGATGGGTTTGATTCTTTGTGTTATTGTTGAGGGTCAGATGGCCCAACCTCAGTTCACAGGATACTTTTCCTGTTGACTCTTTCATGGGGACTCTATGGGGTCAGAACTATTTCACAGTGATGTGGAGAGGTTACGAACCTTTTTCCTTGTGAGCTCTTTCAGCACGTGTGTTTAGAAGCTCAGTGCCACTGGGTGATGTGAGAATGTCTGGTGACAAAAGACTTTGCAAGGATGAGAGAGCTGTTCTGGGCACAAGCACACCCATAGGTCAGTTAACAGACCTGACGAAGTACAATACTAGTGTGCAAGTCCATCGTGTACCAGCTCGGAAGGAAGTGCCACTTGTAGAGGTGTGGTGTAGTATCATGGAGGAATACAGGGAAGCCCTGGAAGTCACTGTTGAGCCAGAGACCTCTGGGATGTTGTGTGCTCCACATTCTGAGTCCAAGTGTCAGTCACCCTCTGACGACTCGATTGTGTGTACATGATCTCTGTGGGTTTGGGCTTGCTGGCTAGTGGTTCCTGCTGTTTTATATGGATTCTGGGAAGTGCTAGAGCAGTGGTGCTTGTCATGTTTCAGCTGTGGCATGAAGCTTCCACCTTTAGACTATCCATTCTGTCTTTCGTCTGTTTTTCAGTCAGGTGTATAGAGGCATAATTTGCCCATGGTGAGAGCGAGAAAGTTGTTGGCACTCAAAGGTTTTAGATTTTGGACCATTTGGGGTTGAGGACATTCAAATTAGGAGTGTTCAACCTGTATTGGTCTTTCTGTTCTTTTTCAGCATACTTACCTGTTGCTGTGTTTTTATTTCTGTTATTCACATGATCTTTCTTTAGAATCCCAGCTGTGATGTAGCATTCATGTCACCTGAATCTTCTTCTGCTGACCATTTCTTCTTTTGACAATGGGGTCATGTTCCTCTAGTACAGGACTTATAGCTTTAGCATAATTGGTCTTTTCTGGGGAGGTGCACCCTGTTGGCGGTTAGATGTTAGCAGCATCTCTGGTCTTCTCTCATTTAGTGCTGGTCTCATTCCCTACTCTGTTTCCCCACAAATAAGCCTTAACCAGGAAAAAAAAAAAAAAAAAGCCAGCCCCAGTCATTCTGTCCTTGCCTTTCTTGCCATTACAGAGTGACCACTGGGCAAAAGAACAGTGAGGTGTAATCTTCTGCATGACACTGGCCATCACCAGAAACACCTAGGGCTTGTTCCAGTTACATGCTAATTGTAGCCATAAAGTTCTTCAGTGGTGGCCAGATGTCCCTGGGAGACTGGAGCTATGTGTCTTCCCTGGTGAAGCACTACTGCTCCCAGTCACCCTGCTTAAGTTAGTTAGGTGCTGATGGATGGTCCTCTTGGTTCCTTGCACCTTCTGCCTTCCTGTGTGCCTCTGGTGACTGTGGGGATCTTCCCCCATGCTGGAACCAGTCTCTAGGTCCTGGCCTGGATCTAGTGCTACTGTTGCAGGGAAGCTTAGCCTCTGTCACAGGTGGAAGGTCCCTACCTCCAGGAGAAGAAGGCCTCAGCCTAGAACCCTTGCCTGGACTGTTGCTGCCCTTCTAGGAAGGTTTTGATTGTCCTCAGCCTTTTATCCAGTCAGTCGGGTTTCACCTGTGTGTGACACTAAGGTTTGCTGCACTCTTATTCAGTGAGGGAAAAGGAACTATGTGAGCTTCCTGCCAAGCATGTGTCTACTGGTCTGGGCCTGTGCCATACCCATGCTGGGTGCTGGCACCCAGGGTTGTGGCCAAAGGAGTCACGTTAGCCTTTGTTAACACAGTTGAAATATCAGCATGTGCTGACCAGTGCTCGCCTCTGGTGAGGCAGGGTTCATATGTGGGCGTTGCTTGGGGGGGACAGACCCTTCTTAATGGATTTGTGGATCATCTAAGGTCCTCTTATTTTTTGGGGTTGGAGCAGTGCCCCCTCTGTATCTTGCCACTCCAGGGAGAAACCTCAGCAAAGGCAAGCCACGAACTACTCTTGTTTCTTTCCTCTTTTGTGTGCCTCTCACTTCCCCCAGAATTACCAACACCCTAACCTCTGACTGCTGAGGTAGTTCTTGCTGCTTTGCCCTTGGATGGCTCTTTGCTTTATCATGGACTCTGCTGTCTTGGCCTCAGTCCTGTCACGTTGGAGGTTTTCCCTTCTCTGGTTCTGCAGGTCCTCTTCTCTGAAGTGTGTCTCCTCTTTCTCTAGCATTTCTCCTTACTTCCATGACCTTCAAGTAGGGATGTGGCTCCAGGCAATCCTCAATACTACCCAAAAGAGGAAATGTGTTTTTGTTGGTATATATTGTGTTTCCTTATAGGAATATCATTGGTTGTCATTTTATTCTGCTCTGTGGTCTTCAGTGCTGCCTCTCAGCCTGGGCCTTCTGGGTCCTTGTCTATTAGCATGCTCGTGTCTCACTGTACAATACGAGCTGGTCTTGAACTCACAGCAATCCTACTGCCTCAGCCTCCCGAATGCTGGGATTACAGGTGCACCACCATGCCTGGCAGGTGTTGACATCTCTGTGGGTCTCTGCAGACATATCTTGTCTTGTCTCTCCTGCTTGGCCACATATCTTTGGCTTGTTCTTATCTTGGGGGAAAGGGCAGTCCCTTCAGTCCCGTCTCAAGAAAGCTTGGGAGAGAACAGTCTTGAGACTTTGTGTTCTGAAGATATTCTGTCACAGTTTATGTTCTGTCCCTTTGTTCCAACCCTAGAGTTGCTTTAATCTTGTACTTGACCATGTTGATGATGGTGTTTCTTGCACACACTTCTCTTGGCATCATCTCTGTTCTCTAGTTCATTCTGACTTCAGCCAATTGGCCTTAGTCTTCATCTTTGTCTTAGGGTTAGGGTTAGGGTTAGGATTAGGGTTAAGGTTAGGTCACAAACCCAAGGGAATTCCTACGAGAATTCAGCAAGAGATCTGGGTGCTAGTTGCCTTGGCCTGAGGTAGTCTTGCCCTTGCCCATTTTCTCTGTATGTGACTGTACCTGTTCAGATGGCTTGATATAGGGGAAGCATCCTTGCCTGTGGCCATGGCTGGATTGTGACCTGGATTGTGGCTTATAGTGGTTGAAATGAATTATTGTAAGCCAGCAGAGTCAGGGCCAGTGTCAGAGGCTTCTGTTTTGGCCTGGAGAAGGGTCCACAACAGCCTGGATCTAGACTTCACTGCCAGGTTTCAGGGGTTTAGCCATTAGAGAGAGGGTCATGTAAAAGGGAACCTGGCTGGTCAGAAGGGAGATTCTATAGCAAGCATTTCTCAGATTCTTCAGTGGTGAATGATATGAATAGGAGTAAAGGTATCTTAGTCAGCTTTCCTGTTGGTTGGGGCAAATTACCTCATATTTGCAACTTAAAGGAGGAAAGGTTTATTTGGATCATAATTTCTAGTGGATTAATTCCAAAGTTGGCTGACTCTAAAGCAGACGCAGTGTGGTGGAAGGGCATGGCAGAAGAAAGCTGCTCTATCCATGGAAGCCAGGAAGCAGAGAGAGAGAGGGGACAAAGGGAGGA
>PVLA01002517.1:155000-244589 GCA_004027455.1 Hydrochoerus hydrochaeris
CCAGAGGCTTCAAACACATGATCAAGTACAGTCACAACATTGATTCTGCTCCTGACACTAATTTTCTGTATTAATCACTTGTCACTGGGGCAGAATATCTAAACAGCTTAAAGGAGGAGAGACTTATTTTGGAAATTTTAGTCCACGTTCAGCTGAATCCAAAGCAGAAACAACATGGGGGGTCTAGTGGAGGAATGCTGCTCAATCAGTGGCAGCCAGGAAGCACAGAGAGAGGAAGAAGAGAGAAGCCAGGAAAAAGAACACACCCTTCTGGCCCATAACCCCAGTGACTTAACTCTTCCACCAGACCTCCCCAAGCCACTGAACTTATCAAAGGATGCATCTGCTCTGGGTACCCCATAGTCACATCACCTTTTATACACAGGAGACTTCGGAGGACATTTTAAACCTAAACCATAACAAAAGGAGTGGGCGCTCTGCAGGTGACATGAGGCTGGCCAGGTGCTGTGTGCTGTTTGTGTCTTAGTAAATCAGTGCAGAGCATCTTTGAACCCCGGGTATTGGATTCTCTGAGGAATTACTGCTTTTGTTTTGTATGAGGATAATCTGAGGGTTATGTTAGCAATACACTGTCAGTATTTACAGGTAAAATAATATGATTCCCATGAATACTCTAGTCCATCTCTCCCTAATAAAAAGGTAAGGGACAGTGCAAGTGAAAATGGAGAATATTGGTTATTCTGGAAATTAGGATTAGGTGTGGGCTTATTGTACTTTGTCTCTGTTCTTGGAATGTTTCTTAGTGGAATGTTGGGTAAAACAATGAGACATTCTAAAACTGGTAGGAAGTCCATTGTAGTGATGAATGTGTTGGAAGGTCAAACCTGGCATGCATAGTCATTTAGGTCTGCCTTATCCATTCCTTACAAACCAGCCCTGCTTCTCTCTCAATGTGAGCTCTAGCTCTCCAGTTTGCTAGTTCCTGCATGTGGTCCCTAAGCAAGGCAGGACAGTATTTGGCCAGCAGGCCTTTTAATTCTACTTGCTTTCTGTCTTGTGAGGGTGTTTGTGACTCCTCTCCTGTGTGGTCCTCCTTCACACTCTGTCCTCTGCCACATGTTCCTGGATGTCTCCCGTTTCCCTTTCTATGAGATTTCTTTGGTGTTACCATGGGTGCTGGCATGTTTGTCTCCTTTATTCATTAATTGTTTCAGTTTTTTCTCATTTCAACTCTAACTGGGTTTCACTGTTTACATAAATAATCCATGCTCATTGTAAAATTCAGACACTTAATATATGGCTGAAGAAGGAAGTACAAATTGCCTGTTATTCCAACATTGAGGTAACTGGTCATTGTATTTTTGTACATATTTCCAGACTTTTTATGTGTGTGTTGTGGGACATGTCTTATTTGTCTTAGTCTATTGTAAACATTTTTATAAATCAGTTCCTATGAATGATCTGTACCCACAGGTCTTGACCAGAGGTGTAAAGCAGAACCATTTGGTCATGTTGGAGAGGGGTTATACCTTCCTTGGACATACATGCATGGTTCTTCCCCTTCCAATTTTTGTTCTATAGATAATGGGGTGATGGCCAAGTTGTCTTAAAAAAAATAAGCAAAAAACTTCCTGGATGATTCTAATACAATCTGGGTGGGTGTTGTTATTCTAGCAGATCATGTCACAAGCCACTCATAGCCACAACCAACATTTGAGGCCTGACTGAACGGTGATATTTGTACAACAAAATAGAAGAATCCCAGAGGCTGTTTATGTCACATTTCCTTGATTATCAGAGTGTTTGAGCATTTAGTTACTTGTTTAGGGGGCATTTGTGGTAGTTCTTTTGTGAATTCCTATGCAGTTCTTTGCTTTTCTTGATGGGCAACTTTTTGTTTTCTTACTGGCTATCAGATGGCTTTGCACAGTAAATCAAAACCCTCTGCCTGTGCAGCATCCCCTTTTGCCCAGCATGGCAACCTGTGTCATCATATCTCAGATGTCTTCACCCTGGAGCAGCCTCTGCTTCCACCATGATTGTCCTCAAATCCTGGTCCTCTTAGGACTTCCAGAGCCCTTGTCTCTCAAGCAGACCCAGAGACTTTGTTGCTCTCTGTTTCCTGCATCTTAGCAGGGACCCTGTGTGCACTGGCTGCTCTGGATTACTTGGGTTCTCTATACAATCCTCTTGGCTGTCTCTGATGGCTTGGGCTGTCCTGCCTAGTATACAGCCATTGTTCTTTGACACCCAGCCCAGCTTTGCTATCTCCTTAATGGTTTCCTCCATTTTTGCTCAGGTTAAACCTCTGGTCTTCTGAATGTGATCACCTGGCTGCCATCTTCCACAGGTGTGCAGAACACAGTGACTTCTCTTTGGGTTCTTGGTGCTGGCACATGTATAGAGGTGCTCCAAACTCTCTTGAGTTTGGGCTTGTTCTTGGGCACCTCCCCATGTCGGGCATGTCCCAGGGCCCGTGGGTCGGAAAGCTGTGTTCTCATGGCTCTGTCACTGACCCTGGTCTTGTCTGATTGCAGTTGGGCCGGTGCACAAACAGCGTGGTCAAGTACGAGTTGATGCGCCCGTCCAACAAGGCACCGCTCTTGGTGCTATGTGAGGACCATCGGGGTCGCATGGTGAAACACCAGTGCTGTCCCGGCTGCGGCTACTTCTGCACAGCGGTAAGAGCCCAGCCACCATGGGCCTCTCGGGCCTGTGTCCTCTCAGAGGCCCAAACTGCCAGGCAGTTCATCCCAGGTCTGGGCCCCACGTGAGGAGGTACCCCATGTTTCCCAAGTGCCCGCCACACCTTGAACTTTCTCGCCCTGGACATGTGCCTGCTCCTCCTATGTGGCTGGGGTGCCCTTGACTCCACTTGCAGTGCCTATGAACCTCTTCATCTGAATGTAGAAGACGGACACAGCTCTAACCATAATCAGACATCTGTACTCACCTGCAACAGGCTGCTCCTATGGAGCCCAAGTGGGGCTCTGTACTAACCTTTACCCACAGCTGCAGGTACCCTGCTACCCTTTTGTGACCTGGGCCAGGAGCTTCCATTAGAGGCTTTTCTCTGAGCTTCACACCTTGTGCCCTCCCCTCTCTCAAGACACCCTTTTTGTGCTTTCCATGAGAAAGAGAGGTGCTTCTCTGCATCTCTTGTCTCTGTTTTCTGGGGCTCATCTGCCTGTGCTCACTCACATGCCAGGAATGAGCCCTTTACCCCTGATTCAAGACTTTCGACCTGTCTGACCCATCAGTCTTGTAGAACAGGGTCCTACCCAGATAAGTGGTCCTTATCTGGACCAGGACTTCTTGTGTACCTTCTTGCTCTGAGTAGCCAGACAGCAAGGACTCAGGTTTCTTGGTTGTGGGTGCCAGGTAGATAGCGAGGTGGCTGTTACTGGCCTCTGTTCTCTGGAAGCTATGGGGTTGAGGAAGCTCTTTGTAGATACCATTCCTACTCCTTGTCAGCTGGGGACCAGGCCAGCACCAGGCCATGGCTGCTTTACCTGCTCACTTGCCTGGCCCAACTGGCTCAGTTGAACTTTGTTTATTTTTCTGAATATTAGCTCCAGTTTTTGAAATCGATCTTCACCTTCCTTTTTCTAGGGTAATTTTATGGAATGTCAGCCCGATAGCACCATCTCTCACCGCTTCCACAAGGACTGTGCTTCTCGAGTCAACAATGCCAGCTATTGTCCCCACTGTGGGGAGGATACTTCCAAGGCCAAAGAGGTGACCATAGCAAAAGCAGACACCACCTCCACAGTGATGCCTGCCCCTGGACAGGAGAAGAGCTTGGTTGCCGAGGGCAGGGCCGACACAACCACTGGCAGGTATCTGCTGATGTGGCTCTGGCTGAGCTTCTACTTGGTGATCCTGAAGATGTGTCAACCAGTTGTTGCTGGTTTCTGCTGCTTTATCCAGAAGTCTCAGCTAACACTGATGCTTGTAATTTCTGATCTTTACTAAACATTAGTTGAATGTTGTGGCACACACTTGTAACTGCAGCTGCTTATGAGACTGAATAAGGAGGATTTTAGATTTGAGTCCAGCCTGGCCAACTTAGCAAGACCCTGTCTCAAAATAAAAAACTGAAAGTAAAAATGGCAGGGGATGCAGCTCAAAGCAAAGGCCCTGGTTAAGTCTCAAGTACTGCTACACATGTGCACTAAGGTGTGTGTGCGCACACACATACATAAATAGAAACATTGATATTCATTTATTACTGTTTGTGGATGGGTCTTATTTATTTATTTGGTGTTTTAAGACAGGGTTTACTATCTAGCCAAGGCTGGCCTCAGAATCACAGCTCCTGCCTCAGTTTCCTGACTGCTGCGATTACAGGTGTGTACCACCATGCCCAGCTTTATGGAGATCTCTTTCATTTTGGTTTTTGCAGGTTCATTTGCCTGTTTTGAACCAGTTTTCACACCAACCTAATTGGGGTGACTTTGTAATTTTTTTGTCAGTAGCCCAGTCATCACAGGTGGCTGTTGCAAAAAACACCTATTAGCTGCTACAGGCTGTTCTTATAGTATCTCTGGCAGCAGGCTCTCCAGCTGTTGCTAAAGGCAGGAAGCACAGTCCAGAAGAGTTAGAAGTACTCACACAGACACATGTACTTGCCTTCCAGAGAGAATCCAGCAGAAGCAGCTGCCAGCCAGGTCAGCAAGAGAATAGGAGAAACAGCTGTCAGCGTCCACCAGCCAAATCCTGCTAGGAAGGAGAGGAAGCAGAGAGCAGCAAAACCTATGAGCTACTTAGCCAGAGAAGAGACTAAACTTAGTGACTATCAGTGCTTGAAGAGAAACTAAATTTAGAGTAAAAGTCATTCAAACGATGGTGATTGTGGAAACTTTAAGGCCTGCAGTATATCAATCCCTAGTCATCATTGAACTCAGTGTATCTGGGTCATGGTTCTGGGGGTTTCCTTCTGCTGAGAGGGCAGTGGGCAGGGGTTGTGTAACCAGGAGTTGTAGGAGTATCATCTTGGCTTTAAAGTTTGCAATTCTTAGGGAATGGGGTTCTGAATTCTGGGCACCTCTCCTGGGACCAAGCCAGTAGTCATTTGGCTGTCCATTATCTTCCCTTAAGAAACTGTATGAGGGATGGTTTGAAGCAGATTGTGTTTTCATTGGTTTCTATGAGAAGGGAGCTTTTTCAAATGCCAAAACTTAACATTTCAATGATTTCCTCCCCTTAAGTACTACCGCAGCCCTGCTCTCCGAGGACGACAAACCACAGAGCACAGCTCCCCAGGTGCCTGAGGGCTTTGATGCCACAGGGCCGGCTGGGCTGGTGAGGCAGACCTCTGGCTTTTCCCAGGGACCCGGGAAGGAAACCTTGGAGAGTGCTCTGATTGCTCTGGACTCAGAAAAGTAAGAGCTGGTCTGCATTGTAGAGGTGGCTTGAGGCTTGTGTTGTGCCCTGGAGTCGTGTGTACATTTCATCTTTGGAATAACACTATTGGTCAGAATAAGTCTTTACACTGTTTGGGGAAGTTATTATAAGTTTTGGTCTTCCTTGTCATGCTGAGCTGGGACAGTCCTATGAGCTTTAGACATGCTGGGTGAACCACCTGCAGACCCTAATGCAGACACTGCTGTGTGAGGGGGGAGTGGGACCCCTGCTGCTTTGGGCTTGTTGGGGCACACTCGTCCTACTATCCCAGGACAGCCTCATCTGCTTTAGGGAGGCTGAGGGGACCACTGCACCAAGCCCACCCTCTTCCAGGGAGAGAGTGACATGTGTACACTTCAGCCTAACAAAAAATTCTGGTATGGCTAAATCCTTTGTCCTGACCTTCCTGGTGCTGGATAGCCTCTCCCTATGACTTTGTGTTGTCTCTCTCTAGCCTGGTCTCTGAGCTTGTCCTTAGCTCTGTTCTGTCCATCTGATGGCCAGTCTCTCTGCCCACTGACCATGCCCTGGCTGTCACCTTAGTTAATAAGCAGCTGACGGGACTTCCCCATTCTGCTGGGGTGCTTTTTCACTGCTAGAGGCTGGCTGTGCCCCTTAGTGATAGCTCACTGGCCCACATAAGACTGAGTTGCAGGTACAACCTTGTTGCTGTGCTAAGTGTGGGTCAGTGGCTCCCTTGGCTTTCCTTGGCCTATACAGCAGTGACTCTGTTGTGTGTTCTGGGTCCTGATGTTGCATTGTAGGTGGCCTTGTATGCAGCATTCTCATGCTCTGGCTAAGAAGACAATGGCTGGTTTTATTCCCTGTGAGTTGCTTCAAGACTGATGGGCCTGGTGTGCTTGATTGGAGTAGACAGGGAGCCCTTGCCCCGCACCTTCAGTTCGCCAGTGCGATGAGGCCTGACCCAGGCCCATGCTGACTGCTGTCCTCTGCTTCCCTGCAGACCCAAGAAGCTTCGCTTCCATCCGAAGCAGCTGTACTTCTCGGCCAGGCAGGGTGAGCTGCAGAAAGTGCTCCTGATGCTCGGTGAGTCTGTGGCAGGAAGAGCAGAGCTTCTGCGTTGCCCCTTTCTCCTGAGCCTGATCTTGTGTTCTCTGTTCAGAAGTCTCTGGTTCCTTTGATAGTGAAAAGAGGTGCCCACTGTGGTTCAGCCTGTTTGTGATGCTCACATTCACTTGCTCATGGCAGTAGAAATACTCTCTGCACAGTCATAATTTTAAAAAAGGAATTTGGTATGTGATTATTATAAGTCAGACAGATCTGAGAAGGGCACATTAGGTGGGGCCCTGTTGGGACCTGTGGTGAGGAGGGAGCTGAAATGTCTGCTGACAGGGAGCACTGCACCCGCTGTGCCACGGTGTTCCTGGGTGTGTTCCCCACCTTGTGCTTCCTGATAGGTGGACCCTCCTAGCTCTGAGTTTTCAGTAACCCAGGGAGCTGACCTGTGCTTATACATTACTCTGGACTCAATCCCTCTGAAGTTTATCTTCTTGGAGTTGACAAATGTGAGGAGCCCTTTGCCTGACAGCAAGTCATGAAAGAAACTAAAGTTTGCTCTGAAAGGAGAGGTTTATTTAATTTTGATCAAAATAGTAACTTCGCTCACTTTTCTTAGATTTCATACAGTGTTAAATTGCTCACCAGTATATGGTACATGGTACATGGTCTCTTGGCCAAATGTGCAGACGTATGCTCATGGGGCTTATCTTGGAGCCCTTCTCCTGCTCCCCAGGGGCACCTGTCCTTGGAGCTCGGCCTGCCCTTGTTAGTGTTCTCACACGTGTGGGGGTGGCCACCCTGATGGGCCTGGTGTGCTTGATTGAAGGAGTGGACAGGGAGTTCTTGCCCCACACCTTCAGTTCGCCAGTGAACTCCTGTGACCAGGAGTGCTCAAGAACCTTCAGGAAGGGCCAGGAAGCAGCAAGTGTGTTGTCTTGTGAATCCAAGTGGGACCTGGCTTGTCCACCACATGGGCATGGTGATGTGGTAGGCTCTGGCCCGCCCCTGGAGCTGCCTGCTTATCTCAGGATGTCTAAGTGTATAGGCACTGCCAGCCATTGTGAGCATCTGAAGCGCACCTAACACCATTAGTAAAACCATGTTTGTTCACAGTGGATGGAATCGACCCCAACTTCAAAATGGAGCACCAGAACAAGCGTTCCCCACTGCATGCTGCGGCAGAGGCTGGCCACGTGGACATCTGCCACATGCTGGTTCAGGTTCGGAGGGGGGTGCTCCCAGACCTTTTCCCTGGTTGTTGGTCGTAGCGAAGTGGCCCTGAATTCTAAAACAGCCACAGTGGTGGGGTATTGTATGGTGCCACCAGAACATGGCCTGCCTGTCCTTCCCTGCCTAGTTCCAGGATTTCGTCTCATGTTTGCTGGTGTGTTCACAGCCACACTTCTCTGTGGCTGGTCCTCATTTTATTTTTTAGTTTTAGCTTAGTTGCAGTTTTCAAAATATTTACTCATTGCCTACACAGAAGATAAGGTTTTATCTGAGCCCAGATCTGCTCTCCCCTCTCCAGGATCTGGGTATTCTCCTTCAGTGTTTATATTGTATCCAGAATTGGCTTTAATTGTGATTGTGGAAGTACTTCTTAAGAAATGTCTCCATCTTTAATTAACACATAGTAACTGCACATGTTTATGGAGTACAGTTTTCATACATGTGCACAAATTGTGTTGATCATATTGGGGTGGATGGCTTATCTGTTACCTCAGACATCTATTTGTTTGGGAGCATTTAAAATCCTCTCTGAGCTCTTTTGAAATACTCAGTTAATTATGTCAATTGCAGTTTCCTTATCGTGCTGTGGAACACTGGAGTTATTTTTCCTGGGCAGGTATACCTTGCACTCATGGTCACCCTCCCCTCATCCCTCCCTTCCTACTCCTCCCATCCTCTGATAGCTACTATTCTGTCGTTTATAAGCACATGTAAGTGAGGACAGGCAGTATTTTTTTCGTCCTGCCTATTTTACTTTACACAGTGTCCTCTAATTCCTTCATGCTGCTGCAAATGGAAGGGTTTTTATTTTTCTTCATGGCTAATTCACTGTGTATGTTTACCACAATGTCTCTGCCCAACTTTTCTGAGAATACCACCTGAGCGGACTTCATGTCTTGGCTGTTTGGAGCAGGCCTTCAATAACATGCAAGTGCAGGTGTCTCTACATTTCTTCCTTCTTTTCTTTTTTCCCTTACTGGAATCTTCACAGTGGGCTACATCCCCAGGCCTTTTGAGGCAAGATCTTGCTAAGTTGTCCAGGCTGGACTTAAACTTGTGGTCCTCGTGCCTCAGACTTCCAGAGTGCTGGGACTGCAGGAGTATGCCACCATGACTGGCTTATTTCTAGTTTTTTTTGAGAAACTTTCATCCTGTCTTTCACATTGCCTGCTAACATACATTCTCATTAACAATGTGTGAGAGTTGTGCTTGCTAAACATTCTCACCAGCTTGGGTTTTTTTTTTTTTTTTTTTTTTTTTTTTTTGTCTTTTGAAAAGTAACCTTGGGGCTGGGGATTTAGCTCAGTGGCATAAGCACCTGCCTGGCAAGTGCAAGGTCATGAGTTCAATCCCTGCTACCACAAAAAAAAAATATATATATATAAGAAAAGGAAAAATAACCTTTTTATTGGGTTGAAATGCTACCTTATTGGATTATTTGTTTTTTGTTTTTGTGGCTTTTGGGGGTGGGGGCTGTTGAGATGTTTGAGTTCCTTATATATTCTGGAAATTAATTCTTTGTTGGATGACTATTTTCCAAATATTTTCTTTATCCTGTAGGTTGCCCCCACCCCGCCCTTTCTCTGGAGGGGGAGGTCTTTTTGAGACAGGGTCTCACTCTGCATTTCAGGCTGGCCTTGAACTCACTGTAGCCCAGGCCGGCCCCTATCTTGCAGTGATCCTCCTACCTCAGCCTCCTGAGCGCTGGGATTACAGACAGGCATGTGCCACCATGCCCATCCTATCAAGTAGGTTGTCTCTTTACTGATTATTTCTTTTGCTGTTTAGAAGCTTTTTGGTTTGATATAATTTCCATTGTCAGTTCTTGGATTTGTTTCCTGCATCCTCAGGACATATCCAAAAATCTTTGCCGAAACTAATATCCTGAAACATTTGCCCTGTGTTTTCTTCTAGAAGTTTCATAGTTTTAGTTACTATGTTACTTACTGAAGAGGCTGTCTTTAGTCCAATGTATGTTTCTTGATGCTTTTGTCAAAATCAGGGACTTTTGGCCTCATCAGTAAATGTGTGAATTTGTTTGTGGATTCCCTGTTCTGTTCGTCTGTATGTCAGTTTTTAGGCCAGTCCATGATGTTTGGATTCTGTGGCTTTGCAGTGTGTCTTAAAGTCAGCCATGTGACACCTGCAGCTTTATTATTTTTGCTCAAGATTTCTTTGGCTGTTGGGACCTTTTGGGGTTCCATACAAAATTTATTTTATTTTATTTTTTTTGGTGTCAGGGAATCAAACTCAAGACCTTGTGCTTGCCAGGCAGGCACTTATGCTGCTGAGCTAAATCCCCAGCCCTTCATAAAAATTTTAGGAGTGTTATTTTTAATTTCCATGAAGAAATGGAAATTTGATGGGACTGGTAATTTGATCAGAATTGCACTGAATCTGTAGATTGCTTTTGATGTACTATTTTATCAGTATTCTTATTCATGCACATTACAGAGGTCTTTCTAGTTTTTGTTTCTCTTCAATTTCTTTTCTTTTTTAAGATTTTAACTTTTTTCCCATTTTTATTTTTGTTAGAATATGTTTGCAGTACACAGTGTTGCATTTCTTGTGTTGAGTAGGTATATGTACATAACATCTTAATTTCTTTTTTCATCCCCTCCCCCTGCCTTCCCTCTTCCATCTGTTTTTCCCTTCCTGTTTTGTAAAAGGCCTGTCTCCTATTTCCTACTGTCTATCTTGTATGTTACTCTTCATTGATAAGTGCATTGTTTTACAGTTTCATAACTTGCGCCATGGTGTTTGTCTTCTAGCTTATGTCTGGTTATGCTCTCTGATGCCCATTTCTCATTCTTGCTTCGGGTCCCTGTGACTCTCTTATTAAGCTACTTTCCTGTACCTCCTTCCCAGTTTCCTTTTTTTAGGTTTTTTTTTTTTTTTTTAATTAGTAGAGCATATATTTGTCATATATATTCACCACATTCATCATAGGGAATTTGTACCTGTACATGATGTATCTTAATTCTTTTTCTTCCCGACTCCTCTCCCTTCCTTTCAGCTTTTCTTCCCTTTCTCATTTATAAAAATATTTGTTTCCATTTTTTCCTTCTATTCTTTTTTTTAATCAGTGCATTTTACATATCTATGGTAATAACATTCATCACAGGGAATGTGTACCTGTACATGATATATCTTCCTTTTTCTTTTTTTCTCATTCTTTTTCCCCTCCCTTCAGCTACTCTTTATTTACAAAAGCTTTGTTTCCATTTTTTTCTCTTCCATTCTTTTTTTTTCCTTTTTCCTCCCTCCTCCCCTTTGTTCCCCTTTCCATTTGAACATGGTCTTCCTACTTCCCAATATCTAACCTCCATTATGCTTCTTATTTACCTTTTGGATTTCTCACATAAAAGAAGTAATACAATATTTAAACTTGTACATCTGATTTATTTCACTTATTATCTTGAGGGACATCCATTTTCCTACAAATGATTCGTTTATCCTTCTTTATGGCAGAGTAATACTCCACTGCATATAAATATCACATTTTTTATTATCACTCATCTTTTGATATACATAGGGGCTGTTTCCAAGATTTGGCTGTTATAAATTGTGCTGCTATAAACATGGGTATGCATATATCACTGTGGTATGGTGCTTTTAACTCTTTTGGGACAATACCTAGAAAGAGAACAGTTGGGTCAAATGGAAACTGTAGTTTTAGTTTTTTGAGAAATCTCTATAGTGATTTTGATAGTGATCATACCATTTTACACTCAGACCAGCAATCGAGAATGATTCCTTTTTCTCAGCAGCATTTCTTACTGATTGATTTCTGCATAGTAGCCATTAATTCAAATGCCCATTTTTGGTCTGGGTCTTTAAATTTAGAGAGTTTTTTTTTTTTTAACTTCTATTTCTTTTATCAGTGTTTTGTAATTTTTACTGTAGAGCTTCTTTACCTCTTTGGTTAAAATTATTCTTAGGCATTTTATTTGTTTGGAGCTAAAATAAATGGGATTGATTTCTCAATCTCTTTTTTGGGGGTTTCATTTTTATTGTATAAGAAAGATTTTTGGTGTATCTGCTAGGCTTATAAATATCACATCTACTAGTTTTTTTGGTGGAGACTTCAGTTTTTTAAAATTAATTAATTAGAGGCTGGATGTTGCTTTGTAGCTCAGGGTGATTTCAAACTTGCTATGTAATCCATGCTGGCCTTGAACCTCAGGATCCTCCTGCCTCAGCCTCCTGAGTGCTAGTTTACTTGCCTGTGCCACCATAACCAGCTTGGGTTTTTCTGTCTAGTTTTGCTAGGTGTGGTATTCTTAGCTGGCAGTTTTATTCTTTCACCACTACAAAGATAATCATCCAGTACTCTTCTGGCTGCTAAGAAGTCTGTTGCTCTCGTAGGAATTCCCTTGTATGTGACTGCACTTTTGCTGTGTTTAGGCTTCTCTCTTTGCCTTGTACTCTTTGACAGCTGGACTGCAACAAGCTTTGGCAAGGAGCTTTATTGTTTGAATCTATTAGGGTTCTTTCAACCTAGATGTTCATATCTTCTCTGAGGTTGTTAAGATTTTAAACATTTCATTGAATGGGTTTCCTATACTTTTTCCCTTCCTTTGTTCTCTGAAATATCCTTTCTTGTAAATTTTTGCTCTTTTAATAATGTTCCATAAAATTTCAAAGGTTTATTTGTTCTTTTAAATGTATGTGCATGTGTGTGTGTTTGCCTGACTCTATTGTGTTTCAAGACTAAAAGGTTAGAAATTCTTCCGCAGAGACTTCTTAAGGCTGAGTCCCCTTGTCCACATGGTGTGCTTCGTCAGGAGTTTACAGTTGTTGTGAGTTTGCCATGGCGGAGTTGATGTTGATTTTTTCCTGTCCTCTGCCTAGATTACAGTGCTTTCCCCATTCACACTCTTGGGTGCTGCTTGCCAACACTCCCTGAGAAGGCCCTTTTTGACAGCCTTTCCTGACCCTGGCTGGGCCATTTTCCAGATGTCACACTGAGTCTGATGTGATCCTCTTGTGTGACCTTTACTTCTAAAAGCTTTGAGAACTATCCTTAAGCCCTGTGGGTCTGAAGTTTCACCTCATGGGAACTTGGGTCCTTTCCAGTTCTTTAGGGCATTGAGGTGTCCCATCCATGTAAATAGTCCATGGCCTTTGGTCCTGTTGTTCCAGATGGCTGCAAACATCCTCAAGCTGCCTCAGCTGTCTCCTGTTGGGCTGTGTCCTTCAGTGTGTGGCCCTCTGCACTAATGCCTGGCCAAGATCATTTTCTGTCTGCTGGTTGCATTTTTTTGATTTGTCCTCAACTCAGCTCTGGCTGCTGGGGGATATTAATCTGTGCTCTCACACTGAGAGCCTTTTCCTACTCTTGACTATTCTATATTACAGCCTCTTTTTCCTATTTCCTTGAAGGTATTGCTAATGGTCATTCAGAAGCTCTAGGCTGACACACAAAGCCCTGTGAGGTGAGTGGCTGCCCAGGCAGGAGTTGAGGTCAAGGACTGAGGTCTGGCCAGCTAGGGATGTGGAGGCAGTCCTGGCTGAGGGGTGGGCTACACAGGAGGGAGTGCTGAGGGAGGCTCATAGGTTTTACTGAGATGAAAGAGAGGATGAGACAGCAGAGATGGGGAGCTGGTACCTTGTGGGGCAGGAGAGTGGATGCCATGCTTGCTGGCAGGGCATCCCACCTGAGAAGCCATCAGCATGTAGATCTTGTGTCTTAGTCAAGGGTCAAGTGACAGAGGCAGTGCGGGCCACGTGGGGCACAGGCACAGCAGAGATAGAAATCAGTGGTCTCCAGATCTGGGGACATTTAGCATCTTCTGAAGGACTTTTCTGCTGAACTTAGAGTTCCAGCTGGTAGTTCTGACCATGATTCCATTGTCCACGGATTTCCATTCCCCAAAATTAGCTTGTCATTCCTCTAGATGACATTATTTTTTCCTTGCTTCTTTTTAAAAACACTAAGGGGCTGAGCATTAGCTCCGTGGCAGAGTATGTACTGAATACACACAGTACCCTTAGGGTCAGTCTCTAGCACACACATACACAACCTAAAGTCAGTAAATAAGCACATGTGCAGAGAAACCCTTAAGATGTCCTGTCATTGTAAGGTGGACCCAGCACTACTGCCCCAGGGTCATTACTGTGAGGATCACATCTGCCTGTCTCCTTGGCTACACCATCCCAAAGCATCCTAAGCATTATTGTTTACTTTTGTCTGTTTTAACCTTTATGATACTCAAGATGTACAGTTCTGACTCTTTGTATACAGCTGCTTTTAGTACCAAAACCAAAACCAGGAGCTGAATGAGTGCATACAAAACCAGGGAGACTCAGGGGAGACTGATGTCTAGGTAGTGGGATCAGGATCCCATCCCATCTTTGCCACAGGCTGTAGATGTACAGTAACTTTGTCCTTAGGGAAGTTGTGTGAGCTCTGTTCTGTTTCCAGCAAACCCAGTGAGCCTGAGTGTTGCAAAGTAAATCATCTAATACATGGAGGAACCCTGTATATGTAGGAGTCCTTTAGCTTCTTTCAGTGGAAGATCTGACTGACCTGGTCCACTTAAGCTTATTCAGTTTCCAGCCTGTTGCTTGACCAGATTTGAAAGCTTCCTGTTGCTGATCTTAAGAGATATATGCGAGAGTATAAATGTGTGTATGTGAGTGTGATTGTGAGTGTGTGTGTGTGTGTGTGTGTGTGTGTTTTCCTCTTAGAAGTTAAGCAGTTTTCCTGAGATTTCTCAAAGAGAAACAGAAGTTTTTTCTAGCTTTTCAGAACCCAAGAGTCAGGTTTCTCCTATTTGCAGCATTTGTGGCTCTGGCCAGAGCTCCAGTAAAGGCAGATGTTGATGTTCTGTGTTCTTGGGTCCTTTCCCCTGGACCCATTGAGGCTGGACTGACAACTGGTGCTGATCTATACTTGGTTTTGAGTGTGTTCTCCTGAGAGAGTTTTCTGGAGTCTAAGTGCCATTGTTTTGTTCTGCAAGCCCCAACTGTTTGTGACTAGAGGGAAGAAGCTCATCAGAGTATCTGTGCTCCATGCTTAGTAGCTATGTGGTCAGGGTTGCTGCCCAGGGTAATGCAGATGGAGTACAACCTGGTATGGCAGGAAGAGTTTCTCTGGCACTGATCTGGAGTTTTCCAGTACTGTAGATACCCGTGATCTGACTTCTGGACTAACAGGCTCCAAAGATCATTCAGGGGGTGCCCTTGTGTTCCAGTGTTATGAGCCTGTGGGCTTCTCCCCACCAGTGGGGCTGTATTTCCCAGCCCTAAGGTGGGTCTTGTCTCCTCTGCTGTCCTGGCCCTCTTTCACCTTTTGAGTGGTGTCTCTTTTGTGTCTGAGTCCTGGAGGGCACCCTGGGAGTCACAGAAGCACTGTCTCGGCTTGTGGAGTTCCTGCTAACATGTGGAGCCTTTGTCCTTCTCTGTTTGCTGTTTTTTCTTCAGTTTGTCACTCTAGAGAGACAGGGCTCATGTTTGCATTATGTGTTAAACATGCAGGGCTGTGGGGCAGAGGCGAATCTTTTTGGTGCCACACACTTGCCTGGAGTGAAGGTTTGGGAACATCTGGAGGAGGGTCCTGCCAGGTTCAGGATACTTTACTGCTTCCCACCTCCTGGATGAGACAGGCTGGACTCACTGGAAGCCATATTTCTTTGGGCATCTCTTGCCTGTTTGAAAATCCCACTATTCATCTGGCAGGCCTGTTTGACTCTTGTTTTTTCCTGTCTTAGTGGCCTCAGATGTTTTTTTGTTTTCCTAGACCATGGTCAGTTTCTTTCCTGGGGGTATAGCTTGCTGTCTGTGAAGGCCTCTGCTTGTGCCAGGCCCTCACCCCAACTTTTCAGGCAGGCCTTATCCCCTCACCTCCAAGGTACAGGGCTGTCCAAGTGTCTGGTTTATCTGGGGTGTGGCATCCTGGGGTGGCCAAGGAAGAACAGAGCTCTGTGCTCTGTGCAGACAGAGCCTGGCTTCCCCTGCAGAGGGCAGCCTTGGCCTTAGCCCCCGTCCTCATCAGCGCTGCCTGGCTTATGCTCTTGTCCTTGCCTAAGTTAAAATTAGCTATAGTAGGGTTCTGTTTTTACTTTATCCTCAAATTTGGCAGCCTGATTTTGGCTTTGAACTTTTGTGTTTAAAATAAATCTGTTTCTTCCACCCTGTTTCTGCCTCAGTACTCTGATCAGTCAGATCTTTGATCTCTTATCCATGGGCCTGCAGTTCCAGGCCATGAAGCACAACTCCTGAAATAACCTAAGTCCTCTCTGGAACTCCTTGGCCATCTCAGAGCCACTTACAAGTGGCTAAAGCATGTGATTGCACCTGGCTCCGCATCTACCCTATTCCAGGCTTGTGTCAATTATTTGCTTAGTTAAGCTTCTTCTGTTTTATAATTGCTGATAGTAAAGCAGTCGTGTTTCTCTTCCCTCCCCTCCCCTCCCCTCCCCTCCCCTCCCTTTCGTTCTTTTTTGGTACTAGGGATCAAACTCACAACCTTGTGCTTGCCAGGCAGGCGCTTATGCCACTAGGCTAAATCCCTGGCCCTTCACTTTAATTCATAGTAAATGTTTGACTTACAGATTGAATTTTAGCTCCTCAGTGTTCTAAGAAGTTAGCTGTTTTCTTGTATGGAGAAAAGTTTCTGGTTGTCAACAGCTAACTTTTGGCACTTATCTGGCATTGAGGACTTTACTCTGTGCACTTGCTAGTTCAGTACGTCAGTAGAAAAATTAGAAATTTCTCCAAAATTCTTATTACTGGAAATTAAGTTTTGCTCTTTTTTTTTTTTTTTTTTGTCTTTTTGAGACAGGATCTCTCTCGATGCAGTTCAGGTTGGCCTTAAGCTCACTTCGTAGCCTAGGCTGGCCTTGAACTCGCAATGATCCTCCTGCCACAGCCTCCTGAGTGCTGGGATTACAGGCATGAGCCACCATGGCCAGCAAGTTTTGCTCTTTTTATTTTTTAATTTAATTAATTGTTTAATTTTGTTTTTTGAGGCAGGGTCTTGCTATACAGTTCAGACTGGTTTGAACTCACTTTGTAGCCTAGGTTGGCCTCAAACTTGGAGTGATCTTTCTGCTTCAGGCTTCTGAGTGCTGGGATGGCAGGTGTGAACTTGCTCTTTTTTATTTTGGGAAACACTGAAATGGCTAGAGAGTCAGGCCAGCAGAGTGATGAGCCAGGTTCTGTTTGGCTTCCCCACACCCTTTCCTGAGGTCCCTCTGCACCCACTCTACTTTGCCTTCTTGAAAGGCTAGCACTGTCTTGCTCATTTCTAAAGATGCACTCACTACTGTACTGCAAATACTTGCTATTAGGTTTAGGAATGGAATGCAGTGTAGCCAAACTATTCTTAAATTACAACTTGATAGCAATAGAAAAGTTGTTCTTAAATGCAGTTTTTGAAGATTTAGACATCATTGGTCAGTAAAACAATTCTAATGTCACTCATCAGATCTTTTTTCAAGTGTGGAAGCATCTAAGTCCTTTGCTTGTGGGTAGAGCTGCAGCAACCACTTTCTGGACACCTGAACTGTTTTTGTTTTACTAGGCTGGAGCCAATATTGACACCTGCTCGGAGGACCAGCGGACTCCACTGATGGAGGCTGCAGAGAACAACCATCTGGATGCAGTGAAGTACCTCATCAAGGCTGGGGCACAGGTGGACCCCAAGGTATGCCCCACCCTGAGTTCACATGGCTGTTTCATGGGGAGATGTTTCTCAGAAAGATGAGCAGTTCTTCACTGGAGCACCTTCAGACATTTCCCCAGAAGTAGTTCCTCACCTTACATGCTGACCTTGTTTATTAGTAGAAACCCTTGGTGAGCACCTAGTCTACTGTGCAGAAAAGATGCAAGTCAACCCATGTGGAGTTTGCCTCACAGAAGCTTTGTACTTCCTTCCTTCAAAGTACTTTCTCTCTTTTGGCAAAAAAAGAAATGGGAGCTGAGTGTCATGGTGCACATCTGCAGTGCCAGCATTCAGGAGTTCAAGGTCATCCTGGACTACACTGAGAATCTGTCTCTAAATAAATAAATGTTTAAGTAAATATTTTTTAAAAAGGAAAAATGGAAAGCATCCAAATTGGAAAGGAAGAAGTAAACCTGTTTCTGTTCTGAATGACATAATTCTGCACATAGAAAACCCTAAAGGATCTAATAATAAAAATATTAGAGCTAATACTCTAACTCAACAAAGAAATACACATTACAGTCAGTTATATTTTTATATACTTGTAGTTAAAAAAGGAAAGTAAGAAAATTCATTTACAGTAGCATCAAAAAGAATAATATGTTTATGAACACATTTAAGGAGGCAAAAAAATACATACATTCAAAACTATAAGCCATTGCTGAAATTAAAGAAGTCACACATAGAGAGACATCAGTGTTTACATATTAATGGCTTAATACAGTTAAAATGAAAGTACTACTCAAAGCAATCTGCAGGTACCGTGCAATCCTTATCAAAAACCCCACAACCTTTTCTACAGTTAGAGAGAAAGCCATCCCAACATTTGTATTGAGTCTCAGGGGACCTGGAGTACCCAAACAGTTCTGAAAAGAAAACAATTGGAGAACTCACAGTTGCTGATTTGAAAACTTACTACAAAGCTATAGTAATGAAAACAGTGTGATGCTGATACAAAGACAGAGATACAAGTGAAACAGAAGAGAGCCCAGAAATAAACCTTTCCTTATGTAGTCAGCTGACTCTTACCAGGACCTGGAGACCTGGAAAAGGGCCAGCAGTTAATGCTAGGAATGCACTGTGTCTACATGCAGAAGAGTGTAGTGAGACTTGTACCTTGTATCGTGTGACAGAGTAAGAGCAAAATGGATGAAAGAACTCACTTTAAGAGAGAAAATGGTGAAGAAGTCTCTTAACCTTTCTTTTGGCAATGATCTCTTGAATATGACACCGAAAGCACAGACAGTAAAATAAAAAGTAGATAAACTTTATCACAATTAAAAACTTCTACATATCCAAAAGATACTTTCAAGATAATGAATAGACAATCCTCAGAATGGAAAAAATATTTGCAAATCATGTATATGATAAAGAATTTCTATCCAGAATATATTAAAAAAGCCTATAATTCAACAATAAAAACTCCTGAAATAATCCAGTTAAAACGGAGCAAAAGCTTTGAATAGACATTTCTCCAAAGAAGATGTGCATATGGTCAATTAGATGCTTGATGTTGTTCACCAGGATGGCTATTATCTAGAAATGGGAAAGTAAATGTTGGTGAGGATGTGGAACAGTTGAGACCCTAGTACATGGATGGTGTTACTCTCAAATGGTGCAGCCACTATAAAGAACAGTTTTGTGGTTCCTCAAATCACTAAACAGAATTGCCATGTGCTTCAGTGATTCTGCCCCACAGTATATACCCAAGGAAGTAAAAACAAGCATGAAGATTTTGATCAGCAATGTTCATTGTAACAGTGTTCATATGAGCTGAAGAGATAAGAAAGAACCCAAGTGTCCATCAGCAGAGAAATAACACATGGCCAGTGTAGGCAGTGCAACATTGCTCAGTCATAGGGAGAAATGAAGCACTATATTCAAGTTCTGTGTACAAAGGAGGAACCTTGAAGGCCTGAAGAGAAAGGAGGTGTGTGCTGAAAGACACACATTGGGGTTAGGTATGGAACAGGCACAGACTGCCCAGCACGGAGAGACTGGGCTGTGATTGCTATATGTGTTTGGGTTGTGAAAAAGGTATGAAATTGTGTTGATCGTAAATGGAAAATAGAACTAATGCCGTTGAATTCTACACTTAAAAAAATGAGCTGAGCATGTTGGTGCTTGCCTGTCATCTCAGCACTTGGGAGGCTGAGGCAAGAGGATTGCCACAAGTATGAGATCAACCTGGGCTACATAGTGAACTTAAAGCCAGCCTGAACTACATAGTGAGACCCTGTCTCAAAAAACCAGGAGAAAGACTGAAATGGGAAATTCTGCTATATGTTGCCATAGTTTTAAAAAATGTAAAAATAGGGTCTGGTAGCTCAGTGGTGAGCATTGCCTAGCAAGCATGGCACCTTGGCTTCATTGCCAACACTGGGGAAAAACAAGGAAAACAATATTCTTAGTCTTTCATATTGATACTCATTTTTTTCCCAACTGAAAAGTGACCATTACTTTCTGTCCTAATTTTTCAACTTCTTTTTTCACATTAAATTAAATTTTTATTATTTCTTGGACATTAAATACTGATAGCACTTTAAATGACTTCATTAGTATTTTATATTACTGCATCTTTTTAAAGCCAAATTTGTGTATAAATATTTATTTTCCATTTTGTTGTAAGCAGCATTTCAGTAAACATTTTTATAGCTAAATGCTGGCACCTAGTTGATTTCTTATAGAATTATATAAAAATATATAAAAATTTTTAAGACTTTTTTTTCTTTAAAAAAAGATGTGTTGTTTGCTGGTTTGAATTCCTTGGCTTGGGTGACTTTTGGTAGAGCTTGTTCTATTATTCTTTACAAATGGTTTTAGGAATGTCTGAGACTGTCCTTAGCAACACTCTATTGTGAGTTTTTCAGTTTACAATTTGGTATGTAAATCAGGTTTTCTTTCCTTTACTATGTCAATTATTGCCTTTTTTTTGAGGCAGGGTTTCATTGTTCATAGTTTCATAGTTTAGGCTGGCCTTGAACTCACTTTGTAGCTCAGGCTGGCCTCATATTTACGGCGATCCTCCTGCCTCAGCCTCCAGAGTGCTGGGATCACGGGTATGCACCACTGCACTCAGCTTATTGTTCTTTTTATAGTCAACTTTTTTCAAGTACACTTATTTGCATTATTTACGTATGTTACAGATATTTTTTCAAGTTTGTATTTAGTCCTTTTATTTGGTTTTTGGTGATTTTTAAGATATGGAAGCTTTTAACTTTTCTAGAAATAGGTTTAGAGAATTATTAGCAATGTTTTTCATCTTGGCAGGTGGGCATACTCCATGTTCATGCCATCCTCTGCCAGGGAGATGTTGCCCAACCTCCTCATAGAGGACTGGAGCCCAAGGGGAAATCTAGGGCTAAGAACATGGAGGCAGAGCTCAGGGTGCCCTGGAACAACTGGAATCTGCAGGTCACAGTCACCAGTAACCTAGGTTGGACAAAGCAGAAGAAACTGGGAGGGTCGAAAATGAGAACTCATCTATAGAAGTTATTGAGTACGTGAAACAGATTTTAGACCATGATCAAATTTTATGATTAGAACCTCAGAAAACAGACTAGAGAAAAGCCAATAGAGACAAATTGGAAAATAATGGTCATAGATTCCCCAAATTTGGAAAAAAAAACAAGCAACCTACAGATCTAAGAAACTCAGCACACTGCAGGCAAGCATATCATAAAAAACATCATAACTAAACACATCACATTTCAACTCTTGAAAACCAGAAACAAAGAAAAACCTTAAGTGTCATGAGAGAAAAACAGCATCACATACAGGCAAGTAGTATAGTGAGATCCTGCACCACTTCCTGCCTATGGCAGTTGGCCTGCCACAGGGGGCTGTTGTCATTGCACTGAAAGGAAGAGACCTGGAAAGAAGAGGGCAGTGGAGCACAGCAGCAGCCATTTTGCCCTGAGCCCTAGGAGTGCCTGAGTATGTCAGTCAGTAGGCCAGGCACCGCAGCAGTAGCCACCACTTGAGGAAAAGGCAAGCAGCTGTTTCCAGCAGGGATAACATAAGATGACGTTTAAACAAATTCAGAAGTCAAGAGTTTAAGAGGAGTAGCACAAAGGAAGACCGTGTGTATGAATGGAATCATTCTGAGGTAGGGCTTTTTTATTTTTTAATTTTTATTTTAAAGAAAATAAAATAACACAGCAAATCAGAACAGAGCAATGCAAGCAACGCAGGTCTTCAAGACAACAGGAAATCAACAATGGCTACCATAATGTCTTTTGTTTTCTTCAAAGTAGTTGTCCATACCTTCACACACAATAAATTTAAACAAAACAAAATAGTATAAAACCAATCAAAACAAAAGAATGAAAGAATTATGGGCCTTTAAAACCAGACAGTAGGAAATCAACAATGGCTACCATAAAGTCTCTTGTCTCTTCAACATGTTGTGAGGTAGTTTTTGTGCAGTGTTAAGTAGCCTGAGAGTTAAAAGATGAATATTGTAATCTCTGGAGAAAGTACTAAGAAAAGAAACAGCTTATGAGGAAAAAAGCTAGAGGAATTAAGGATGTTAAAAAATAATTTGTGTGACTAAAATGTAAGAAATGAGGAATAAAAACAAATGGGACAGGGCTTGGGGTTTAGCTCAGTGGCATAAGTGCCTGCCTGGCAAACACGCAATCATGAGTTCAATCCCCAGTACCAAATAAAACAAAGCAAAACAAATGGGACAAGTAGAAGACAAGTGGCCAAGTGGTGGGTTTGAACCTGAGCTTGTCCACAACTACGGATATGGACCAAGCTCTGCACTGGAAAGGTAAGTCTCTTACTCTCTTCAACATGTTTTCTGTATGATAGACAGAAAAGAAAGAACCAGTAGTGTCCTCTGTGGTGCTCTCACACCAGTGTTAAGACAGCGTGGTGGGAGTGAAGAGTGGGAGGTGCACTGTGCACACAGTGAGCAAAGATGGAGGAAAAGGCAAAGGTACAAAGCTTAGAAAGTAATGGGGAAGATTATCTTTCTGATTCTATGATGAACTCTTTAGGCAAGACAACAGCCCGAAGGAAAAACAAGCAAAGAACATAAACATGCAACCAACAAAGGAAGAAACAATAAATGAACACAAAACATGTGAAAAACATTTGAAAACCTGACTAAAATACCATTTTAATTATTGAGTTATATACAACTTAAGATGTTGGGAATACCTGGCAAGGTGCTGTCCGTTATGCATATGGGCAATGGGCAGATAGGTTGGTAGCTAACTTCATGTACTAGCAGTTCTCAAGTGGCCAGTGCTGGCTTGAGGGAACAGACATGGCAATATTCAGTGTGTTTTAGACAACAAAAAGGCCAAAACAACTCAGTGTTCAGGAACCAAGAATGATTGTTACATGTTATGTACAAATATTATCAAAAGCATCACATGGAACTAAATAGGAATTGCAAAAGTACCTAGAGTGTGTTGCAGACCATTTCAAAGTACGAGACTCACTGGTGGATGCAGGTTTCATAAAGTATCAAGAGATGGTGTATGCATGAAGGTGGCTGCCTGTCTGGGAGGAGGATGAAGACACTGGGTGGGGCAGTATGTTCCCTTGAGCAAATATGATTTGAATTTCTGCTTGAGCCCGAACAAAGTGAATGGTGCACCTTATAGCTCTGAAGAGTAGATGACAGCTTTTTCTACATTTTACAACTTTCACATCTTCATGGTTCCCTTGGCTGTTCTGTGAGACCCCTCTCTTCCACTGACAGGTATACAGGTGCCTGGCTTCTTGCCTGCGTGTCTACCTGCTACAGTGTGGGACAGCTGACTCTACTGCTTCTGCCACACACATTTCTGCACTTAAAACATGAAGCAGTCTTCCAGCGTTGGTCACAAAGGCCAGTCACAAAGGGCTTTGGTTTGCAGGTTGTCCTTGATAAAGTTATATATGCTGATGGACATTAGTCTTAATAGAAGCATGCTCAGTAATATGTACTAAAACCTAGGACTATGACTCTGAGTTAGAAAAAGAGAGAAAAATAGTAAAGACAGAAGAAGGTCAGTAGAGAGATGGCAGTAGGACCTATAGGAGGAAAGGCAGAGTGTCCCTGTGGCCCAACCCTGGGCTGGATGGGCTTTCAGGCTGGCCTCCAGATATTACCACTTGGACCTCCTGGCCTCCCTTGGAGCTTCTGGGTTTGACCTGTTCGTGTGGGTATTTTCCTTTTTCTTGAGATGGTTCCACTAGTGTGATCTGTATAGTGTCCTCGAGGAAACAGTTGAAAGCTAATGAGATGTGTCCAACAGCCAAAAGAAGTAGATACCAGCAGATAGCAGGTCTGTTGGGCTGCAGCAAGGGCTTAGCCCTGTTTTCGTCTGGATGACAGCTGCTGAACCGTTCATGTGGCCTTAGTGCTCAGAGGGCCCAGTAGGAGCAGCTTGGCTGGAGTGGAATCTGGGGTATCACCTGACCTCCTGGCTCTGTGGTAGGAACAGGTGGTCCTGTCAGGTGGTTTGTTCAGATATATGATAGTACCATGGCCCCTACCACCTGTTTTGCCTTGTTGGAATCAAAGGGCTTGGGAGTTGGCTCTGCCTCGTGGCCCCTGTGCCCTGTGACAGGACTCTATGCCTCAACCTGGGCTCCCCTGTCAGCTGGGTCTCTGCTGACATACCTCCTGGATGGAGCAGAAGTCTCTGTGGCCCTATGCTGCGGGCCTAGACACAGGTGGCTCTGTGGGCTGAGCAGCATTTGTGTTGCAGGATGCAGAGGGCTCCACCTGTTTGCACTTGGCTGCCAAGAAAGGCCACTATGACGTGGTTCAGTACCTGCTGTCCAATGGACAGATGGATGTCAACTGCCAGGTAAAGCCATATCCCATTTGAATGTGTCTGTCTGTCTGTCTCACAGTCTCTCTCACAATCTCTCTCTCTCACAATCTCTCATAATCTCTCATAATCTCATAATCTCTCTCTCTCTCTCTCTCTCTCTCTCTCAATCTCTCATAATCTCTCATAATCTCTCATAATCTCTCTCTCTCTCTCTCTCTCTCTCTCTCTCTCTCTCATCTTCTCCTTCTGCTGTTGTTATCCACAATGTCCCATTCACTCAGGTTCTTCCAGGGCCTTTTCCTTTTGCCAGCCTACTCTGCAGGGAAACAAACCCCCCCCCCCCGAACTGTTTAGCTAGCAGTTCCTCCCTTGGGTTCTGCCTGGGCCACTATCTTTGTCAGGCTCATTTTAGTTGTCACCTTGAGTGAGGTGTTCTAAACACAGAACAGCTTCTACCCTCCCTCAGCTAGCCTCCTTCCCAGCCTGGCTTTTTCCCCAGGGACTGTTTGTACCCTCACTGTGTGTTTGGTCTGTCTACTGATCTTTGTCCCCATTGGCAGAGTCAGAGTTTTGCCCACATGGTGGTCTGTGGAGTCTCATCTGTGTCTGCACACAGCAGATACTCACAGATGTCTGTCAAGTCCATGAGTGGCCTGGCAATGCCTAGCATCAGAGTTGCTCAGCACACAGTGGCCCCTAGATGCACAGCACTGGGATGATCTCCATCTCCTTGGGTAGTTCTGTCTCTGCCTCTCAGCCCATCACTTCCTGTCTCCTGTGCCTTTGTATGCTCCCCTCTCAGGTAGATCTGAAACAGCAGCTTGTGGGTGGGCCTTTTTCTGAAGTGCTGCATGTCCCTGTCTGGTTGCATTGTCCTCATGTAGTTAGGTTTTCCACCACACTGCATTTGCTGGGTCCCCCTCCCTCATCCCAGGGCTTGGGCAGTGCCAAGAGTCAGCTGCAGGGAGAATGTCTTCAGTTGCATGTCCAGAGAAATACAGACTGTGAGCTGCAGGAAGCCCTTTTGGAAGTATTGGTTTGGGGGCTGAGTGTATCACCTCCAAACTAGTAATTAGCATCTTCAGATGTGTGATGGTATCATGGCCCCTACCACCTGTTTTGCATTGTTGGGTCAAAGGGCTTGGGAGTTGGCTCTTTTAGTTCCTGAAAGTGAAATTGCCCAGGGTACAGTGGACTTGGGCACAGTGGTAGGGAGACAGCTCATGAGACCCTCAGTTGACCCTGCAACCCCTTCTGCTGCTGTCTTCATCCAGGAAGAGGCAGAAATACTTGTGGGCTGGTATCCATTTGTCAGTATAGTGCTGGAAGTCATACTGGGGCCGAGAGGGTATGTGGAGGTTGCTGCTGTGCACACTTTCTGTCTTTAGGTACCCTCAGCCTGGTCAGGGTTCAAGGACTGTTGAGTTCTCTGTTTCCAGGGTCCTCTTCACATGCTGACTGGAGTGGTAGCACTGCCAGCAGAGTGCAGAGCAGCAGCACCAGGGGTGGTGCCCAGGGCCATGCAGACCCTGTGTTCATGTGTTACCCAGGGCAGTGCTCTGTAGCTTTCTGGTGCCACCTCTCAGGTCCTGAGCAAGGTGTGTGGAATGCCTGGAGACAGGATTCTTGGGTAGTATGGTAGCTGTGTTTCCCTCTTTCCACTCAGGATGATGGCGGTTGGACACCAATGATCTGGGCCACTGAGTACAAGCATGTGGAGCTTGTGAAGCTGCTGCTATCCAAGGGCTCCGACATCAACATCCGGGATAATGTGAGTCTTATCGGGATCCCCAGGGACAAGTAATTTGTGGGGTGGGTGAGAGTCATTCCTGCGCCACTAACCCGGCTATGTCCCTAGTTGTTACCTTGAAAGAGATAAAGGTATGCGTACAGACTATGGTTTAAGATACTACACTGAGCATTAAGCTTTTGGGTCTGAAGTCACGGAACCATACTGCCCAGTCCTTGTGGGCATCAACTTAGCCCTGACAGCAGGTACCCTGCTCACTTAGAAGGGAATCTGTTGGGAGTCTGCCAGGGTTGGCAGAGCAGAACAAATATGGTGAGGCAGCAGGATGTGAGCAGGTGCCCTGCCTGATGCTAATGGGAAAGTCACTGACAAAAAGTGGATTAAAGTTCAGAGTTGTTTATACATGTTTGTCAGGTTTGTGTCAGAAAAGAAGGTTTGACATATGATCTGAAAGTACTGCTGAGCACGCACCTGAGGCTAGACCCTGTCTTCTGCCTGTGAAACCTGGCGGTCATGGCTACAGGTCTTTTTTCCCACCCAGAAGTCAAAACACCCCTCAGCCTCTGTGCCAAAACAGGGCTCTTCCTGGAGGGCAGTTCTGCAACCACCATTCTGCAGGGCAGTGTGCCCTTGGCTACAGCCTTCACAGGAGTTTTTGCCTCATGTCATCAGAACCTATTTTTGTGGCTCATCCACCACCATGGCCATCCACAGCAAAGGTGCCAAGGCTGGAGGGGGCAAGGAGCTTTAAATAAGGAGAGGAGAGAAGCAGAGAAGAGGAGTAGACACTGCTTCCTGGTGGAATTACAGTGCTGCAGGGCCACTGAAGTACTGCTCTGTCACTCAGCTCTACATTGCTGTAACAAATATTTGAGATAGTCATCTTATAAAAAGTTTATTTTTACAAAATTTTGTTGGGCCAGGGATTTAGCTTAGCAGTATAAGCGCCTGTCTGGCAAGCGCAAAGTCATGAGTTCAAGCCCCAGTACCAAAAACAAAAAAACAAAAACAAAACAAATTGTTAATGGGAACACAAAAGCAAAACTTTATTTTATCAAGAGAGTCCGTGCATAGGAGAGAGCCCTCCTAGACTAAAACCTAAGAAGTGGGTGAGAGGACTGCTTAAATAGCAGCTGTAGGCTAGTTTCAGTGAGGAACAGGACTGAAAACTTGCTATGAATGTTGAGTATGCAAATATCGGGTCCAGATCCCTCCCTTTGTGAGTTTAGCTACTCCAGGGTGCCCCACCCTTTTTCAAAAAGGTAGCATATCCTCTGAAGTGGTGGAGTTGGGGAGAGGGGCCATGCTTCCTGAATGGCTGCACTCATGTTGTATTGGAGAGTGGTAGTTTGATAAAGAAGGAAAACTCTGAAGCAGATTGTCCCAGTCTACTGAGGAGAGTGAAGGGAGACAGAGACAAGGCCCAGGGGCATAACAACTACCTGTGGAGCCATATCCTTCAACCAGCCTGCAAGGGTTAAAATGAGAAAAGTCATGCATTCCTTATCTGCCTCATTCCCTGCTGAGATTTCATCCTCCTTAATCTTAAGGGGAACTAAAGGGCCAAAGGACCATCTTCTGTAATGATGTTGAAGCTGATCTGGGGCAGTTGACCCTGCCTACTGAAGGAATAAAAATCTCTTGGCAACTGCTCTAGTAATATATGCTGTTATGGCCGCTCCTCTGGAGACATTGATTGGAAGCCCTGCATCATCATCAGCTTAAGTTGGAATTTCTTTAGTCTGGAAGGAGCAAACTTAACCAACAGTTTAAAGATACAAGATAGTATCATTATCCCTAAAGGAGACCAGTAGAGCTTTCTTTTTGCCAGTGTCATTGCACTGCTCATAGATGGACGAGCAAGTGCCTTTTCTTCTCAGTGCTCCTGATCTAGAAACTGCCTCCAAGACTGTATCTGGCCTTTGTCCAATGACAAACAATTGCCAATACTTTCCATACTCTGAGATCTTTCTCCATCATTTTCTCCAGTCTGCCTGTATTCTGTTGGTACAGAAACTTGACCCCGAGATGCCCCCATCTTGTATATCAGGGAAAATTCTATCCAGAGAAAATTGCCCCTTTGACCATCATGTGGATTCATGACTGGCCCACACAAGTCATAAATCACCATAGTACTCTAAGCCCCATTACTCCCTGTATTGGAATTAGCCAATCAACAGTGACTTCCATTTGTATTGTCCTTGCAAATGCAGCCCATAGTAGATGTGCTTTGAATCCAGAGACCTTCCTGAATATGAATAGTAGTCTGTTAATAGAGTACAAGTGCCTTAAAATCCTCAGCAGATGTCCCTTGACTGCTACCCTATTTCTCTTGGTAAACATTGTGGTCTGGGGTGTTCACTGTCAACCTATCAGCTACTTCAGCAGCCTTTTTAAGAATGTATTCTTTCTCATTGGGAGTACAGCATCCAGTTAATGCTGTAGTCAGTTGCACTCAACTTAATCCATCCCTAAATATACCAGGATTCCTGAAAAAACTGCCAAATCTTAACATGTCTATTACCAAGAAGGGAACATGTATTCTGATAGTGCTTCCATCCCTAGCTAACACTTTCTGTAATAGGATTCCCTTGAGTAAAATGGGGTCCTGGTCTGTTTTCTGATCTCAGCCCTGAATTGATGGGACAGGTGGTGGTGAGGGCCAAGGTGAAAAGGTTTTGCCTTGGTTGGAAATGAAGCTAGGGGATTTTGAAACTGCAGTCACACAGAGAGTTCCATGAAAACTTGGATGTAAGAGATATCTCACCACTTCCCTTCCCTTTAACAGAACAGATCTGGCTGCACAGTGGTATTATAATTCAGAGACCCATATTTTGGCCAGTATTCTTGGTTTCCCAATTTATACTGAGGCTAAGCTCTGCTATCAGAAGAAGACCAGCCTGTATTTCTTCATATCATTCTTCTTGTCAGACATGGTGGTGCATACCTGTAATCCCAACATTTGAGAGATTGAAGGAGGAGGATTGCTGTGTGTTCAAGGCTGGCCTGGGCTAAGTAATAAGTTCAAGGCCAGCTTTAACTAGATAGTGAGACTTTGTCCTTAAGAGCACAAAACAAAACAAAATCATCCTTAAATTTCCCCTGATTAGCCAAAAGGTATGCTATTTCAAGTCCTTAGGAGTGCTCTGTCTTAGGAGTGGTTCCCATGATTGGTGTGACCTTTATCAGACAAAACCTGAATTTACTACCCTTTGGCTATCACCTGGAACAAGAGAACTATAGCAAATACCAAAATCAAGAGCTTTTTCACACAGTACACTCTTAATATTTCTAAGAAGTGACAGACTCAATAAGAAAGACAGTCAACAACAGACTAGGTTGCAACAATAGTCAGTACAACAAAAACATCAATATTTTCCCAGACAAGTACACAATCCAAAGTAAGTTGGAAATTACTCATAGATAAAAGACCAATATAGAGAAGATGATAGTGAACTTTAGTTCTGGGGAAGTCTGAGGAACTCCTACCCCCCCTATCCAGAAATTCTATTTTAATAGAAAAGACTCATTGTTCCCTAGAAGCAGCAAACCAATAAAGTCCATACCCAGGACCATATACATCCAAGCCTACCCCAGCCTGTTTAACCTTTGATTAATTGTGTTTGACCAAGCCAAAGCAAGCCCCAGCCCCAGCCTACCTACTGAGGATGCACAGCAAAACAATGCTCATGGTCTCACTCTGTCCTTTTGATGATATCTTGACATGTGAGTAGGGCTGGTAGTTTCAACCCACCGTACTGCAGGTGTCTAGTGTGCTCTTAAAACCAGGTTGTCATCAAACAGTTCAGGCTGGCCTTAAACTCACAGCAATCCCCCTATGTACCACCCCACCCAGCAGTTTTAAGCGTTTTCATTCTCTGTGTTTTTACCTGTGTCAGTTTCATTGTTTCTGTTAGATATTCTTAAGGTATTTTCTTTTTTTAATTTTATTTTAAAGAGGATGAAACAGAATAAAACCAGTCTAAAACAAACTAGTATAAGTGATACAGGATTCAAAACATTATGAAATCAACAATAGTTATCATAATGCCTTTTTGCTTTTTTTTTTTTTTGGTGCTGGGGGTTGAACTCATGATCTCACACATGCCAGGCAGGTGCTTGTGCCACTGAACTAAACCCCCAGCCCCTATAATGCCTTTTGATATCTTCAAAATAGCTGCAGATAACTTACAACATAGTGAAAATCAAACAGAACAGAACAGAAAAATAAAAACAAGGCAATGAATGCAATAAAAGACTTCAAAACAATCAAATAGTAAATCCAAAATTGCTACCATAATGTATCGTGCTATCTTTGAAATAGCTGCTTCTGCCATTGGATTTAATGTAAATAAAACAAAAGAGAATAACCCAACCCAACAAAACAACGGAAACAATGTAGGACTTCAAAACAAGACCCTAAGGAATCAACAGTGGCTACCATCCTCAAAAGGAGATCCTCCCTAGATGCCACACTGCATGCTACTATCCTCTGAACCTGTGATCAGACCACTGGCCCTAGACCTGCATTGTCAGAGAAACACTAAAGCACCACAGGCATCCAGTTGCATTTTACATTGATAGCTATCATTACAGCTTGTGTTTCTCCAGATAAGCTGGTGGTTTATGGGGTGAGGGATGCAATTGGTACTTCTTGTTTGCCAGCTCACATGCTGGAAGGGGCTGGGTCTGGCTGTTCCCAGTCTAGCAGTGGCCTACACATGGTGTCAATTCCCAGACTGGGCTTGCTTCCTGGTGTGGCCTTGTTCTGTCTCCTCATTCCATGAATGGTGTTGACTCAGGAAAGGCTTGGTCTGGCTGTTCCCAGTCCAATGGTGGCTCGTGCATGGTGCTTGTTCCCAGACTGGACTTGCTTCCCCTTTTAAAGTATTTTCTTTGTTTATTTATTTATTTGTTTGTTTGTTTTTGGTACCAGGGATCGAACTCATGACCTAGCACTTGCCAGGCAGACTCTTATACCGCTGAGCTAAAATTCCCAGCCCTAAAGTTGTTTTTTTTTTTTTTTTTTGGTCTTTTTGAGACAGGGTCTCGCTGTGCAGTTCAGGCTGGCCTTGAGCTCACTTTGTAGCTCAGGCTGACCTTGAACTTGCAACGTCAGCCTCCTGAGTGCTGGGATTACAGGTGTGAGCCACCTTGCCTGGCTAGTATTTTCTTTAAAAAAAAAAATTTTTTTTTTTTCCCTCTCAAGTGCTGGTTTAACACTCATGCATCTTTTGAGCTGGTATATTTCATGGAAATATCTATTTTTCCGTTAACTTTGAAGGATAACTTTGCTAGATAAGTTAATCTGGGCTGGAAGTTACTTACTAACTTCACTTTAAGCTGTTCTGGCCTGTAGGGTTTGTATTGAAAAGGGTGCTGTTACACAAGTTGATTTGCCTTTATATGTGTTTTTTTGTTTTGACTACTTTTAAAATTCTGGTTTTTTGCTGAATATCTGGAAATTTAATAAGGCTATGCCTTGGTGAGCTTTTTTTCTATTTTGTTATATGTGTTTGGTGTTCCATAAGCATTGCTTACTTACTTTAAACTCTTATGTTATGTTAGGGAAATGTTCTTTTATGATTTCTCTAAACATGTGTTATCTTCTAGTTTTTCCTTAACTCCAGTTAGCCTTGATTTGGTCTTAGTAGCTGCTGGATAATTATCCATGTTTTCTTATTTTCTTTGTGGCTTGAGTACTTCATTGTAATTCACTCTTTGTCCTCAATTTCAGACACTGTCTTCACACTGATCATTTTTGAAGCCACAGTGTATTGCTGCGAAGCCACAGTTCAGAGTATATGGCTTCAACCATCACGAACTAGTAATTGTTAGCAGCAATCTCTGCAATTCAAGGAAACTGCAAATTTCCCTAAATTGTTTTTTTGGCAAGAGGTTTGCAAGTAGCCAATCCAAGAGCATTATTCAGTTCTCCTTGATGCTGATTGGCCGCTGCTTTGTAAGTCATCTCTGGCAAATGCATGGGGATTCCTGCATCATAACAGGGTGCTCTTAAAAACAAAACAAAACAAAACAAAACAAAACAAAACAAAACAAAACAAAACAAAACGGTGCTCTGCGGCATATAGCATGTGGAGTGCTTTTGTTCTTCTGAAAACCCTAAAATCCGTAAGTTGCCACCAAAATGCCCTGCACATTCTAAGACTTTATTAATACAGTATTTTATTGAATTAAATTAGATAGCTGCAGGAGACATAACCTATTCAGCATTCAAACTATAAAATTAGGCACTTTTCTAACTGTATCTGAAATTCGTGATTTTTTTTTTTTTTTACAATTCATGGGTGCTCTAAGATCGTAACTCCTGCAAATTTGAGGGGCCTTTCGTGCAGTTCTTTATTTCAAGTATTTCTGTCTGACATATTTTTAAAGATTGTATATCCTTGTTGAATCTGTCATTCAAGTTTTGAACTGTTCTGGTTAGCTTGTCCATTTTATCTAATTCCTCAAAATTGACCATGAACATACTAAGTGAAATTGCTGTGGACTTTTGGTTCATTTCCTCTTTGAACTCCTCTAGTTTCTTCATCCTTTCTGTAAACTTTTTGTAGAGTTCCTCCACTACCTGGTATTGGTTTCTTCTCCCTTTGTGACCCCCCTGCTCTGCCTTAAGAGACTTGAAATAACTTGGCAATCTTCTGTTGTGTTGCTTTCTCAGGCTCCTGTGTATATCTGTGCTTTGTGCATGCACAGCTGTGTGTGTGTGTGTGTGTGTGTGTGTGTGTGTGTGTGTGTGTGTTTTTCTCCCCTCCTTTTTTGGAAACAGATTGAGGAATAGAGTGTGGAGAGTATGTGGTTATATGGAGATTTTTAGTAGGATGTTACCTCCCTGTGAGTAATTTTCAGCTTTGTATATTCAGTGCTAGTGTTTACTCCTTCCATTATTTCAGTGATTTGGACTCTGTCCCTGCGTTTTGCTGAAGTAGTTATTTCTGGTTGTAATAGCATCTACAGATTCCATCATGTAACTCTTCTAAATGATAACCCTTGCAATTACACTTCTCCCCTTTGTCTATTCTCTGTGTGCACTGTGGCCATTTATTATTTGTAGCTGTTCTGCAGCTAGATCAAGTGGAGGGAGGAGAATGGAAGGGGATTGGATGAGAAGTGTCTAGGGGGAGGTTTAAAAAGAGATAGTGATGGGTGAAAAGAAAAGTATATGTGTGGTCTCATTCCGTTGGAGTACTTTTAGTTGAGTTGAAGGGTTAGTATTGAGAATTTTCAGAGAATATTTGTGGAGGAAAGGATGATATGTGGGAAGAAGGTCTACTTTGTGATTGAGGGAAAGGTATGTGGTTGTCAGAATCTTAACATAGGGAAGACAATAGGCTAGGTAAGCCATGGAAGAGCCCAAGGCTTAGAATGGGGAGGATAGGAATGACTGGGAGAGCTAAGTATGGGAAATTTAAAACTTGGAAGGAGGAGTTTATGTTTTTGAAAAAAGGATAAAGAAATATGATAGTGTTGTTTTGGGGGTTGAGGCAAAAAACTAGATAGGGAGCTTAGGGAAAGAACCTGGGCACCTATTAAATCACAGCCAATAAAAGAAAAAATACACAAAACAAAAAAAGGTAAAAGAACTTAACATAATCATACATTACTAAATAAATCAACAAACAAAATCTGGTACCTATTAGGTATCTAATGAGCACAGATAAAAAAATTTTTTTTTTTAGATAAAATATTTCAGTGAGACAAAGTATATGTGATTCACAAGTAGCTTCTTTGCCAGAGTGAGTGCTCGCACCCCAGTAACTCTGATCCTTCCCCTGCAATACTAAAGCTAGCTCAGACTCAGGGTGTCTTTCCTCCTGTGAGGGTGCAGGCATCTTGCAGATCTGATCCAGTCTCAATGCTTGGGTTAGGAACCCTCGCTGTCCCTCTCTGTACATACAGTGATGAAATCAGTAGACAGATTCATTGGCAGAGAGTTTTCCACTGAGCCAGGAATATTCCTCTGTGATCAAATCACAGTAATAGCAAGCTAATTATTTACAGTGCTGTCTATCAGAGCAAGTTGAGAACATACCAACAGACACAATTTTGGATCTCTCTTTACCTCAGATAAGAAATCCACAGTTACCAAAAAAAAAAAGAAAAAATCCACAGTTACAGCATAAGTATCATAGCATCCCAAGCATTGACCCACACCCTATGCATTAATATGCATTGAATGGGATAGCCATGTCTCTAATGGTTTAAAAAGAAAAAGAAAAGCAACAGTAGTTTTTATAGAATCCATTATCTAAAGCCCAGGGGCTTGGGGATTGGGTAACATCAGAAGAGGAGAAAGAAAAGGGAAACAAATTTTTTAAAATTTATTTTTAAAATTAGATATTATTGGTACATTTTACATATATAACAATCACTTTCATCATAGAGAATTTTTACCTGTACATGATATAACATTTTTCCCATTCCCCTGCCCTCCCCATTTACAAAGCTTTGTTTCTTTCCATGCTTGCTTGCTTGCTCTCCCTTTCTCTTCTCTTCTCTTCTCTTCTCTTCTCTTCTCTTCTCTTCTCTTCTCTTCTCTTCTCTTCTCTTCTCTTCTCTTTCACTTTTCCCTTCCTGTTTGAACATTTTCCTCCTATTTCTCAATATCTGTTATACATTTTGGCTCTTATTTACACTTGTGGTTTCTTACACCGGAAAACCAGTGTGGTATTTACACATGTGTGTCTGATTTATTTCAATTAAGAGTATGGACTCAAGGTGCATTCATTTTCCTAGAAATGTCTCAAGCATATCTTTCTTTATTCCAGAGTAGTACTCTGTTGTATAAAAATACCACATCTTTATCCATTCACCAGTTGATGGGTACTTGGGTTCTTTCCAAGATTTGGCTATTACAAAATGTGCCACTGTAAACATAGGTGTGCATATATCACTGTGGAATGATGTTTTTAATTCTTTTGAGAAGATACCCAAGAGTGGAATGGCCAAGTGAAATAAGAAACTCTAGGCCTTTTTTTTTTTTGCTGGTTCCCAGTATCAAACTCTTATGCCACTGAGCTAAATCCCCTGCCCAAAATCATGTTTTTAAATTTTATTTATTTGGTACCAGGGATTGAATTCACGACTTTGCATTTGCCAGGCAGGCGCTTACACCACCAAGCTAAATCCCCGGCCCTCTAGTCCTATTTTTGTTTTTTGGGAAATCTCCACACTGATTTCCACAGTGATTGCACCAGTCTACACTCTAATCAACAGTAGAGAAGTGTTTCTTTTCCCCCACATCCCACCAGCATTTGTTATTGCTTGATTGCTTGATAACAGCCATTCTTGGGTGAGGTGGAATCTCAGTGTTGTTTTAATTTGCATCGTTCAAATGACCAGTGATGTTGAACATTTTTCATATATTTATTTGCTGTTTGTACTTCTTCATCTGCGAAGTGTGTACTCATTCAAGAATGGGCATCCAAAAATACCCATTTTTGGATTGGGTCTTGAAACTTGGGAGGTCTAATTTTTTTTTTGGGGGGAAGTTTTTTGTATGTTCTTACTAGTAACCCTTTGAGTGAGAAATGGCCAGCAAACATTTTTTTCCCACATTGTAGGTTGTCTCTTCACTGCTGGTGATTTCTTTTGCTGTGCAAAAACTTTTTAATAAGATGAGATCCTAGTTGTTGATTCTGTTTGATAGTTCCTGTGCAATTGGGGTTTTATTCATAAACTCTTTGCCTACAACAATGTCTTCAAGAGTTTTACCTACTCTATTTTCCAGCAGACCTAATATTTCTGTTTAATATTTGGATCTTTGATTCATTTTTACTTTAGTACATGGTGAAAGATACAGATCCCATTTTAATCTTGGGCATTTGCAAAGCCAGTTTTTCTAGTACCATTTAGTATAAAGGCTGTCTTTCTTCCAATGAATATGTTTGGCACCTTTGTCAAAGGAAAGGTGGCTGAGTAGGTATAGAGTTATTTCTGTATCTTCTAATCTGATCCATTGATCCTCAGATCTGTTTTGGTTGGTTTGTTTGTTGTTTTGCCAGTACCACGATGTTTTTATCACAGTGACTTTAAGTATAATTTCAAGTCATGAGTTGTGATGCCCCTGCCTTGCCTTTGTTGCCCAGAATTGCTTTTCCTATTCTACATCTTTTGTGGTTCCAAATGAATGTTAGGATTGCTTTCTCTAATTCTGTGAGATATGCTGAATTGCCTTAAATCTCTTAGAACTGATTTCATTGTGTCTCTTAAATTCCAGTATGTTGTATTGTCTTTACCATTTAATTGTAGAAACTGTTTAATGTCTCCTTAAATTTTGTTTGTGAGCCTTTTGTTGTTCAGAAGGCCGTTATTTAATTTCCATGTGTTTTTGAAGTTCTTCTTTTTTTTTTTTTTTGCCATAGATTTCCAATTTCATTGCACTGTGATTTGATAATATACATGGGATAATTTCCTTTCATTTACTTAAGCATGTTCTGCAAGCTAATATGTGGTCTGTTTAGGAGAATGTCCCATATGCAGCTGAGAAGAATGTGCATTCTGATGTTGTGGGGTAGAACTCGTCGTAGACATCTATCCAGTCCATTTGTTCAAAAGTTTGGTTCAGTTCTGATATTGTTGATGTTTTGTCTAGTTGATCTGTCTTTTTGTGACAGTGGAATATTGAGATTCCCCCGATACAAATGTATTAGTACGTATTTGATTTTTTCATGTCTGTTAATATTTGCTTTATATAGTTGTGTGAATGGGTATTTATTATATATATTTATGATTGTTATCCCTTTCTCCTGGATTGTTCCCTTTACAAGGATGTAGTGACCTGCTTTGCTTTTCTTAATCAGTGTTGGCTTTAAATTCACTTTGTCTGCAAATAGAATAGCTACACCTGCTTTTTTTGGTGTGTGGGGGGGTTTCTTACAACATGGAGTATTATTGCCATCCTTTGACTCTAGATCAAAATTTCTTTTTGAATTAAATGCATTTCTTGTATGCAGCGTATTGTTGGATCCTTGCTTCTTGATCCTCTCCGCCAGTCTGTGTCTTTTGACTGGTGAATTGAGACCAGTTTTTTTTTTTTTTTTTTTTTTAAGTTTGCTATGTAGTATGGGAAGGAGGAAATAGGAAGGGGTAAAAGATCCTAATTTTTTGGTAGAGGTAGAAGTGGTAGACAGAGGGTCAAAAGATGCTAATCTTTTGGTTGAGATATGTAAATATTTAGATTAGGGTAGTAGGAAAAACTGGGTATAAAATTGGTAATGAGAAAGAGATGTGAAAGGACTACTATAAAATTAGAGGAAAAAGTTAACTGAGACAAGTGAAAAGGGAAGAAGAAATAAAAATAGAGAACGGATAAGAAACAAGAATTCAGACAAAAAGTTATGGGTAAAAGTAGAAGGAATAAAAAGGGACAAGGAAGAATGATCTTTCTATAAACTATATTGAAAGAAAAAGGCAAGAATACACATGTGTGTACTCACAAGCTCAAGGAAAAAGGGAAAATTATGGAATTAAAAGGTAGGGGAAATAAACAGCAGGAGAAAAACAGCAAAAAACAAAATGAGAAGTTTTCTATTGTTTTGGGCATGTGGTTGTTTTCTACAGCTGTAAGTATAAAGAGTAGAATTCAAGATAAGATGTGTCTCTGCTTACACTGGATGCCTAAGGTGGTAATCCATGGCCAAATCAGTGCTGATGCAGGTGTCCGGATCACCTGCAGGACAGAGCACCAGTGCTGTCCTTTGTCATTCAGGAAGGACAGAGCACCAGTGCTGTCCTTTGTCATATAGGAAGGACAGAGCACCAGTGCTGTCCTTTGTCATTCAGCTGAGCATAGCCTGCGACTATAGCTGCCAGGTCCATATTCTACAGCTCATCCCTCTGTGGAACTCCCAGCCTGCTCTGCCCCCAGCTGTCTCCTGTGACTGTCCTCCTCTCATTCATGCTAGACACTTCACAGTGTGGAGCATGCTGGAAACCAAGGGGCTGCTATGGGACTCAGGTTTGAACAGAGGACTTCCCTACAGTAGCATCTCTGCCAGCTCTTGTTCTGCAGTTGGGGCAGCAGACATTAAACCAAGGTCATGCACCAACTATGGACTGTGGAAGGCCATGCTGGAAGCAGTGGCCTGCATTTTCTTGCAGGTTCCAACTGGCACTCTCAATCCCAGTGTGGTTCTCTGTGAGTGACAAGGTTTTGGTTTCACTTTGTATCCTGATGGCAGCTGGCCAGCCACTGTCAGCTTGTGCGTGTCTTGCAGAGGTTCCCTCTCCTCCATGATGTGTTCTGTTTCTTCTGTGTCGTTTAGTCTTTTTTTTTTTTTTTTTTAAGAGAAAAGCGTGTAAAGGGTAGGTAGAGTAAAGGGTACAGAATTAAAAAAAAAAAAGAATAAGAAATCACTAGTTAATAAATTACATATTGTCCTCTTAGAAATAGTTGCTTAAGTTACAAAATTAAAGGATACAAAGTAGATAGTCAAACAGTGAGAGTGTAAATAGCTATGCATGCATGAATCTCTGCATGTATTTCTATACTTTTTGTATTAGAAGGAAAAACAAAACTTAGCAAGACAAAACAAAACAAATTCCTATAAAAACATGAAACCAAAAAGTTGTATAAAACCACAGTACAAGGTGATCTACAATGATTACTGTGTTGTTTCTTATTATCTTCAATAGAATTGTTTATATCATCAGGCATAATTGAATATAGCAGTATACTTGAATATAGCAGTACATAACAATATTAGTAAAAATAAGACATTGTGGACAGTATAAAACTTCAAAGGCAGGTAATAAGCAAACCAGAGTGGATATTCTAGTGAATCTTGTCATCTTAAGTGCAGTTGCCTATACTCTCAGACTTGATATTATCAATCGTAACAGCTTTGAATAAAATCTATCAATACAAAACAGCGATCCAACAAACCAGATTCAATTTACCATCAGTCATGGTGAAACAGTGTAGGTTTTACAGAGCTTTAGATTAAGTTAATAGGAAATTAAGGATGATTACCGTACTATATCCTGTTATTTTCGGGATTACTGTCTGTGCCCTCAAATTTAGTACAGGTAGAATGACTGAAACAGAATAATACATCTAAACAGAGTGGTGTGAGTAATGTGGGTTTTAAATCCTGGTACGCTATTTAACAATATAGTGTATCAAGGCCATCTGTGTTAGAGATTCTGGTCATCCTTCTCTACCTCATTTCTGCTATGCTATTTTTCTGCCTTTGTTTGTCTACTTTTCTCCTTCATTCTACTGCCTGCCCCACTCATTGAGGCCTTTCTGCCACTGTTCCTAAAATCCTAGTATTTTTTTTTCTCTTTCTCTAGAATGTCCTTCAGTATTCTCTGTAGGGTTGGATTGGTGGTCACAAACTCCCCCAGTTCCTCTTTGTCATGGAAGCATCTCGTTTCTCCATTAATTTCTAGTGACAGTTTTGCAGGGTACATCAATCTGGGCTGGAGGTTATTTTCTTTCAGGGCTTGGAATACTTCACTCCAAGCTCCTCTTGATCTGATGGTCTGTGTTGAGAAGTCAGCCGTGATTCTGATGGGCTTACCTTTATAGGTAATCTGTTTCTTTTCTCTGACGGCTTTTAATATTCTGTTTTTATATTGAATTTCTGGTATCTTGATTATTGTATGTCTGGGTATAGATCTGTTTTGGTTGTAGGTGGCTGGAGTTCTGTATGTCTCACGCAACCGAATGTCATTTTCTTTTCCCATACTTGGGAAGTTTTCTTTAATTATTTCCATGAATAGCCTGTTTAATTCACCTGTATGTATTCCTGCTTCTTCGTTCATAGTTCTTATACTTAAATTGTAGATTCTCTTGTCATCTTCTAGCCTTTGTATTGTTACTGCCTGTTTCCTTGTTATTTTTAAGAGATCTTTCCTTTCATAATCACATATTGCAAACTTGTCTTCAAGTTTTGGTAGTCTATCCTTAGTTTCTTTTAAGGAGTTTTGCCAACTTTCAATGGCTTTTTTAATTTCCTGGTAGTCTCTTTGAATCTGCTTCATGTATTCTATATTTTCTTTATATTCTTTATCGAATGTTTCTCTCCTTTTTTTGTGTTCCTCCCTCTTCCGTCTATGTCATCCTGAGAGATGCTTCCTGAGAGCATTTCTTTTATTACTCTACTCATATCCTGCTTTACCTGATTTAATATTTCAGTTTTGAGTTCATCTACAAGGTCCTGAAGATATCTCTTAATGTCCATTGAAGCCATTTCTGATGTGTGTTTGCCGCCCTCAGTCTCCCTTGTTTTTCCTTCTCAGGGTTCTGGGCTGGGGGCCTCCTCCTGCCTCTTTCTCCTGTCATGGCCTTGGCTTCCTCCACACAGGTTACAGTGCAGGTCCCAGCCCCCTTCCTGGTTGGTCATGGTTCCTCCAAAGCACACTGGCAAGGGACCTCTGCCCTCTCCTGCCTGCCCCTCCCCACTGGGCCAAGCAAACTTCAGGGGCCTTCACCTGGTTAGTGCGTGCTAGGTGCAGGGAATCAATTTGGGATGGCTCATTGGGTCCCAGCCAGGGGCACGGCCCAGTCCAAGCAAATCCCACGAATCTGCTTTGGAGAGGGAGCAACCAACTGAAGTCACTGTCACTCCTAGTTCAGGCTCCTCCTGCCCGATTCCTGTGCCCTTCTTGTGTGGGGGGGTCTCATTCCCAGCACTGACCTTGGATTAATGAAGGACCCTTCACTGGCTCCGCTCTCCTTTGGCCTCATCAACCCCCGACTTTAGCGCTGCTGTGGTTCCAGTGAGTGGCGGTGGGAAGGAGTTTGGGCAGTACTGCCTGCTGGTGCGGATTCAGGCTGGTGCACACTTGGCGGGTCTCCGTGAAAACGCTGTGTCCCTTAATTTTTAGCTGTTTCAGTTGTAGTCCCAAAGTATTTGATGAGCTTTTTTATGTTTTAATTTCTTCCTGTGTCAAGAGGATCCATCTCCCTCTGTCTGGGTGTCTCTGGGGTGTTTTATTCTGGCGTATGAGTTGTTTCTCCCAGGAGGCTTTGTATTTTGTTGCTCACTGATTGTCCATCTTGTCTTCTCTCCCCCCCCCCTTTTTTTTTTTTCTCTTTTGTCCTTCCTGGTTCCTGGGTAATCTCCTGTCACTTCAATTGCTTTCTAAGCTACTGATTTCCAGACACTAGAGATTTTGTCCTGGAGAAGCTGGCACTCACTGTTCTGTCGTTTTTTCTTGCCCAGCTCTGAGTGTTTATTACTGTAGCTTTGGAAATGATTGCTCTGTCTGTAGTACTCAGGATTTATAAAACAAACAAACAAGCAAATCACTAGGACTTTTGGAGCCCATACTACCTGAGAAACAAATTACAAGTGGTTTACAGGAACACCAGAACAAGTCTTTTTTTCTTCTTTTTCTTTTTTTGTATTGGGAATCAAACTCAGGATCTTGTGCCTGCCAGATAGGCACTTATGCCACTAAGCTATATCCCTGGCTCTTTTCTCTTTTCTCTTCTCTCTTTTCTCTTTTTTCTTTTCTTTTTTTTCCTTTCCTTTCCTTTCCTTTCCTTTCCTTTCCTTTCCTTTCCTTTCCTTTCCTTTCCTTTCCTTTCCTTTCCTTTCCTTTCCCCTCTCCCTCCTCCTCCCCTCCCTCCCTCTCTTCCCCCTCCCCTCCATCCTTCCCTTCCCTCTCCTCCCCTCCCCTCCTCCTCCCTCCCTTCCCTTCTTTTCTTCCCCTCCTCCTCTTCCTCCTACTTGTCTTCCTCCTCCTCTTCCTGCTTCTCTTCTTCCTTCTTTTTCCTTCTTTCTGCTTTTTCAACAGAGTCCCACTATATAGTTCAGGCTGGCCATAAACTTGCTATGCAGGCTGCCTTTGAACCCACTACAGTCCTCCTGCCTCAGCCTCCTGAGTGTGTCACCATATCCTGCTTGCAAGTCTTTATTTTAATGGGGTTGGTGCTACAGCACAGGGGTTTAGTGGAGTCCTCCTGGATATCATTGGGGACCGAGCCCTCCTGGAGTAAAACTCAGGATCTTTATTTTGGCTTAGAGTTTTAGAGTTTCCAGTCCATGGTTGGCTGGCTCCATTGGATGTAGGACTCTGGTGGTGGCAGGCAGCAGGTGGAAGTGCATACAATGATCAGGGTTTTATGTGAACAGCCTCCCTGATGTGCAGGTGCAGTCCACATGACTTACAGTGCTCATTTGGGCAAGCCTGACCCCAGAAGACACCACCACAGTGACAATGGTAGTGCAGGCACCACTCTCTTGCATCCCTCCTACTGCTCGATAGCTACATTCATGCCCATCAGCTTGCTGTCTCTTGGCCTTCCTTCGCTATGTGTCTGCCCACTTGTGCTGGTCCCTTAGGATCATTCTCGTACTCAGTTCCTGTCCTTACTTTCTGTTGTTCAATGAGTTCCTCTGCCACCCTTCCTTCCTGGGGCATGTGTGGGCCGTTCCTGGTGTTTGGCTGTCATGGAGTGCTGTAAACATCTGTCCTGCAACTTTCACATTCATCTGGGGCAGGATGGCTGGTTGCACCAATATGTTTGCTAAATGTGGAGATATCCAGCTGCTTCCACTGGGTGATGAGGTCCCTGCCTGTCTCCCAGCACTCTGTGGGTCAGTCTTCTCCATTTCAGTCTTCTCAGTAGGTGGTAGTGTCCATCTTCATTTCATTTTCATTTTTATGATGACTAACAATCTTAGTCATCTTCCTAACAAGCTTCTTTGCTGTCTGTGTGTTTTCTTTAGTAGAATATCTGTTCAAATTAGCTTTTTTTTTTAAATTGGGTGGTTCATTTTCTTTTTGAGTTTATATTCTGGAAATATTTTATTGGATATGTACTTTATAAATCTGTCTCTGGAACTGTGAAAGTTTAGAAATTTTGATAGTCTCGTTTACCTTTTTTTACAGTGGTGTTATGGTTTTAAGTCCATGAGATATTTGGTTAGTCTTTGTGTGTGTGATGTGAAGGTGTAGATTGAAGTCTTCTCTGTTGTGGGTGGGTGTCTGCCAGCACTGCTGTGGGAAAGCTTTCCCCTAGGTATGGCTCTGCACTTGGTCATAGTCGTGCTGCATGGGTGCAGGTCACTCTTGCCTAGGGTATGCACCCTGTATATCCCTGCAGCAGTCTTGGTGACAGACATTATAGAGAGCCTGCTGCTCCAGGTGTCACATTGTTCTCCTCTAGGTTCGCGCATGTGCTTGTCCTAACACTGCCTGACTCAGGCGTCAGCTGAGCCTCGGCTTGGGGCCCTTGGTACTCCTCCCTACCTGTCAGATCCAGTGCTTCCTGTCGGTCTCCCTCTTTCCTTTTCCTTTCTTGAGTTCTGGCTGCTGGTGATAGACTCATTGGCCTTGTCACACCTGGACTGGCCTTACCTGGTCTTCTTTGTGGAGGTTGTTTTACTGGGTATTGAGCTGTGCCAGGCCATACAGCTTCTCTCTGCTGCCTGTGTTGCTTGCTGAGTCCTCACAGCTAGGTTTGAGAACACTGCTTTGTTCTTGTCCTCACTTCTCAATGAATTGTATACTCTTTTCCTTCTGGCTGTTTGCAGGAGTCAGTGTGTGTGGGTGTGTGTGTATCCATCCACTGAATTTCTTGATCTGTGGATTATGGTTTATGTCGAATTTGGGAGTTTTTCTGTGTCATTTTCTCAGGAGTGTCTTTTGCCCTCCTTTCCAGGGAGTATGCTTCCTTGAGTTTTACTGTGTACTATTTTGCAGTCACAGGTACTCCCACTAGTTTTTTAAAATTTTTCATTCTGTTTCAGTTTAGCTGTTTTTATTGACATGTCTTCCAATATACTAATCTCTTCTTCCACAGTGACAGTTACGTTGATTTCATTCAGGGTTTCCATTTTAAACATTGTGGTTTTCAGCCTAGAAAGTTTCATGAGGTCTTTCTGAACATTTTTCTGACCTTGGCTACATAACTTGTGAGTATGTCGGTTCCATGAGACCATTGGCTTTGGCTGTGCTCACCAGCTTCAGTGCCATGTCAGTTCTGGTTGGGCCAAGGGGTCATGGTTCCTGCTCCTTGTACTGCTCACCTCAGCCTAGGACAGCTACTGACTTGAAGTCCATCTGGTTTCTCTGGGTTTGCTTTCCATCTGGTTAGATGGGTCTGGAGCAGTTATCAGTGCAGGGGTGATTACTATCTCCAGTAAGGTGACCCTCTCCTCTAGCCCAGGGTGTAGGTGTAGACCATCCCTACTTCTGTCCTAGCCAGCTAGGTGGGCCCTAGCTTGGTGGTGCTTCCCCACAGTAGTGGGGAATTGATGTCCTGTGGAAAGGCAAGCGTTCCCATGCTAATACCCACTGATGTCCCATGGAAAGACACACTCTATGCCGGTTCCCACTGGAAAGATGTAAGTCCCCACATTGCTGCCCGCCAGTATCCCATAAAAAAGACACATATCTCCATACCAGTTCTCACTGATATTCTGTGGAAAGGCAAAGCTTCCATGGTGGTGCCCACTGGTATCTTGTGGCAAGGCACAAGTAGGTCCCCATGCCAGTGCCCACTGAGTCCTGTGAAAAGCCAACAGTTTCATACCAGTGCCTTCTGGCATTCAGTGGAGAGGCCCAGGTCTTTAGAGTTTCTCTGTCTGAACATTAGGGCTCTGTGTTGTTGAGAGCTGAGTGCTCTGGCTCCTTGGCCTGCTTCCTCCATGACTGGTGTGTGTTACTTGACAGCTATGGCTTCCTATGCTGCCATCCTGTTCTCTCCAGTGGACCACATGTCCAGTCAGGTCCAGGCCTGTGTTCTAGAAATAAGAGTGCTCAGGAAGCACAGACCGGCACTGTAGCCTGCAGGCCCAGGTGATGGAGCAGTCCCAAGAGAGGAGGGTCTGGGGCAAATTGGAAGGTATGATTTGGGTTATAAAATAATGGATTATTCTGATAAAGGAAAAAGTGCCTCCAAAGAAACATGATTTTGTTTGGTGTTCTCAGATGTGTAGGTGATGATCACCCAAAGATCAAAAAGTGAAAAGCTACTAAGAATGATCACCAGGAAAGAGAGCCCCAGCTGCTCTAAGGTTTTTTGGAAATAGGAGCATTGACAAAGGAGTTTGTTTTTAGCTTTTCTTTAGAAATTAAAGTAGCAGTAAAGCTGTAATGCAGCTGCTGATTGTTTATGGCTGAAGACAACAGACAAGACCATGCTGTCTCTGCGCTGCTTTTATCTTTCTTTTATGTTCACTGAGCTGAGAAGCCCTGCCTGTAGCCTGCCACTTGGACTTTGTGGGGAGATTGTTGGATTGTGCTAGTGCACCCATGTGTCACAGATGAGCTAGGAATGTCCCTGGGGCCTGCAGAATCAGGTCTGGGGTGGGGCTGGGCACTGTTCCTCATGGAGAATGGTAGAGTGAAGGCAGGCCTGAGTGGAGAAGGATTGGGTAAGGGTCCATGCAACTTTGCCCAGGGCTTCCTGAGGGGAGGGAGCCCCAGCGAGCTGCTCACCAGGCTCTGCTAGCAGAGTGGAAAACTTTCCTGTCCATTTATGTTTACCCCTGAAGCAGCCCCACCTCTGAGGGATTCGCCTTGAAAAATAATTCAGAAAAAGAAAAGGGCTGATAGTAATTAGCATTATATTCCAGGGGGAGAAAACAGGTGAACAGAGTAAGTAAAGGAAATGTAAGTTGTGAGGTGTGGGCCAAGGGAATTGCCCTTCAGTATGAGGGACCCTGGGCTGTGGTGAGAACTTGGTGTTGTGCCCGTAGGAGTGATGGGTGTCTCTCTGCTCTCCTGCAGAATGAAGAGTCCTCCTATTAATGTTTACTCTTCAGCCTTTCCTTATGTAAGCTGCTTATGATTTCACATACTTTGCACATTTTCGCCAGAACTGTAACATTCCAATAAACTTACTATGTAATTATAACTTACATATTTTACATGTGATATAAATATTCTTCCAGTTTTTTGCTTTATTTTAAACTTTTATTTCATAGAGGTTTTCAAGGCAATTTTTATTGTGATCACATCTTGATTTCTGATCTCACAAAAGTATTGCTCAAGCCTATATAGCTTCGTTTAGGAATGAATACCACTTTTTAAAACTAGGTAGAAGAAAAATGTCTCTTCTTGCACATTATTTCATATGTTTAGAACCATTCTGGCTGTGTGTGAGGGTGTTTTGTTTTGTTTTTAAAGTTTTCTATATTATGTTACTGTGTTACTTTTAAATGAAAAAATAGAAAAAAAAAGAATGCCTTAGAGTAGTGGCAAGCACAGTGGTGTCAGCACGTGAGCCAAGTTACACCAGCAGCCAAGCATCAGGTAACAGTTTTTTTTTTTTAAACTAAAACCTCAGTGTGTAAGTTAATTGCAATGTTGGCACTTCACAGTAAATAAGTGGATTTAGGGTTGCCATTTGGGCACTTGGTCTCCAGCAGTTTCATCATCTCTGCTAGGAACGTCCTTTTCTCTGGTGAACTGGAATGCCCCTTTCTATTTGCCAGGGCTGGGAGCGGCCCCCTGGGCTCTTGGGTTTCTCCTTGGGTCCACAGGTGGAGCAGCTGCCTGTTCCTAGCCAGGTATGTTCCTCACTGCTTCCCGCATGTATCTCTGTTCAGGAGGAGAACATTTGTCTGCACTGGGCAGCCTTCTCAGGCTGTGTGGACATAGCAGAGATTCTGCTAGCTGCCAAGTGTGACCTGCATGCTGTGAACATCCATGGGGACTCACCCCTACACATCGCTGCCCGGGAGAACCGCTACGACTGTGTTGTGTGAGTGTGACCCTGCCTGGAGGCTGCTCAGGGGTTCTGTCTCCATGGACCTGGAGCCAGTATAGCCCTGTGGCCCTTGGAGTTCTGCTGGTGGAGAGGTATCTTTCTCAGTCCACATTCAAGACTTACTGTGGCTTACTGCTGGCTGAGAATGGGTTGTGTGAAAAGTTCTCAATTCTTACCTTGGAGCTTGTGCAGAGTCTCACCTGACACCTCCTGAGAAGCAGCAAGGGAACAGTTCTGCTCTGCCTGGGTTCCTGCTGTTCTGATGGTTGGTGGGAATCCTCCCCACACATGGACCTGGAGATGGTGGCAGTGTCTTCGCTGGCCGCTCAAGGTCCTTTTTAGCTGTGTGGTCGTCTTCCTGCCTTTACAGGTGGGTTGCGGCCGGGTCCTGGTGGAGCCTTGCTCTGCCCTTGGATCAAGACAGAGGTTTGGCTGCTGCTTATATCAGCAGGCACCTGCAACAGGGCTAACCTTACCTGGAAATAGGAGCTGAATGCTTTCTATGGCTCCTGCAGGTGGGTGCATACCTCCGGGTCTGTACTGTCCCTTCAGCATCCTTGCCTGTACTCCTAAAGTCCACACTTCTCTTCTCTCAAACCCCCACCTGGCCCAGTCGTGGAAGGTAGATTTGGAAAGGGAATCAAACCCCAAGACTGGTTCTTAAATGCTCTCCCAGCTGACTGTCTGGTGAGAGGAGCAAGCTATAGGAGTGCAGTGCACGTGTTGAGGGCTCTTCAGGATGGGTAGTATGTGTTGTTCCTAGTGTTTTAAAAGTCACCAGTATATCTCTTTTAAATTAAGACTTGGATGTTTTGTTGGCTTACATTTTTCCTTTTAGCCTCTTTCTTTCTCGGGATTCAGATGTCACCTTAAAAAACAAGGAAGGAGAGACGCCTCTGCAGTGTGCCAGCCTCAACTCGCAGGTGTGGAGTGCCCTGCAGGTGAGCAAGGCACTGCGAGACTCAGCCCCTGACAAGCCTGCTGCAGTGGAGAAGATTGTGAGTAGGTAAGTAGGCTCCAGAACCAAGGTGGCTCTAGCGTATAGCTCATTGATGGCAGGGTTGGAAGAACTTGGAATGAATGCATGTGCTGGAGCTAGATCCCAGATTGTCTGGGCAGGTACCAGGCAGAGGTCATGTTTCTCTTGGGGCAGAACTCAGAGCAGGGAGTCAGCAGCCTCCCTTTCCTGTGCAGAGACATTGCACGAGGCTATGAGCGTGTCCCCATCCCCTGTGTCAACGCAGTGGACAGTGAGCCATGCCCCAGCAACTACAAGTACGTGTCTCAGAACTGTGTGACGTCTCCCATGAACATCGACAGGAACATCACCCATCTGCAGGTTGGTGGGTGAAAGGTTTCCGGGCAGGATGGGGTGGCCCTTGGGTCTGAGTGCTGGGCTCTTCTCAGCCCTTACAAAGACCGTGCTATCAGCAGTTTCCTCCTCAGAGGATGTGGAAGGCAGATGAAGAGCCTCTAGAAAAAGTATCCACACTCTTGAGAAGCTAAGGCAGGAGGATCACAAGTTGAAGCCCAGCCTGGGCAACTTAGCAATTGTTAAAACAAAAAAAAAAGGGCTGGGGTTGTAGCATTGGGCTCAGTCCCCCAGTACTTTAAAAAAAAAAACAAAACCTCACAGCTCTGGGTGTTCCCAGTCAGTGGTGACTTATGGCTCTGTGCTGCTTGGTCCTCAGGGAATGAATGAGGGGCGCCCTGCAGGGCACAGTCCAGCGAATGCCATCTTTCCCTGCTCTGAGGTTACAGAGGATCCTGAGAAGCTATCGTCCACTTCTTCCTTTCTTCTCTGGCTCATATTAGATATATTCTCCAAGACCATCCTGTGATTGTGCTGGCGCACTGCCCCCTGCCATAGGATGGGCTCTATGGGCCTCAGGCAGGAGTTGTGGGGCCTGAGTATCTCCTATCCCTCCTTGGAGGGGCTGGGCCTGGCTGACCTCCCACCTTTTCTCCTACCAGCACTCGAGTCTTTTCTCATGTCCTGAGCATTTTCTCATGCTCTCCTGACAGGAAACCTGTTGATGAGGGGTGGTTCTGCAGGTGTGCAGGGCATTCCATGTGCCCCTGTGTCTGACAGGCTGTGCTCTCTGTCCCCAGTACTGCGTGTGCACAGATGACTGCTCTTCCAGCACCTGCATGTGTGGCCAGCTCAGCATGCGCTGCTGGTACGATAAGGTGAGGGTTGCGCATTGGCCGCTTGAGCATGTGGGGTGAGTGCTATGAGGGGACTGTACTGGTGCCCATGTCTTGTATGTTTGGTGGAGGAGTTAGAGGTGAACCAGTGTGAAGGCCAGGTAGAAGGAAACAACAGGCTGGAAATGAAGAGGTGCCCTAAGCAACTACAAGGCCGAGGCCTGGACTCCAGAGGCCGGGGTAAGCGACCTTTGTGCTGCTGGATAGTGGATGGAGGGTCTGGCCTAGCCCTGGGTGGAAACAGTCTTCATTGTGTCTGGTGAGCCCTGCAGAGGCTAAAGCTGGATATGATGGAGTAGGTATAGCTAGGCATGGTGGCCAGAGAAGTTGTGGGCTTGGGACCCAAGGGTCTGGGTGGGAGGTGCAGGGAGCTGGTGTGCAGTTCGGGATAGGCCATCGGAATCAGTGGTAGGAGCAGTAGAAGCAGGCCAGGTGAGGACAGCAGCAAGCTCTTTCCAGGGGACTTTAGAGGACTGATGCACAAAGAGGGGCCTTTGCTGTCTGATAGGAGGAACAAAACGGGTTGGTTAGTGGTATCTGTGGAGCATGGGCCATATGAAACATTCAGGAGCAAGTTCCTACTGCTTGGATGCTCTGAACCTTGCATGGCCCTCTGTGTTGTCTGTGCATAGTGGGCGTTGGGCAGTGGCCAAGTCCCCCAAAAGTGGGGACTAGCAAGGCTGAGAGTTTAGGAGGCACAGACCACCCTAGAGGGAGAGTGGGACCATGAAAGGCAAGGGCAGGAGGTCAGGACTGCAGTGTGACTGAGCAGCAACTCAAGGAGGCCTCCACTGCACACCCCCAGTGCCTTCTGACCTAGAGCTCCCCAGGGTTAAAAGTTGGAAGCCACACTGGGCACTTTATAAACAGATGTTGACATCAGTTGATTTAAAAAGAAAGATGATAGACACTGCTGGGTCTTCGTGGCTGTTTGTCCACAGGATGGCCGGCTCCTGCCCGAATTCAACATGGCAGAGCCTCCCCTGATCTTCGAGTGCAACCATGCCTGCTCCTGCTGGAGGAATTGCCGGAACCGTGTTGTGCAGAATGGGCTCAGGTGAGGGTGTGCAGCACTCTGGGCCGTACCACTTGGTATGCAAACCTGTGTGTTTGCACCACAGTTGATGCCTTGTGCCCTGGAAATGTCCTCTGTGCTGGCCTTGACTAGTCAGGCTCCCAGCTCAGACTTGGACTGAAGAGGAGGAGGATGTTGGGTCTTTGGAGCCAAAATCAAAGGGTCTGACATGGCCTGTGTTCACTGCCACGATTTCAGTGAATTGGGCTTTTTAAACTGTTTTAGAGCTCATTTTCTCTTTCTGATTTTTTGGGCTTCTCTAGTGGTTGATAGTGGTGTCTGACAACCTCTCAGACTTCTGGCTCCTTCCTGAGGCATTCACTGGGTCAGGTTTTAGCATCAGTCTCCCAGGTGGAGAGGAGGACAGACTGTGGGTTACCAGCCCATGCTTCTCTCTCCAGAACAGAACAGAAACCTCTTCCCCTACTCCAGAGTGATGCCACTGCCCAGGCTGCTGACATTATGTGTTAGTTCCCATGGCAACCAGGTCAACTAGACCAGGTGCAGATAAGACTGAGGCACAGCTAAGACCACCATGTTCTGTGTTTTGACATGCTGAGCACTTTCCACACAGCGTCTGAGCATTCTGAGATGAGAAGCCAGTGTGTTTTTTCTCTGCTTGCTCATAGCCCTCATTTCAGAATGTGAGAGGACCTGGGCTATGCTGAGCCCGAACCCCCTCCCTTTTTCCTGTTTTCCAGGGCAAGGCTGCAGCTCTATCGGACACAGGATGTGGGCTGGGGCGTGCGAACCCTACAGGACATCCCCGTGGGCACCTTCGTCTGCGAGTATGTGGATCCTGTTGCCCAGGACAGCTAGCTGCATGTGTCATTTCTGGGATGACACGTGTTGTATCTGTAGTGCAGGACACTTTTGGGAGCAGGCACCCAACTCCCACAGCAAGTGGGTGCCAAACAGAGAGGCTCTGGCTGTTGAGGTTCTGAGGCAGCTACTGGCCAGCTGCACAGACACCAGCCTCGCACTGTGTCAGCCTGCAGTTGCTACCCAGTGTCTGCCCCCAGTCACTGTCATACTTCTTGGGTACCTGGGGCAGATGTCCTGTACAGTGCTGGGTCACGTGGTAGCCTGTCCTGGTCCTCAGTCCCACAGCAGACATGAGCCTGTGGTGTTGCCTGGTGTCTGCAGAACACTGGCTCTCCCTTGCACCATTCTCCACGTGATGGCATGGAGATGGCATATGCCTTGGTGTACTCAGCATCCTCTTTTCCCCCCCGCAGGTATGTTGGAGAGCTGATCTCCGACTCAGAAGCTGACGTTAGGGAAGAAGACTCTTATCTCTTTGACCTTGACAATAAGGTACTGGTGCTTTGAAGCGCTGAGGCATAAGGAGCCAGTTGTGAACAGTTGAACATGGGTAGTTTGTTCTGTCCAGGGCCTGGGTAGTACCTGGTGCAGCCAGTCCTAGAGCCCAACAGAGAACAAGCACCTGTTGTTGATCAGTGGCACTACTTAGGCTGCCCTGGGGCTCAGTGCTCCACATGTGGCCCCCAACTGGGGAGGCCTGTGTTTGTGTAGTGAGCCACCTACCAGGAGCCCCAGCTGTTGCTCTAGGCTGGAGCCCAGCAGGTCTGAATTTGCTAGAGGCTGACAAGACCATGAATGTGAGCAGGCATTGCACATGTGTACAGAAGGACTGCCAGGCATGTCCTTCGTGACCCAGTTGACCTCTGTGGTGCTAGAGTCATGTGCTGGGAGAACAGAGGTCAGGGCTAGGTTGGTTCTAGGGCTTGATTTCTTTTTTCTTTTCTTTTCTTTTCTTTCCCTTTCTTTCTTTCTTTCTTTCTTTCTTTCTTTCTTTCTTTCTTTCTTTCTTTCTTTCTTTCTTTTTTTTTTTTTTGTTGCCCGGGACTGAATTCACAGCCACACATTTGCCAGGCAGGTGCTTATGCCTCTGAGCTAAATCCTCAGCCCTACGGCTTGATTTCTGGGGCATCCAGGCTGGAGTTCAGTGGCTTGGACCCAGCTCAGCCCATTGATTCTTCCTTTTCTTTCTCTGAATTCAAATGGATGTCGATGTCCCCAGCCTGGTCTCTGGTCCCTGCAGTCACCTTCTAGGACATAAACTAAAACCTCAGTATTCAGGTTTAATTTTGCAGTGTTGGCACTTTGTGACAAATAGTGCATTTTGAGTTGCAGTTTGGGGTTTTGGTCTCTCGGATTTTCTCCATCACTGTTCTAAGGTGTCAGCATTAGTAAAATGATGTGTTTGCCCAGAACGAAGCTAAGTGCTGGAAGTTTACTCTCACAGGTATCTACAGTGACACTAAGTCCCAAGTGATATACCATCTTCTGCCCTTTTTATGTGTGTGCGTGTATGCTTAGCATGTACCTGTGCATATACAGTACACACACCTAGGGGTGATGACTGTGAAAGGGCCCCTCTTGGCATTGCCTGTTAGTTTTTCTAGGATTGTCCTCCTGGTGGCTGGAGGCCTGTGTTATGGTGAATGCTCTGTCCCTGGTGGGTGCCTCAAGTTGCTTGCTTGCTTGCTTGCGTGCGTGCGTGTGTTCTTTCTTTCTTTCTTTCTTTCTTTCTTTCTCTCTCTCTCTCTCTCTCTCTCTCTCTCTCTCTCTCTCTCTCTCTCGTAACGTCTTCTAGTGAGCAGAAGTTCTTGTAGTCTGATTTATCAGTCTTCTGCTTAGAGGGCTTTTCTGATATCTTAATTGGTACTTGGCCTGTCTCTGTATGCTCTATGCCCATGTCAAGGTGACTCTGCCTGAACCCACATGCCCACACCCAGGCCCTGGAAGTTTCTGGTTTTGCCTCCAGGAACAAATCTGCCGTGACTCTCTATGGCTGTTCTTTGTGTAAGAGTTTTCCTTTCTCTTGATAAACACCTGGGAGTGGAGTTGCCAGGTCATGTGGTAAAGGTATATTTGACTTTAAAACAAAGTACATTTTCCAAAGTGGTCCTGATGCTAACCATTTTCACCAGCAACAAATGAGTTGCGGCCACTATAATTGTAATTTATGTTTTCTTAGTGGTTGATGATGTTGAGCATCTTTTCATGTGCTTATTGAATACCCTCAGGTCTTTTGTGAGGCAGTTTTAAATTCACTGCCCATTCTTCATGGGGCTCCTCATGGTTTTGGGTAAGAGGAGCTATTCATGTCTTCTTGTGTCGAGCAGGGGTCAGGTCTTTTGATTCAGCATGTGCTATATTTCCTCCCAGTTTGCCCCTTCCCTCCTGGTTTTCTTGACAGTGTTTCAAGGAGCAGAACTTTTTTATTGTTTGTGCTTTCTACAGTCTGGGAAATCCTTGTCTACCCAATGGTTCTGAGGATGTTCTCCCATGTCTTTCTCTAAAAGTTTTGTGTTTGAAGTCTTTGTGCTGATCAGGCCTCAGTGTATGGTTTGAGATGTGGCTAGCCTGTTCATGTGACTGTGTGGTCATCCAGCACCTGGCCTGAGATGTCACTGCCTTTGTGTTCCTTTGTCCCGTTCACCTGTGGCCCTCACAGCAGCACCAGTATGCTCCAGTGCTGGTGATGGTGAAGGTTTAGTAAAACTTGGGACCAGCCCTCAGACAATTCTTTTTCCAAACCCTGTTAGCTCTCAGATCTTTCCTTTCCTAGGAACTAGTGTGTTAACATGCGCAGAAACTCAGGTCTTGATGATGGTTGTGCCGAATCTGGGTGCCTGGGCCCTGGTGTCCTGGCATTGACGTGGGAGACCCTCCATTGGATTGGACCTATGTTCTCTCTGAGCAGAGCCTTTCTGTTCTGCAGTATATAGATTGTTACATACATTTTGTTACATTTATTTCCTGTAAAGAGTGTTGCTTTCTTATCTCATTTTCCTATTGTTTGTGGCTATCCTTGGAATAGTAGATTTTCTGTACATTAATCTTGTTAAATTCACTCTCAATTCTGGCAGCTTTTTGGAATATTCTCTAGGAGGCCTGCACATGTGAGTGCATCCTATGTGAACACAGCTTGCTTTGTGTCTCTAGGCTTTGCCCCGCAATGGGTGTGACTGGGCCCCTTGCTCATCTTGGTGCTGTCACTGGAAAGCCTGCATCTTCCCTGCAGCAGGTGGTAGGGCCAGGCCACCTGCAAGCACTCACACGTTGCTAGGACTCAGCTCCATGGCACACGATGGGACCCTGCCCTCAATGCTGCTGGCAGGGTGGCTAGAGCACACCTTTTCTGCAGCACTTCTCACATGTGCCAGGCTTCCCCTCCCCTTCCTGGTACATGGCCACCCCTGAGCCTCCTGCACTGCATTTCTGCCTTTCCAGAATAGTGTAGAAATGGTTCTCCTTGCTCATATAAAAAGACATTAATAAAAAATAATAATAATTGTAAAAAACCCATGAATATAGCAGTCTCTTGGTTACCTGCTCCAGACCTTAATCCGTGTTCATCTGATGAGATGTCTCAGGTCTCTAGTGGCCTGATCAAACCTGCCCCTCCTGTCCTCCTTCCCCATCCCATGCAGCATGTCTGGGTGAGGTCTAGATGGGGATCCTTTGAGGAGAGAAACTCACAATGAGCCACATATGGGTCAGAAGGGCCCATCTGAAACAGGTCCTTAAAGACTGTTGTCAGGAGCTACAGAGCTCAGGAGTAAGGGCAACAAGGCCATGTCCCAGGGTGAGGGAGGTAGCAGCACCCAGGGAGGCCAGTGTAGCTGAGCATGGTCAGGTCTGGGAGATTTGCTATTCCAAGGACAGGGTGAGTGCTCAGTGCAAAACAGGTTTCCAGGGTGGGAGGAGGATTGTTTTACACTTCTACAGGAGTCATCTCTGGGCCTGGAGGTAGAAAACAGCCCACCTCTAGGGGCTCAGGTCCACAATCAGCCCTGTGTGCTAGTCAGCCCCCTTACAGGAAGTGATCGATTGTGCACTGATGGGCAGCCGGACCCTCTGTTGAGCACAAGATGCAGGCAACACCAACTGCCAGGCCCAGGTCTGTGCAGAGCTGAGTGGTCAGCCATACTGCAGTGTGACCGGTGAGCCAGGCTCCTGGATACACGCCCCCGCCCCCACATCCTTTTCTCCTCATGTTGAGGGCTTCTGCTTTCTCCATGTCACCTACTTAGGATCTGTCCTCACACTGCCTCTTCCATTCTGCCCTTTTCTAATTTTAAGGTCAGTCGGGTTTCTTGTTCAGTAAAAGAAAGAAAAAGTGTTTACTTTGTTGCCCTTCCCCTTCAGTGATTTCTTCTCTCTGATCTTGTGCTATGTTCAGAGCTGCAGTGAGGGTGATGAGACCCTTGCACCACCCCCTAGGTGTGACAGTTGTCAGTATCTTGTTTATTTCACTTGTTTTCCCTTCTTTTGATGTAACATGGAATTTGTCAGACAGACAGCTCCCATCAGCAAGTGCCTGTGACAGTGCTGTGCTCTGTTGCTGGCCAACAGGTGGCTATCCTCAGTCCCCTTTCTGCCAGCCACCCAGGATGAGTGGGAGCCTGTGAGGCTCTTCCCATGCAGAGCAGCACCCAGCACTCACACTCTCCTCTACTGAAGAGACGGCCTGGTTGTGCGGAAGTGGCGCCATCTCACATGAGTATTCTGTGGATCCCTGCTGGGCAGGGGGAGGTCTGGAGCATGTCCTCCCTGCCCTGTCCCAAAAGGAACATTATGGTGTCAGAGTCCCTGTCCCTGAGGTGGGGGCACTCCTCAGTTTTCCCCCTTGCCTGCTGTCCCTGTACCATAGAGAACAGGTTGTTGGTCATGGGTGCCTAGTGTACCTTCCACCCTTACTAAAGGGAATTTTTTTTCCCCAAGAAAACACAAAAGCCTTCCCACACACACACTGGCGGCCTGGTCTTCCTGGCAGGCTTTAGACACCTTACTCTTGCCATTCAGCTCCCTGTTTGTAGCATGAGGAGGAGGCTTAAAAACTACCGTTCTAAAGAAGGTTTGGTCTTTTCTTTGATTACTGTGTACCTTTTTTTTTTTTTTTTAATTAAACTCTGCATGTCTTAATCAATGAAGCCATTCTTCACTAATCTGCAGTTGTCACTTGCTGGCCTCCACCTTGCTCCATCATGGGTCTTGTTGCTGTTTGGCACTGATAAGATTCCTCTCTTTGGCCCTTCCCCAAACTTGGAATTAGCCATTTCTCTCAGATGTGTTTCCCTTTGATGGGAGAATGATTGCAGATAAAATCAAATACTGACTGCTTATTTCTGTCAGGTACCACTGACTGTAGACCCTGTTCTTAGAGAACAAAGTAACAGAACAAGCCTACATTTAACTCTGCATTCATTCATGCTAATGATTATAGTATAGGAGTTTTACCTTGTTTTTTTCTTTTCTTTTCCTCTCTCACTCGCTTGCTCACTTACTTTTTGCTTCATACTTGTATTGCTTATAGTGAAAAAGTTCTTTCTTAGAACCCCTACTTTCAGAGCAACATAGTACAGCAGTGCTGCAGTGACGGTGAACATGTTTATAGAAGCGGTGTTGCCATGGTGGCAGGGAATAGTGTGATTACCAAGAGGTGTTGACCATATTGCTGTGCATAGAGAAGGCTGTGCAGTTATCCAGGTAGTTGATGGTGTTGCCATGGTGACAGCAATGAAGTGTGGTTACCAAGTGGTATTGACTGCATTGCCATAGTAGCAGGGAATGCTGTGTGGGACTTTGATGGTGTTGCTATGGTGACAGGGATACACTGAAATTATAAGACATGTATACTGATGATGCAGTGTGGTTACCAAGGGGCACTGCTGTGGTGGCAGGAAATGGTGTGCAGTTATCAAGAGATATGGATGGGTGTTGCCACAGTAGCAGGGAATCCAGTTACCCAGGGCTATTGATGGTGCTGCCATGGTGACAGTGAATGCAGTATGGCTGTTGGTTAAGGGACCTTGCTAGTGCTGCTACAGTGGCAGAGATTGTGACAAGGTTACTGTCTTGGTTACTTTTCTCTTGTTGCTGAGACAAAATGCCTGATGGTCAAAATTAATGAAGGAAAGGTTTATTTAGCTCACAGTTTGTGGAGGTTTCAATCTATTATCTGCTGGGCCCAAGGCAGGGTGGCTCATGGCAGAAGACAAACAGTTCATAGTGTTATAAAACAGCAAAAGCAGCCAGAGCAAAAGGGGAGGAGTGTGAGAGAAGACTCTTTCTGTCCCTTATAGTGTATGCAGGCCAAACACACACTACGGTGTGTACAGCATTCATACCCAGAATCCCAGCACTAGACAATAAATCAATCACAAACTCTAGATTTAGCCGTCTCCATGACTGTATGAGGCATTGGGGGAACATCTAGACACAAACCATAACAGTTACCAAGGGACATTTGCCTGTTTTACAGTGGCAGTGGGTCCAGTGCAGTTACCAACTGATGTTGATGGTTTCTTTGCAGGGTTTTGGTCTTTCGAATAGATCCCACTGCAGATGTGTAACTGTTATGCAGCACTTGTAATTGTTCCTCTGCGCAGTTTTGTTACCAATATGAAATTCAGTTGTGTTAATGTGTTTTCATTCATTTTGAATTTTGGAGCTTAAAAATTTTTTAATTTTTTATTTTACAAAAGATTGATTTACGTGCTTTAAGAATCATGAAGTGCTGAGGCAGGAAGATCACAAGTTTGAATACATCCTGCAACTTAGCAAGACCTTATCTCAAAACAAAAATTTAAAATGGTTGGAAAAGGCCCTGGGTTCAATCCCCAGTTCCACAAAAAGACAAAAAAGTAAGACTTACGTAAGAGAAAAGCCTTGTGCTGTCCAAGTTCTCCTGTTCTGTGTCAGGCTTCTGTGGAAACACCACAGGCGGGCTGAAGTCCTAGGCCTAGACACTGCTGGCTCCCGACCACTACCTTCTCCCCATTCTCCATGTGGCATGGGTGGTGAGGAGCTCTTTGACCCCATCAGATCTCTGCCCTGGGGTCCAGTCAGCTCCCCAAGCTCCACCTCCCATACTGTCTCCTCATGGAAGGATTTCTACTAGAAATTTGAGGGTGACAGATGCTGACCATACAGCACCCTGACAGGTACCCACCTATGTATAAATTACAAGAAAAATACTTTGCTGAATTTCTTCCTCTTCCTTATGTTCACACAGGTAGCTGGGTTCTGTGTGCTTTACCCTATACCTTGCAACTTCCTGTGTTTCCAAGTCAGCCTGGTGCAGTCCAGGGCCAGTCTCTCCCATCTGTCTGGAGCATGTTTGTACTCATGCCTTTCTGTGTCGGTTGTGTGGGTTGGTGATGCTGACTTGTGGAGAATCGTCGCTTTCTCTAAGGTTTTCTTGTCTTGCTTATTAGCCTGCTTCACATGGTGTAACTCTGGACTCTGGCTTGGCTGTTTCCCTGTCAGCTCATCTTCCTTCTTCATCTTCATCCATCAACCGTCTCTATGTCTCTGTTCGGGTCTTTTAAGGCTGCTTTCAGCCTGGCTCCTGTAGCCAGAGGTGTTGAGCAGTCTTGACCCCCTCCAAGGGGTCCAACCCTGGACTCTGGCAGCCAGCCCTCAGCCTGTGGGGCCTGCCAGCAGGCCTAGCCTCCTACAGGCTTTGTTGTTCCTTGGCATCTTAGATCGGTGTGGTTGTAGTTTTAGGGTGCTTTCTTCAGAGCCGGGGCCATTTGTCAATTCTTACCTTCATCACACCCACAGACAGAGGCCCAAGCCCGCCATCTGAGGTCAGGGAGCCATGATGTCTGTTGGGCAGGCCTGGGACAAGGGTGGCTGTGTCCTTGGTTTCGGTGGTGGTTGCCGTGTTTTCCCTGAGACGTGTTCTCTAGGGGACATCGATGGGGGCACTCATCTGCATGCACACGGCTCTGCACTGCTCCAGAGCTCCTCACTCTGCCGCACCCTAAGTTTCCAGTGTGCTCGCTGGAGCTCCGCCTCTTGCCCTCACTTCTCTGTGTTGGTTTGAGCTTGGAGCTGTCTTATCTCAAGGATGCCCCTGGCCTTCTGCTGAAGGCTCCTCTGGATGACCAGGGGCCTGGGACTCTCTACCCGCTGTTCCAGCTTATCTGACTGGACTTACGATGTAGAGCTGCAACTTAACAGTTTAGGCCAGCAGTCACAGAAGAGTTGCAGGTGTGCAGTGCGCCCTGGGGCTCTATCCAGCTTGGGCAGCTCCTTGGGGCCGAGCAGGATAGTGGTCCCTGCTGGGCCTCCTGTGTGCCATGCAGTCCTGTTCAGGTGCAGCAGCCACTCATACCTGGGGTCTCTGCAGAGAAAGAAGGCTCTTGGGTTGGTTGAGCCCTCTATCCTTTCTGTACCTTCTAGTCTGCTTGGAGTCCCTGTGATGGAATAAAGCTTCATGAGTGATGCAGGCAGAGAGCATGACCATCTGAGACCCTAGATCCCTCTCAGTTCCTTGGGCTAGCAGACACCCTGTCTCTTGTGCTGTGGGAGTCAGTGCCATGTGGTCCTGTGTCTACAGGTCATAGGAAGGCCCTTGGTCATGACAAGGTCTGTGCTGCTGTGCTGCAGATGAGGGCAGTGTGTCCTGGCTGCCAGGGCTGGAGGCTCTGACAGACCTTTCTTCTTGCCAGGATGGAGAGGTGTACTGCATCGATGCACGCTTCTACGGCAATGTCAGCCGCTTCATCAACCACCACTGTGAGCCCAACCTCGTGCCGGTGCGTGTTTTCATGTCCCACCAGGACCTACGGTTCCCCCGGATCGCCTTCTTCAGCACCCGCCTGATCCATGCCGGAGAACAGTTGGGGTATGTGCAGCCAGGCCTGGGGGACAGTGCGGGAGTGGGAGGCCGCTGGCTGAGCGCGTGGAGGTAGTGAGCACTGTCTTCACCCCCAGGTTCGACTATGGGGAGCGCTTCTGGGACATTAAGGGCAAGCTCTTCAGCTGCCGCTGTGGCTCCCCCAAGTGCCGACACTCGAGTGCAGCCCTGGCACAGCGGCAGGCCAGCGCAGCTCAGGAGGCCCAGGAGCATGGCCTGCCGGACACCAGCTCCGCGGCTTCTGCTGACCCACTATGAGGTGCAGAGGGGCTGGGAGGGCCTGCCAACCATGATTTAGAGGAGGTTCTGTCCAGAATATCTATGGACACCCTTCCCAGGAGTGTCCGTTCTGAGGCTTCACACAAGCCCAGCACGGGGCTGGAGTGCACTCTGGCCCACATGCACCTCAGCGACCCTGGAACTCTGCGGGTTGACCTTGTGGGCTGTGACAGTGGTCTTGTCCTTGCGATGTTTTTCATTTTCTCCTCTGGTCTCAGAGGTTCTCGCCCACCACTTTGTTTGTTTGTTCTCCTGCCCGGCCCGACTCCCGTGTGGCCCCCTCTGCAGCTGCTCCATGAGACCAGTGCCTCCTGTGCAGCTGGGGGGCTCTGGAGCTGCACAGGACATGTCCACAGCCCCGAGTGCTCAGGGTGGCCCTGCCCTGGCTCTGGAGGAAACGTGGGCTTGCTTTTTAAAGGCGTCCTCTCTCTGTGTATCAAGCCCTGGCTGGTATTTCTGTGTGAGGGCTGGTGGGCAGGCAGACCCCACACCAGCCCCACCAGCTCCACCCATGCTGGCACCTTTTGTTGATTTTTAAGCCACATGCTATGATGATGAATAAACTGATTTATTTTCTACCATTACCGAACATTAGGACAAACAAAGAATAAAAACAGAAAACACAGACAACGGTGCTGAATCTGGTGTGGTTTCTACTCACCATGTGAAAATAAACTATCAACTGTAAAAAGAACAAAGTGATTTTAGAATTAAACGCAGGAAACACTTTTTTAAAATGTTAGCCTTGTAGAGTGAATAAATTTGCTGTCACCTTTTGTGTGACAGCCTGGCAGGTCATGTACTTTTTCGGCATATACCTTTCTAAATACTGTAATTAGTGCAGGGCAGTGGAGTTCTTTTCGTGTGACTCTTCTAAACATTCATAATGCAGTCATGTTTATTTTTTCTGTTAAAATGTTTTTGACGGTTTTAAGAGCAGTCTTTTGGCTCAGACCATTTCTTGTTCTGTTTTCAATGAAATCAATAAAAAAAAAAAGAAGTACTGTAAGTGAAGTCTCATTATAACACCACATTTCCACTGGTCTCCACAGAGCCTGCCTTGCTGGTGGGAGGATGCTCAGGCTCCCACCACCCAGGACCCAAACAGGCCCAGCCTGCACCCCACATAGTCAGTGGAGCTTCCTCCTCTCCCAGCCCTGTCCCTGTGGAGGGGACATCAGCACACGACACGACAGTACATGTGTCAGCACCAAGTGCACAGGCTGGGTATCTTTCTGGAGCTGCGGGGCAGCCTGAGTGAGTTCCCATGTACCCAGCGTGCTCATCCCTGGAGCCCCGTGAACACTGGACCAAAGCTACATGCTGTGCACTACATGCAGGGCTGGCCTTCTCCCCATAGGAGCTTGTAAGCTTGATAAAAAATAGATCAAAAACTCTGTTTCCAATACATGGAATTCATTCAGGTAGGCATTTTCTAGAAGGATGGCAGCTGTCCTCATGTTGCAGGCAGCCCCACAGGGTGACCTGAGGCTCTGGTGCCAGCAACAGGGGCAAGAAGTCCAAGTCAGGTGTAACTGCACCACACAGGACACACAGGGTAGTGGCTAGCATCCTCGGTGCATCTGGACCTTGGCAGCTGTGGCCCTCACAGGTTTGAGGAGGGTTCTTCATAGCCCAGGGAGGTCAGAAAAGACCCAGCTTAGGGCTCAGAGCTATAAGCCAGTAGTGTGAATGTGGCAGGAGGGCTCAGGCTCAGGGCTGTGATATCGCTGATGCCATAGTTGGGCAGGGTTCTAGTGCTTTGCATGTGGACTGTCCACTTGCCGTAGATCTGGAGTTGGGTATGCAGAAGGTGTGTGTCCAGCCAGGACCCAGGCCAGCTACAGTCCTCAGGGGCATCAGGAGAACCAGCAGACCTCATTACAGCCAATTCCATCCCCTAATGGGGTACCCACCTCAGACAACAAAGAGATGGGCTGAGCTATCTGTGGTCATCTGGGCTGGCTGAGAATGCTGTCTGTAGTTACCCAGGTGTGGGCATCAAGCAAAGGTCTGGGCTCTGAGCAGGACATTGGGTCTTTGTCCTCTGACCCAGCACACCCAATACAGATGTGAAGGTCTGGTTTCCAAGACCAGTGTGCCCACCAAGGGCAAAGCCTTGGCCTCTTGGCCAGGTTATGTTGTCCTGATGGTGTGAGCTGGGCCCATTGGAATGTCCACCTCTAGCACCTCCCTATCAGGACCCTGAGTTCTGTGCTGGGCCAGGTGTGGAATCCCCAGGATCATCCTCCAAGCACAGGACCCTTCAGGGCTTCCCATGGTAGCCAGAGAGGACTTTGCTTCTGAGGGACAGCCACCTGGTCACATAGGTTGTTACGCCATGAACATCATGCCTGGTTATTACAAAAACCTAAACACATGGAGCTAGAAGAAAATAAAACCCTCCAAAAATTCCCCCTTGGCCACATCTACCTGCATGGACCGCAGCACACCAGTTGTGTGCACAGCCTCGGCAGGAGCATGGTGGTACAGGTGCCAGCAGGTGCATCCTGGCCATATGTGTTTGCACTGTCCACCTCTGCTGGGGGTTTGGGGACAGCGCCATCCTTCCTGATAACAGCACCCTGAGAGAATCCGGTGCGACTTCCATAGTGCAGTGATCTTCAGTAAAGGGCTTTGAGCATGTATATCCAGTTGGGAAAGCAAAGCCAGGAAAAAGGTGAAGCACCAGAGCTCTCCAGAGTACAGTGGGGATGTTGTGGAGCTCCCACTTGCTCTGCACAAGTAGAAGCTACAGGATGTTCCTGGGTTGTGAGGAACAGCTGCAGCCAGCATGTGGGCTTGGGTCTCTGGGCCATGTGGACCCAACTGACAGACGAGATTTACGGTGCATGGTGTTGGCCAGCCAGGACCTCCCTCTGCAAATGCTTCTTGAAGAGCTCCCCAGGGAACTAACTCCTTGGCTCCTGCGAACCCAAAATTGCAAGTGTTTGTTTCCCAAATAAATGCTATTTGTTTGACTTCCCATCTGTGTTTCAGTTAACATCTAACTCTGGGCTCTGGCACTAAAGTGTACTGCAGGAAATGTGGGCCAGTCTGCCCCCACTGGCAGGAGGCCCCTTCCCCACATCACAGATGGACTGCACTCCATTGTCACTCTTCCGTCCACTGTAGGACAAACTTCATGTGTTACTTTGCACTCTTTGGATTATTGATAAAGTTGATTTATTGTGCATTTCCTTTTTGTGAGCCACCTTCATACAATTTGTGTTGTTGGCATTCTTACTTTTATGAGTTCTGTATATATTGTAGACTTATGCCTTTACTGATTTTAAATTTTATATGTGGTAAAGTCTGGCTTGTGACTTCTGATTGTTAAAAGGATCTTATATACCCTGAATTTTAAAGGTAACCACTGCTGGTTCTAGCTCTGTTTTAGTCTTGACTCTGGGTGGAACTTACTCTGAATGGTGTGTGATGCAGTTGGAAATTTCACATACCGAGGCATAATTCACAGACTGGAAGTGCAGTGTTGTGAGCCCTGATGGGAGCCTTCACCAAGTGACTTGCTGTCATCCAGACAGGGACTGTCCCCTCTCAGGGACACCCTTTGCTTCTTCCACATCACCTGCCACCCCGAGAGGCACTGCTGGCTCCAAATCATTTTCCATTGTTCTAAGATTCATGTTAGTGGACCACACAGCCGGCCACTCACTGTGGCTGCTCTGCTATTCTTTCCCAGAGCATCACTCTATTGACCCTTCTCCAGTGCTGAAGAGATGTCCTTGCTAGGAACTTGTGGAGTTTGCTTACCACTCTCCTGTGCATGCTGTCCCATCCAGCTTTGGCTGTCACTCCCTGAGCTACATGGTGAGCACCCACCAGTCACAGCCCTGCCCCTGCCCTCGGGGTCCCAGCCTGGTTTGGAGCAAGTACAATTTACCTTTTGTCCCTCTCTTGATTAGTGCTTTATCCCCAGGTGCCCTAAGGTATGCCCAGTGCCTTATTTATGTACTTTTCCAAGGCCATGACACCATGGTGACCTGACTGTGGTCTGAGAGTCCCACAGGGCTTCACATGTTGGAAGTATGCAGTGGTGGACCCTTGTGGAATGGATGGGTGGAAAAAGGCATCAGGGGAGCCCCATGGTCAAGTGCTAGTGGCTTTGTAAACAGGGACAGCTGAGGAGATGCACAGACCCTACAGTCTCCTGTTCACACAGCTCCCAGAGGTCCCAGCGAGCAGCTGCCACCAGCTGTGGGCCCCAGCCTGGAACCAGCACTGTGCCAAGATCAGCCTCTTCTGCTGTAAGCCTGCCTCAAGCGTTTGAGAAATAAAAAGTTGGACTTACTGAGTGTGGTGTCCATACCCACTTGAATCCATCTTTGTGAGAGGTGAGGCAGGGATCATGTTACTTGTCGCGAGCTGTCCATCCTCACCTGCTGCTCTTCAGAGTCTTTCTCCTCCACCAAGTTGCCTGACTCCTCCAGGACACAAGGTGGTGTGCGCACACAGGCTGCTTAATTGCAGGACTATTCTGTCCCACTGAGCTGTTGCCATTCTTGTTTCTGTATTATCCTGTCTTATTGGAGCTTTAAGTATCAAAATTGCAGTTGTCAGCGCTTATAAAAAAAAAAGCTGGATGGAATTTCTTGAACCTTCTAAATCGATGTTATTAGGGTATCATCTAATATAAAAGGAACCTGTTCTAAGGTGATGAGTGTCAGCAGATGTCACCATTCCATAACCAGCCTAAGACCATGGGGCACTGTTGTTGCCTATGAGGCTCCCTGGAGCCCTTGGCCTCACCCCATCCAGGCCAGGATTTTCTATAGCACCTGACAGGGTGTTATCAATATATTTTTATATAAAATTGCTGGGTATGCCAGGCATGGTGGTACACACTGGGAGGCTTAGGCAGGAGGATCACTGCGAGTTCAAGGCCAGCCTGGCCTACAAAGTGAGCTCAAGGCTAGCCTGCATTGCATAGTGAGACCCTATCTCAAAAAACCAAAAAATAAATAAATGAATAAGTTACACAGCAGCAGCAGCAGACCAGAACTCATTTGCATGCTCTGGTCTTTGGTTGGAGGCCCTGGTGCCAGCGGCTAGTCCAGTGGGCTCCTTCCCAAGGTTAAGCCCCCGCCAGGATGCAGAGCCCAGGTCAGGAAGATGAGGCAGGAGTGTGGCTTGCTCCCAGAGGTTCTCTAGGTTGAACTGAGCCATCCCATCCTTTTTATTCTTGTTTTGAGGCAGCCTTGCTGTGTTCCCTAGAGTAGACTTGCAGTCCTGCCTGAGCCTCCGGAGGAGCTGCAGTTGCAGCACCCAGCAGGATCTTGACTTCTATGCCTGTTGCCCCCTCCCACCCAATTATTTGCCCTGTGCCTGGGCTCTGGCAGCTGCTGAGCCTGCCAAGCCTCCCATACTTTGCAGTCTCATCTGTACACAGTAAGGTGCCCAGCTGTGAGCACCTCCCCCCAGGCCCCCATGCTGAATACCTCTCCCGCAGCAGCTGGGCAACACAGCTGGTGCTTCTGTCACTTCCTCAAGGTCTCTCAGAGCTCACCAGGCCTGTCCTGACCCACATGCTGCCCATGGGTACACATGACCCAGCCCCTGACCTGCTTTCCCAGCTCATTCTGTAGGTCTGGGACCTGGGCAGCTTTGCAGTTGGCTCCCTGGGCTGGCCTCTCTCTCTCTGCTCCTAAGAGCTGCCAGTCCTATCCTGTCACACTTCTTTGAAGTCAGTACAGTGGCCACCCCCACAGTGCCCCCTCCACACTGGGTGTATCCCCACGTCCCCTGTGAAGCCCCACCTGTGTCTGACTGGCAGCTGCTCCAGACACTTGGTTCCAGTGCAGAGAGGGATGAGATGGGCATAGATCCCTGGGCTTCTGGGATGAGGATGACAAGTTGTGCTCACAGGGTCTAGAGATGAAGTGGAAGGCTGGGGTCAGTGGTAGTGACCTGGCCCCAGCAACTGGAAGGAAGTCCGGAAAGAAGATGAGCTTCCATGAGATAGCCCAGGAGGGGCAGGCAGACTGTGAGGGCACATGTAGGCCTCAGCCTCACTCCAAATGCCTACAGAGCACTTGCTGACCCTGACACCGATTAGCCATATCCGTGATCATTTTTTCTTTTAAAGAAAGCCTGAAAATTGTGCAAGATACACCTAAAGCTATGAAGGAAGATATGAAGAGTAGATATTAGTGAAATAGCATATACTGGAGACAAGGCAAAAACTAGTTCTTTGACAAGACCTAAGTGACAATAGGAGCTTGGAAATGGATACAGTCACCAGTCAGAGGCAGAGGGAGATGGAAACTAAACAACTTCAGACTACTGGGCCCCTGAGAAGACATGATGGAGCAAAGGTAGGTGGCTGGGGTCCTGGTGAGGATTTGGCACTGTGCCCTGTGGAAGTGCTCCCCCTCTCCCTGGCATGACAGAGGAAAGAGCCAGCAAAATCAGAGAGTTACCAGAAAACCAGGCCTCACTGTACAGCAGACAGTATAGGTAACCAGCTTTGCCAGCCAGGAGGCTCACCATTGGAACCCTGAACAAAGCTCAGCGCCCCGTCATCCTGCAGGAGGAGGAAAGTGGCCTGAAGTGCAGAAAAGGATTTGACAGGATCCTGTCTCATGGTATAGACTCCAGCAAAATAAGACAAAGAGATTTTGCAAGCTGATCAAGGGGGTGCTTTTTTTTTTTTTTTTTAAAGAACACAACAAGCATATTTAATGCCAACAGAAGCAGGGAAGACAGCCCAGATCACATTTCTATCTATATATTAGCTGGAAAAATAAATCTCAGCAGCACAAGAAGATAAACGGAAACAGAAGAATTGGAAAAACATTAGGTGCAGAGGTGCATGCCTGATATTCCAGCTAGTTAGGAGGCTGAGGTAGGAGGGTTACTTGAGCCCAGCAGTTCACATCCTGCCTGAGCAACTTAGCAAGACTCTATCTCAATATTTAAAAGAAGTGAACAATAAAAATGGGCTGGAGATGTAGCTCAGTGGTAGAGGACCCTGGGTTCGATTCCCAGTACTAAAAGAAAAAAAAGACAAAATACTTCCAAATAAATATTATATAAAAGCATAGTTTTTGTAAAAATGAACACCATCAAAATAAGCTAAAAATGACCCTAAAGATTGAACATATATATTGTTCTTGTATTGGAAGCTCAGTGTCACAAAGATGTATATTTGCTCCAAGCTGATCTGTCTGATCCTGTCTAAAACCCATTGTGTGTATCTGTGTAACCTGACATGCTGATTCTAAAAGTTAGAAGGGCAGACAGTCAAGACAGCCAGGAAGATCTGAAGGAAGAAAATAGCATTCGCATCACATTTCACCTGTTAATACAGAGCCACCTGGGGCAGGAGTCCCTGAATAGAAACAGAGGAGTCCTGTGCCCTCATCGCTGGCATCAGCCAGTTTGAGATAAATGTATGGGTATGATGTCTGACTTATGTCATGCAGAAAAAGTCGGTTGCAAGAGGTGTAAAATGGAAAAAAAAGCAAAATCACACAAATTTTATTTATTTTTGAGACAGGGTCTCATTATGTAGCCCAGGCTGGCCTTGAACTTTGGGCAAGCCTCCCTAGTGTTAGGATTACAGGCATGTGCCACCAGACCCAGCATCACACAAATTTTAGAAGGGTTTAGGACAATATGTTCCCAGTACCCCAAACAAATAGCAGTGAGGTAAGGAAGAATAACTTCCAAGATTCAGAAAGCATGTGCAAAGGAGACTTGGATGTAGTTGTGTTACATTAGTGTTAAGAACTTCTATCCATTAAAAGAAGCACAAAATGAGCAAGAGACAGGCACAGAGTTAGGGGAGAGATAGTGACTGTGCCTGTCTGATGGAGGGGTTGCACTGGGAAAGTGGGTGACTCCCTCCAGTCAATGAGAAGAGCAGAAGGACCTAGCTGAGACATGGTAGGGAGATTGGTCAAGGGGGAAAGTATGAAGGTGGAATGAACACATGAACCGGGCTTGGCCTCTGGTATTTGGGGGAATGCATATTAAAGCCAAAACAAGGTACTGAAATCACCAGGCTGACAAAGCCTCAGGCTGAGGCTTCCACAGGGTCAGGAGGGTGCCATACGGTGGGTGCCAGCGGCCCCATACCGTGTCAGTCACGAGGGACCTGTTCTGATCCAGGAGGGCCACAACGGGTTCACTGCAGAAGTCTTGGAACTAATGGAGCCTCCATCCAGTGGAAGGAAGGATAAGTGGTCATGTGACAGGGCAGGACATGTGGTGACAACAAAGGACTCATGACGTGGCAGCCAGAGCATGCAGAAAACTCACTGTCTATGGGAAGCACAACTCATATGAGCCGTGTGCACACACTCCCTGGGTTCACCACATGTGACAAATAGGTGGGGCTCTGTGGGTGTCAGGGGTAAGGGCAGGGGGCACACAGGATCTTCCACATCCTCCACAGAGACACTGACACCCTTCAGTGCTTTTACAATTAAACCTTGGTTACACAGCAGAGAGAAGTCCCCTATAATGGTCCTGCCCCACTGACCCCAGGAACCTGACACACACTGGTAGGATTTAGCGGGGGCCCTGGTGAGACCCTGAAGGAGGGGCTGGGAATGGAGCAGGATGCATGGCCACACACAGCCATCAGTGTGGGACTCTGGGGCGTGTCCTAGGGCTCATGGGTGGCACCTGTCACCTGAGAGTGGGCCTCAGAAGTTAGAGGGTGAATGGGATGGGAGGAGGTACCGCTGTCGGAGAGGGAGAGGATGGCACAGGTCCAGAGCCAGTGAGGTGGGGGCTGCGAGGAGCAAGAGGCTTGCTGAGGTGTGAGTAACCCCTGAGGTATGCAGTGGATGTGAATGTCACACAAGGACGCTCCATGCTCAGACCCTGGCCCAAGCCCCACCTCTACCATTCTGACTCAGCTTTCTCCAGGGATTCTCCCCACACCCCTTGGTTCTTCCCTCTGCCAATACAAAGGTCCCTTCTCAGCCTCATCTTATTTCTTGTTTTACTGAGAGAAAAGAAAGTGATCAAAAGTCACTATCTTCCCCCAGATTAATTGACCAGCCCACCTGTACCTGAGTATCATCAGATCCTTCCTGCAAAAAGGAAAAACTGCCCCAAGTTCTGTGGCCTGTCTTCAGGGTAGCACACTCCTTCCTGCACCAGCAGTCTCTCCGGCAGCACATGAAGCCCAGTGATCTCGCCCACCTTTAGAGCACTCCCAGAGCTTTCTTTGGGTTATATCTCTCCAGCTCCTGTTCCACCTCTCTGCTCCACTCTGCAGAGAGACTTGCTTGCTCAGTGGTCTACACTGGCATCACACTCTTCCTCCCTGGATGAGCTGTCCACACCCACAGGAGACCCTCCATTGCCTTTCCTCTTGTGTGGGCAGTACCGTTTCCCTATGCCATGGGCGCACTTCCTACTGTGCCCAGCTCCTGGGCACTGCTCTGGCTGCTAAAGTCCCCATGTCCTTCCAGTCTAGACCCTTTCTCTGCAATGACCACTTCAGGTCTGACAGGACGGTGCACCGGAAGGGACCATCTGCCAAGGCTTGTGTTGAGTGCAGCAGCACCGTGGGGCAGAGGTCCCTGGAGCCTGAGGGTTGAAACCATTGGGCCTCAGACACTGGGAGGGACAGGAGCCGGAAGAGCAGAGAGGGTGGAGGGATGGGCCTATGTGGGGAAAGAATATCTGGCCCTGTTCCTTTTTCCCTCTGGTGCAGGTGCACCCAGCACATGGGGCAGGACAGGGCACAACCCCATGGAGCCTCTCTCCTGGACACCCTCCACACCTCCACTTCAACGCCACATGTGGTTCCTGATTCTCATCTCTAGCAAACACACTCTTGCCCTCTGTGACCCTGTCTCGATACCACCACCCACATAGTAGCTCAGTGCGAAATCAAAGCCTCAGCCTCTCCTCCTCCACACCTCCCTTCCAGCACACCTGCAGTATGTTGGTGTTGAACATGGCCTGACTCCTGGTCTATACAATGCCACCCCTGGTCTTGTTAGTTGAGACACCCAACCTGCCTCTCAATTTCTCTCCCAACAGGGCACCTGGCAGCCTTCCTGCCCTCTACCTAGGGAAGGGAATCCTGAGCAACTGTATTCTGGCTAGGTAATGAGAGGTTTTGTGTGCATTAAGCAGATCTGCTTAATGGAGTGTAAAGGGGAGCCATTCCTTTGTTATAAAAGGATATCATAAATTGTTTTTTAAAGACGGCCTACCCTTTCCTTATTTTTTGAGATGGTGTAAAGATGTGATGCCTTGAGCTACAGCAGCCCCTTGGGCCACGAGGCAACATACAAAAAGACAAAAATTGTGGTGATTGTGGCAGGAAGACCAAAGAACTGTTCCTAAAATTGATTTTTATTATGTTAAGTTAAAAACTGTGACGTGTAAATGGCAGGCTTGACCCCTAAACGATCCACACCAGGCTTCCAGCAGGGCTGCCTGCAACAGCTGTCAGAAGGGGGCTTTGGGGATGCAGGACTGGGGGGGGGGCATGGTCTCCACCACCTGTCTGAGCTTCTGCTCTGCAGCACCTGGTCCACACCAGGACCCTGGGGTAGAGAGGCCCTCGCAGCTAGCTGTGCGCCTATCCCAGACACTCATAAGGTAGGCTAGGGCGCAGGCTCACGGGCCACACTGCGTGGGCGAATCCCTGTTACCACGAGGTCAATCTGTGTCCTTGGGACACAAATGTCACCTCCCTGAAGGTGTGCAGCTGGTGGTGGCAGTGGAGGTGCTGGACGGATGGACGAGCATGTACTGAGGGGCGGGAGGGGGGCGCCCGGTGGCTCACTGCGGTTTCACTGAGCAGCGGAGTGGGTGATGTCCCAAGTGAGACCCTGAAGCCCAGGCGGTGTGCGCGCCTGGCCAGGCGACGGGCGCGGCTGTTCATTTGAAGCCCGAGCCGCTGTGGCGTCTACGCCGGAAGGGCAGTGGGCGCGGCCGGAGCCCAGGTCGCCTCTGCGGTCCGAAGCGCGGGGGAGGGGTGCGGCGACGCGGCCGAGGCCGGAGCGAGGCGCCAGCGTGGACCCGGGTGCGGCCCTCCCGCCTCTGCCGTCGTAACTGTCCCGGGGTGCCAGGAGGGGTCGGGCGGGGCGGGGTAGAGGCCCCGCCGCCCGCCCGGTTGCCCAGGGCTCGGCACGAGGCTCGCGCTCTAGGCGGCGCCCCTGGCGGGGGCGCACGGCGCTCTCGAGGCCGTGGGCTCAGCGCAGCCCCGAGGGCCGGGGCGGGGGAGGCGCGGGGGCGGAACCAGTGCTGATTGGCCGCGTGCCGCCACGTGATCTGCAGCTTATAGGGCGTGGCGCGGCCGCGGCTGGGGTGCGGCGCGGCCGGCCGGGCGAGGTCCGGTGTGGTTCTGCAGCTCGCGTCTGCTCTGCTGGGGCGCCCCGCGCCCTCCCTGCCGGGGCTGCCGGGCTGGGGATGCGCGCGGTTCCCGAGAGCCATGGTCCGCTTCGGGGACGAGCTGGGCGGCCGCTATGGGGGCGCGGGCGGCGGGGAGCGGGCCCGGGGCGGCGCAGCCGGGGGCGCGGGCGGCCCGGGCCCCGGGGGGCTGCAGCCTGGCCAGCGGGTGCTCTACAAGCAGTCGATCGCGCAGCGCGCGCGGACCATGGCGCTGTACAACCCCATACCGGTCAAGCAGAACTGCTTCACCGTCAACCGATCGCTCTTCGTCTTCAGCGAGGACAACGTCGTCCGCAAATACGCCAAGCGCATCACCGAGTGGCCATATCCTGCCGGCCGCTGGTGGGGGTGCGCGCCAGGGGCCGGGGCGGTGAGGAGGGGGCGGGGCCGGGCCGGGCTCCTGTTTGCGTGGTCGCGGGGGCGGGGGCGAGTGGAGGGGCGGACGCGCGGGTGGGCGCTCGTGCCCCTCGCTCGCCGGTCTGGGGAGCCCTCTGGGGCAGGAGCACGCGGCCGGCCTGGAGAGCACCCGTGGGAGCTCTGTGGACGCGGCCCGTGCGCGCGTCGGCTTCAGGTGGTGCGCGCGAGTGCACCCCGGGCTCGCGGGACTCATGTGTTAGCGCGCTCAGGTGGGCACTTGTGTGTCTGTCTGGGCTTGCATGTGCGCCTGCGCAGCCTGGGGCCGCTTGGGCGCCGGGCGCTGTCCTCGGTGCTGACGCCGCCGCGGGGTGGGGGGGGGGCGGACGTGCCGGACTGGCGGCTCTAACTGCAGACGCCCCGCCCGTGCTACGTGGTAGTGGGAGTCCTGGCCTGGCAGGGTGGGCATGGAGCCGTCGTCCCATATCCCTATCTGGGTTTTCAGTCTGGTCCTTAACCCACGCACTCCTTTCGAGTACATGATCCTGGCCACCATCATTGCCAACTGCATTGTGCTTGCACTGGAGCAGCACCTCCCTGACGGCGACAAGACTCCCATGTCCGAGCGCCTGGTGAGTGCTGGCGGCAGGGTGAGGGTGGGCGGTGGCATCCTCTCCCATGTGAGCTCTGTATGGTCTGTCCTGAATGGGCAGCTTCCCTATTCCAGTGGAGAGGCAGAATGACTCTTCCACAGCTGGCACCTCCCTTCAGAGCCAGCTCAGTCCCTGATGTGAGGTCGCAGCGGCCATCAGCTGTCTGTCTTGGGCCTTGAGTACCCGAGTGTCCAGCTGGACCTTGATGTAAGAGTTTTAGATCTAGGAGCAGTAAGGTCATTCATCCTGGTGAAGGCAGAAAGGTCAGGGGCTACAGCGTCCAGGGGAGGGTGGGGTGGCCATCCACCTTCCTTGCAGGGCCGGCAGTTGCCTCAGTGTGGAGCTGAATCTGGGAACTGTGATTTCTCCTTCCCATCCCCTTCCAGGACTGATGGATATCCTTTCCGTGCAGGGACCACTGCTCACAGGGAAGCTCTCCTTCCAAACAATCAGTCATTTTTGCCTCCAGCTCCCTGCTGAGAGCCCCCCCAGACCCTGCAGTGCCTGCACTGCAGCACAGAACTTGTGAAAATTGAACAGGGCCAGGTCTTCTCAGGACACTGGATTGCAGTCTTGGGGCCAGCAGAGGGCAGGGGTGAAGGCCAGTTGGCAGGCCGACTGGAGAGGGAACGTGTTGCTTTGGGTGAGCATCCCTTCACTCAGCCCTAGTTCTTGACACTGCACCAGGTCTTTGCCTGGTACCATGGTTGAGGCTCAGAGTGCATGGAAGGAAAAGCATGTGGTCAGGAGAGGGGGCCTTGGGCCAGAGTCTGTGGTGACAGCCTCTTGGGCGTCTGGCAGCTCTGTCTTCCTCCTTCCTGGCTGCTTCTCTTCGACTTCAGCTTGCAGAAGATGAGGCATTAAAAAGCTTAGAGTGGGATGGCACTGTGCTACTTTCTGGTGTGGCTGGCCGTACCCCAGCTTCCATGGTCCTGTGTTGTGGGATATTGTAAGGCTGCTTTGGCAGTGCTGAGGATTGGGTTGGCACCTTCCCGGGTGGGCACCAGGAGATGGGAGCTTTCTGGAGGACCATGGAAGGCACAGGTGACAAAGTCCCTCCCCTCTTCTGGGCCTCAGGTTCCTGCACTGGTGGGAGCCCTTTTGTCTGCTATGTCCTGATGGGGGGCATGGGCCAGGAAAGAGGGCAGGAGTGATAGGAGCCAGGGGTTCAAGCCTAAATGCCAGGTTCAGGACATGGCCTCCCCCAAGGAAGTGAGGCCCAGAGGTGAGTGCAGAGAAGCCAGCATGTATACTGGGTAGGCTTAGTTGTCTTTTCATGGTCCCACCTGATGCCTAGCTGTACAGGCTTCTGCCTGGAGACTGGCTGGGTTAACTCAGGAAGGAGTCTCCTTTCGAAAGGGAAAAGAAAGTACATCTCTGGATGACCCCAGTCTAGGGTACAGCTCAGCCCTTGAGGGTGCTTGGTGAAGGCAGCAGAGGAGAATGGGCCAGCTCCATGAGCGGTATTCCCAGTGTCCTCCCCTGCTGCCTAGCTAAGATCTTCTGCCTGTCCAGCCCTGGCTCTGTGCATACCCTGTATGGTTCAGGGCAAGGCTGGGAAGGAAAGAGGTCAGACTGATCTCCTTCCTGGTGGATTTCGGCAGAAAAAGTCCTACCTGCTTTGCTCTTTCCTGTCCATAAACTGTTTGTGAGTCCTGTCTTTTGAGGCCAGTAGCTCCCCTAGGGCAGATGGTCATCAGCTGCACCCCTTAGGGAGAGGGAACACCACTGAGAATAGGAGAACAGGTGCCTGGAGACCAAGAGATGGTGTGTGTAGTCCTCCAGGGGCCTTACTTGTCATGAGTCAGCATCAGGGTGCAGAACAGGAGCACCAGGCCCCTCAGCGGCAGTTATTGTTGCCAGCCAGGTCATGGGCTGGCTCTCCTGTGGGCAAGAGGGGGCCCAGGCCACATGATGGTCAGTGCTTCCTGTGGGAGTTGGCAGTGCCTTGCAGCTGGTGCCCAGGCCCAGTGCTTGGCCCTTCCCTTGTAGGGCAGAGCAGCTCTCTGAGGGGAAGCTCCTCCCAGGTTCCCACAGGCTGGGGGGAGAACACTCAGGGAATCCTGGTGGTGGCCTCCTCTGTGCCCCGTCTGCTTCTTAAAGAGTTAGTTCCTGAGTGCAGGCATCTTGGTCCTTGTGCTGACTGTGTCCAGCTCCTTGGGGCACTCTGCCTTTTTCCCACACGTAAAAGCTGTCACCGATCACCATTCTGTGTCCTCACCCTGACACCTTTCTCCCTGTGCTCCAGGTTCTGGGCTCAGACTGGAAGGGTCTGCCCTGCTTGAAGCTCCATGACCCTGGCTGAAATGCAGCTGGGATGGAAGAAAGGGATTTATTAGACTGCCTCATCTTCATCCATGAAGCCCGTTTTCTCCAGCTGGAGCCCTTTCTTCAGAGTCTAGCCAAGCAGTCCTTGCCCCGCCCTGATAGGGTCACATCCTGGCTGGGTCTGAGTCTGAGACCAGTTTGGCTTCAGCCTGGGCCAGCCCCATCCTTGACATGTGGGATCTGGGACCCTACTGGGTGGGCATCATTGCTTGGCTGGACAATTTGCTTTTTTAAATTTTTATTTATTTCCAGAAGGATTTGTATCTTCTACTTATCTAGGAGTTTGTTGAATGCTGAGGCTGAGTACTAGGCATCATCTAGAGTTACCTGGGCAGTTGTATGTGGCAGCCAGAGTCTGGGTCAGACTACTTGGCCCAGGAGACTCTGTTGTGTTCTCTGCCAAGCTCCTGTCTCTGTCTGGAAGACTGTGGAGGATATTGAAGGAGTTTCTGTTGTTAACACAGGAAGAGTTTTACTCCATCTAACCAGAGTTCACACTTATCTAAGCAGGCCTACTGTGTGCTGCAGGCAACCAGTCTGGGGCACCCTGTGGGGAAGAGAACGCAGCCGAGGCCAGGACGCTAATGTGGTACTGCCTGTGGGGGCCGTTGCAGACAAGCACATGCAGGCCTGCAGCGGAGAGTGGGCCAGAAATGTCTGGGGGGCCTCAGGCGGGGTCAGGGTGGCCCACCTTGGGGCCTGCTGTCCTGACCACTGCCGTGGGCATGGAGATGACTGTGGCCTTTGCTCCTCCTCAGGATGACACAGAGCCCTATTTCATCGGGATCTTTTGCTTTGAGGCGGGAATCAAGATCATAGCCCTGGGCTTCGTTTTCCATAAGGGCTCCTACCTGCGGAATGGCTGGAATGTCATGGACTTCGTGGTAGTCCTCACCGGGTAGGTGGGAAGGGCCCATATGCATGATGGTGTCCCTGGGCCCTGTCTGAGATGGTATGAGGTCTCCCTCAGCTTCCCCTAAGCTGTCTGAGCTGCATTCTCCCAGGAGGCTGACTTGTGGTGCCTGGTCACAGAAGATGTGTTCCCACAGGGCTCATAGCTCAGGGTTGCTGGGTTCTCTGGCTGGTATGGCCAGCATGTTGCCTGCTGGGTGCTGGCTGGGTCTGAGGGTGGAGGATAGTGACCTGGGAGGGCACGTGGCATCATCTGCTGAGGGGCAACCAGGTAACATCTCTCTGAGCCCAGAGTGGCCCTGGCTGGGGCTGTGTGTCCCATCTGGCTCTTGTTCCAGGACAGATGGCACTGAGTGTATTCTTATCATGAGCAATTCTTGATTTCCCAAGCCACCAGGAAATCTGGGGTCAACTTGTGCCTCCTGAGGATGGAGTGGAATTGCCGTAGTCTGAGGGTTAAGACTCTGGGCCAGGCCAGCCATGTCTTTTCCCTGGAGCTCATGTCCCAGGTAGGGAGGAGCCAGCTGCACTGTAGGGTCACAGTCTTCTCACTGGTTTACCAAGCCTAGTGCAGAGTAGCGCTGGATCTGATGGGGAAAGTGACTGTGGGTTCCTTAGGTCTGGGGCTTCAGCCTCCCCAGCCTCCTGGGAGGTGGCCACCCCAGGGCACATTACATCAAGGTGGCTTTGTGTCCTGCCCAGGATGCTGTTGCCCTGAGGAGGGGCAGTGTTGGCTTGGAGTTTCCAGAAAGCCCTCTATCCCTGTGAGACCTAGTTAGCAGGGAGCGTGCCCTTGGAGAAGCAGCACCCCCATGTCCAGATACAGTTCGGGGTATCCAGGAGCCACTGTTTACATCTGTCTCTCACTTGGACATAAGTCTCAGAGGGTAAGGATGGCATCTTATTTTTCAGGATAGCCCCTGGGTCCAGCTGAATGGCAAAGCATCAGGGATGGGTATGGGGGGCCTACAGGGTCCCCTTCTGGATGCTGGTGTAGGAGGGAGGCTGCAGAGCCCACCCCAGGGCCCCCACGGTGTGTTGCCAATTCTAGGTGCCTCTCTGAGGGCCAGAGGAGGTGCCCAGGTCGGGGCACAGCCTGTGCTGGACAAAGCGTACAAGGCAGCTCCCCTTCCTGGTAGCTCCAGGGAGAGGGGCAAGGCAGAGACTGTGCTGATGTCCTGCTGTCTTTGTCTTTCTCTGTCTCCCCTCTGCACCCATGCCCACCTCTGTGTCCCCTCTTCTGACCTCTTCTGGACCTGTGTCCTGGCCTCTGACTTCTACCTCAGGCTGTGTTCTCTCAGTGCCTCTGTGGTAGTGCTAGGGTGGTGAGGAAAACCCAAGTGGGGTGCTGTGTCTCAGAGCCACAGTTCTCTCTGATGGGGTATGTGACCTGTGTATGGGGACCTGTGTGTATCTGTGTGTGAAGGGGGTTCTGGTCCCTGGGGTCCAAAGAAGAACCCTGTCCCCAACTCCCTGAGCATTGGAGTTCCCTTAGGCTCTGGGCATGGTGCAATGCTAGGCAGGCATGGTCTTTCTCATTACTCTGTTGTTTTTAATTAGGGCTTAGCTAATTGGTGCTCAGAGGCTGGAGGCCAGGAGGGAGGAGGCAGGCAGCACACTGGCTGTTGCCTGGTGACCCTGACACTGTCCCAGCAATAAGCTAGATCCTTCTACTGTGGCTGTGGCTGGTGTGGAGGTGTGGGAGCCGCCTGGGGGATCTTTGCTCTGCTGCCCTGGGCCAGCCTCTAAGCTGGTACACACCTGTCACTGGGGCCTGGTGCACCATGGCTACTTGGCCTCCCCTCCAAACCCGAGCTCTACAGTGGGTTCTGCAGGGGCAGCAGCCCTGGAGAGGTGGGATGGTACCTGGACTGAGGCCCACACGGGGCTCAGGTGCTCTGCAGCCCCTGGGCCTTGTGACAGCCTTATGAGGGTGGGTGTGGAGGGGTACCCCAGCCCTTCTTGGGAGCCAGGTTCCCAGCTAGCTCAGCCCTTGTGGAACCAACCAGTGGCGGCAGTGCCGGTCCCTGACTCTGTGTGGAGGGAGTTCCAGCATCAGGAGGGGGTGGGTCCTGTGTGCCAAGGCAGGCTGTGCAGCCTTGTTTTCAGGCCACCCATGCAGGCACCAAGGCTCAGGGCCCAGGGCCCAGGCTGCCCCTCACTGGAGAGAGGCCTGGCTGAGGGCCTGCCTGGGTGGTGGGATGGAGATGTGTGCTGCACCAGAGCCAATGGGCGGGAGACCCAGGAGTGCTGATGCAGACTCATTTGCAGGAGGCAGTTCTGTCCCCTGAGGTGAGGCCAGCATGGTAGGAAGATAGGTGTGGCCCAGGCAGTCTGGGTGGGGCGCGTGAGGGCTGAGGATGTCGGGGCAGTGGTTGTCCAACTGAGTTTTGCAGCAGGAGGGGGCAGGGAGGTGCAGTGTTGGGGGAAGGTGGCGGTCAGGCTGTTAGGCTGGGAGCTCCAGCCTGTCTGAACGCAGGCCCAGGAGGGATGAATGTGTGGCTGCTGGCTCTGTGCAAAACAGGAGCCTGGGGGTGCACACAGTCAGCAGAGAGACGGAGTTCTCCCAGACCTGGGGCTGTTCTGTCAAATTTGGAAGTGTGTTGCGGAGGAGTTAGGTTTGTGGGAAATGTAGGAGAATGAATTGCAGGGCAGAAAAAGGAGGGAGAGAGATGGGAGGGGGGTGGGGAGCATAGTGGGGCTCCCTTCGTGCCCCCCCATCCAGTCTTCTTCGACTCTGTACCTTGAGAGGACTTCACTGAGGACATCTGCTGTCTACCCTGTCCAGGATCCTAAGGTCACAGCAGTGATCAAGTAGATGAGTTCCTGTTCAGGTATACTGTCTCCCCCAAGCAGATGGACAGTGAGTGTGGACATCAAGGCCTAGGCCTGGGGCCAGGGAGGACATTCACTGGGCTCAGGAACCTGGTCAAGCAGTTCTATGAGGATGAGCTCAGGGTCCAGGGTGAGGGTCAAGCTGTGGGGGACAAGCACATGGGAGGCTGTGGGGCATGGCTGCCTGTGCAGGTGGCCAGGTGGGAGCTGACTTGAAAGCCGTGCAGGCACCAGGCCCGGTGGGGACACAGTGGGGGTGTTCTGTAAGGTGGGGTGGTGGGAGCTTCTTGTGCACCTCCTACCCACCTTCTGTCCTTTCTCAGTTTCCATTCTCCTGGCCCTGTTTTCATGTTCCTGCCCCTGTTTTCATGTTCCTGCCCCTGCGACAGGTCAGGCCCTGGACCTCACAGTCAAATGTTCATATCCCTGTTGTGTCCCAGCCTGCTGCTTCCCTCATGGCCCTCAGGGATGGAGAGAAAGTGTCCTGGCTCAGCCAGGTGGCTCCCTGGGGGAACATTTCCAACCACAGCTTCTCACTTTACTCCAAATTAAACTGGGATTTCTTTTCAGGACATGTAATTAGAGCATAGGTTCCTGCCTCCCTGGACTTAGCTCCTATGGGAAGAGGGAAGGGTATAGGGGAGGGAAGGCAGCAGCGAGCACAGAGTCACCTTCGAGTGGGGACCCGTGGACCTGAGTGCCAGGCCAGGCTGTTTGCACTGGTGACTTGCTGGTCCTCTCCTTTGGGGGCTGTGGGACATAGGCTGATTTGGGGACAGGGGTGTCTGGGTACTCCAGGCCAGCATTAGGGTTTCTGTGCTGCTCAGGCAGGGACTCTGAACTTCTCTCCCCTTCCCTACCTGAGCCTTGAGATTTCCCAGATGCTCAACCCTCCCTGTGACTGGAATGAGTGGTCAGGGCCTGAGTTCTGTGATGGCCCCATGCATGCTCCTCTTTTGTGTGGTCTGGCATCTGTCCCCAGGCTGTCCATGAGGCCTCACTGGTGACTCAGTGCAGGATTGCCCAGGTGTCCATGCAGCCCCCCTGATCTGGCAGAGTATGTTAAGACCCTGCCACAGCCCTCAGCCCAGCTGTGCGCTGTGGGAACCCTGGGTGGGCAATGGTTCCAGGACAGTGCCTATACCTCACACCCTTCCAAGCAAGGGTCTCCTTGTTCTACTTGTTCCTGGGAAGGCCAGAGCCCTGTGTTGGTTATAGTTATATAAGGCCTGGGATTGAGGCTCTGCCCTGTGGGTGGAGTCCCAGCCTCCTCTGGCACCCGCCCTCACACTGGTATTTATAGAGGACCCAGCATACTTGCCACCTTCTTCTCCTTCCATTCCATCTCTTGGTGTTGGGGGGCAGAGATGTGTACCCCATGCCCTCATCCTTGTGTGTGGGAACTGAAAACCCTGTGGTCCTGAGCAAGATAGGGTCTGTATTTCTTAGGCTTGAAGCAGGTATAATCCCTGTCCTGGGGGCTGTCTCCTGGATCTGTGTCCTCTAGGTATTGTTTGGATATGACCTGGAAGGAAACAGTGTAGGACTGGTCCCTGGCAGGCTGTCAGGTAGCATGCAGACCCTGGGACCTCCTACTGCTCAGGGGAGCCTGTCAGCCCCCAGCCAATGCCCTAGGACATAGGTCCTGCATGTCTGCTCCATAGAGGAGGGATTTCCACCAGACCAGCTGGGGCTCAGGGTGTCCGTCTTGAGGCTGATATGGTCCCCAGGCAGTCTTTTTCTTGTTTCCTCATCTGAGAGATGCAGGCCTTGCTGGGCACCTGGGACCAGGCCCCTGCCCATCTGTGTGCTCACCACAGAGAATGCAGCCCAGGCAGTCTTCTGGCTATGTGGCTAGCTCTAGGGCCTGGGTTTTCCAGGTCCATGTCCTGGGCAGCTGAGGCCTGGGCTGGGGACTGCACCACCAGGTCTGTGGTAGTGGGTGGGGATAGCACATCTACCTGTGGCCACCACAGGCCTCAGGGTCTCGATGCCCAGAGGCCTCTGGATTTCATTTCCAGTTTCCTGAAAGGACTTGGGGGTCACAGCCCATGGTCCACCTGCTCCGCAGGTGCAGCTTGTGGGAGTAGTGCTGGCAAGGGGTACCCCTCCCTCCCTTCCACCTGGGAGCTGGCCCAGCGCCTCCATTCCCTCCAGAGTGGCCTTTTTGGTTTGAAGTGGGAACTTGGGGTCTCCTGGGACACCACTTCATTGCCTAGGGGGACTCCAGCCTGCTGTGCTATGTTTGGGCTGGCACGGCACCATAGGGGCAGGGTGCAGCTGGTCCCACGTTTTGGGCCTGTGGCAGCTGCACCCTCCCTATGTAGCTCCTCTTGCTCACAGGAACCCAGTGCAGAGGTAGAGATGGTTGCTGATGGCTTCTTACCAGGCTGGAGCAGGCCCAGGGTGAGACACTGGAGGGGGGCCTTGTGTCTGCTAGGGTGAGCAGGGTAATCTCCTTGTCCAGTTTGCTCTGTCTCTGTCTATACTCCAGTTGGCATCCAGATGTTGTGGAGCAGATTCTAGCAGGAGATAGTGCTGGCCGGTTGGTGCGTGGCCCTTGTTCTCATCAGGGCCCAGGTGTTTGCCCAGCTTCCCTCCTGTAGCTCTGGCTCCACCTGCTGGGTCCTGAGTCTGCTGTGGCTTCTCCTGAGGGTGTAGCAAAGCCTCCAGACCAGGTAGTTTCACTCCACTGTGATGGAGAGGAGGCTGAGGCTAGGGCTCCATATGTCATGTCACTTCTGGTGGGACTGGTGCCCGGGTTTCCTGGGTGCTGTTGCTGCCACATGGAGCATCCTGGTATGTGTCTTCCCTACTTCCCTGAACCCTTCCTCAGGCTTCTGTGCTGTCAGTGTGGATGACACATGTCACCTAGGAAGGCTGAGGTGGGGCCTGCTGAGGTTCTAGGGTGGCGCAGCCAGACTCTTGTGTGAGGGTGAGCACCCCAGGAAGCCAGGCCTTTTCCTCCCTGGCAAGAAAGTAGTGCCTAGGCTGGACAGGAGGCCAGTGCTTCCTTCCTCTCCCAGGCCTGGTCAGTATTGCCGTAGGTGGACAGGTGGAAGGGAGGTAGAGTGGCCAGAGGTGCTTGGGCTCCCACTGACCCACAAGTGGATTTGGGACCCTAGGCACTGCCTTGACTGAGAGCATCCTGGTCCAGAGCTTTGTGGCCAGCTGCTGGCAGTGAATGGTGCTCTCCTCCTCCCCAGAGGTGGCAGGAGGAGGTGGATGGGCCCTTGAGCTTTTCAAGAAAAGGTGGAGGAAGACTGAAAGCTGACCTGGGTGAGGTTCTTCTGTGCTGACTTGTGAGCCTGATAATAATAGACAAACTTGTGAGTTGGGTACTGACATCAACACCCCTTTTTTAAAATGAAGTTTTAATTTTGAGGTGATTGTAGATTCATAATATGCAGTTGTCATGTATAGCATATAGAGAGATGTACACACTTTACTGTTTCCCTGATGGTAATATCTTTAAAAAGCTACAGGACATGCTGGGCATGGTGGCGCACATGTGTAATTCCAGCACTTGGGGGATGAAGCAGGAGGATTGCTGTGAGTTCGAGGCCAGCCTGAACTGCATTGCATAGCGAACTCTGTCTCAAGACAAAACAAACACACAAAACTCACAAACTACAGGACAAGCTGGACACAATGGTGCATCCCTGTACCCCTACACTCTGGGAAGCTGAGATAGAATTGCAAGTTTGAGCCCAGCCTGGGCAATTTAGCAACTTAGTGAGACCCCTTCTCACATTAGAAGGTAAATAAAGGGTTGGGATGTAGCTCAGTATGAAGTTCAACCCGTAGCACTGCAGACAAATATTTAACAGGCACAAAAGCTAAAAGCTGAAGTCAGCATCACATCCTTGTTGCTGACTCTGACACGGTCATGCCAAGGAGCATCCACGGCCAGAAAGACCCCTTAGACCACCCCATCACCGCCACACTGACTCGTCCAGCTTCCTGCCCCACCCCACCTCCAGTCACTAATGTACCCCATTCTACAGGCTTGTCATTGGGAGACACTAGGTGAGTGGAATGATACCTTCAGATTTGCTTTTCCACTTAGCAGAGTGTTCTGGAGAGAAGCCAAATCGTTGCTTGTGTCCATCCTGGTTTGCTTCTTTCTGTGCTTGGGATCAGCAGAGCTCAGAGACACTGAGGGTCTGATTCCAGACCCCTGAAATAAAAAGCATGTCACCTGGGCTTTTTATTTCCATGTAAAGGAATGAATATAAAGTACACATAAAGGTTGTGTTTACACTCTACTTCTGTTTAGTTGTGATAATGCAGTTAGTGTTGTGTTTATATCTTTTACTTAAAAATACTTTGTTGCTAAAAAATGCTCATCTGCCTTCCATAGGTGGTAAGCATTTTGCTGGCTGAGAGTCACCTTGGTGTCGGGCACCTTGGCTGATCATGATGATGGGTGCTGGAGGGTGGGGTGGCTAGGACATTCTCCCAAGCCCACAGTTTCCTAAGTCTGGTGCACTGACTGACCCTTCCGTGTAATGCTTCTCTGCAACATGGAGTGTGGTTTGAGGGCCTTCTACTGCCAGTAGAGTGTCTTTCACAGGTTTTACTAAACCTTGCTCTTGGTGTTAGCTAAGTTCTGAGACAGTCTGAGCCTTTGTTGTCATTCATCGCCACTACTTCTGTTTCAGGAAACCACTTCCTCCGCTTCCCTGTCAGAAACAACTCCTGGCTCCTTATCATGAGGATGCCTCCTATCATGAGGGTGCAGAAATTCAGTCACATCGTCAGGCTGTGCTTCTGATTCTAGGTAGACGTGCTACTTGCACAGCTCTATTACTCCCCCCCTGAAGTCCCACTCTCCACAGCTACCGGTGAGGTTGGGTCAGCTCTGTCCACACCAACCATTGGCATTTTGCACTCCTCTCAGTGGCATCTGGAATGGGTCTTGTTTCCAGAAAGCTTCCCATCTGCTTTGTCCAGCTGTGTGAGAACTGTCGTCTTATGCAGTTGATCTCTTTTCTTTTTCTTTTTTTTTTTTGGTATGGGGGCGTTGAACTCATGCCCTTGTGCTTACCAGGCAGGTGCTTGTGCTGCTGAGCTAAACCCCCAGCCCATTGCAGTTGATTATTTTAACTGGTGAAACTTGGAAGTTGAGATTACTCCTTGACCCAGAGGATGCAGGTGGGTGTTACGTCATCAGGCATGAACACAGCTTTAGTCTGTGCATCGCCCAAGGAGCTCTTGTGTGACCAGGTGCATTGTCAGTGAGCAACCATTTTAAAAGGCCCCCCCCTTTTCCTCAGAGCTTTGGCTCAAACCCAGGGTTTCACGCATGCTAGGCAAGCATTTCTCAGACCTTAGAATTCTTTTTTCTTTTTGTCTTTTTGAGACAATGTTTTACTATACAGTCAGGACTGGCCTTGAACTCATAGCATCCTCTGCCCTTGGAATTATAAGGGGGTGTCACCACACCCGACTCTGGAATCCATTTTTATTGAGCAGTAGGTCTTAGCAGTGGGCATAGCATACTTAGCAGAGATACTATTGTTGTGATAAGGATCTGAAGTGTCCCCCAAAGGGGGAGGGGCTTTTAAAAGGTGAGTGGATCAGCATATCTCTATGAATCTATAGATGAAATCATAGTTTGATGGCATCATTGGGAGGTGATAGAATTTAGGAGGTGTATTTAGCCTGTATTTTATCCATTGCCCCTTCCTCTTGGGCTCTCTTTCTGGGGTGAGCAGCTTTCCTCCACCATGTCCTTCTCCTCGGGTGTTTTTGCCTTAACACGTGGGGCCAGGTGATCATGGACTAAAACTAAAACTTCTGAAGTCCTGAGTCAAAATCTTCTGTCCTGCTGGGGATTCAGCTCAGTGGCTTAAGCACCTACCTAGCAAGCGCGAGGTCATGAGTTCAATCCCTGGTACAAAAAAAAAAACAAAAACAAAACCTTCCGTCCTTCCAGTTGATTTTCTCGGGCACTTTGTCACAATGCACGAAAATCTGGCTAGCACAGCCATCATCCAGATGGTACGGTTCCAATTTAGCGCACATGCACAGGAGATTTAGTGCAGTTCTTGGGGCCTCTTCAGAATGGCAGATGAGACTTGACTTTGACTTCAGGCATTAGCTACAGCTCTGAGTTCTCTCCAGCTGTGAAGATTCTAGATGGTGTCTCTTTGCAGTAAGTCTGTTTTGTCTCTTGAAAATCTGTTGTCTGTTGGGGCCACCTTCATCAGCTATCTCAGCCAGGCCTTCTGCATGACTTGCTGCAGCTCCTGTAACAGCACCGTGTTCCACCTTGCACTTGGAGGTTGGAGAGATGCGTCATTCCTCAGTTCCCATGGACCAACCTCTCCAGCTTCAGACTTTCCTGCAGCTTCCTTGCCTCTTAGACTTCCTAGGATCGAAGAGTGTTAGGGCTTTGCCCTGGACTAGGCTTTTCTTACAGTAGTGTTGTGGCCGGTAGCATCTTCTCTGTAGACCACTAAAGGTCTCTCATATCAGCCATCATTCATTCACTTCAGTAGCACTATTAATTTCCCTCAGATTTTCCCTTTGCCTGGGAAAAGACGTCTGGGTTGTTTCCAATTTTTAAAATACTATGAGGAAAGCTGCTATACCCATTTTGTATAGGTTTTTGTTTGAACATAAGTTTTCATTTTCTGGAAGATGACAATACAGTCATCAGTGCATATTATAGCTTAATGTTTAGTTGTAAGAAACTGCCAATCTGTAATCCAGAACATTTTGTGCCCTTTTGCATTTTCTGTATTTTCACTAGCAGTGTGCAGAGACTCAAGCCCTTCTTTTCTCACTAGCATTTAGTGGTGTTCTCCTTGACTGTTCTCAGCTAAGCAGTGACACATCCATGTGGCTGTGATTTGCACCTCTCTAGTGTCAACCATACTGGGTATTTAGAATCAAAACAGGCCGGTTAGAACATGAGTGAAATAGATAAAGACACATTTCACCAGATGGGATTTATAGATGGTAAATAAGCACCTTGGTCGTCTCTCATTTTTTGTCTTGCTGGATTTGTTTTTCTTTTCTTTTTTTGTGCTGTCTTTGGTTTTGTTACTTTAGGATAATATGAACTTCACAAAGTAAATTTGGAATTTTTTTTCTTTTTGATATTGGGGATCGAACTCACAACCACATGCTTGCAAGGCAGGCACTTATGCTGCTGAGCTAAATCCCTGGCCCTATTTTCTAGAAGGAATTGCATGAAAAATGGTGTTAGTTTTTTCAGTGTTGGTAGAATTACAGAGTGAATCCAATGTCCAGTCCTGGAGGTTTTTGGAGAGAGTTTAGAATATTGATTCAATCTCCTTAATAGTCACAGGATTATTCAAATTATTTTATATTAGGTGACTTATGTTTGTCTTTTTTGAGGAAGTGGTTCATTTAGTTTAATTTTCATAGTTTATAGTGTTCCTTCATGACTCTTGTGATGTCTTAGAGGTTTGTAAGGACATGCTTTGTTTCTCACCTTAGTAATTTGTCATGTTTTTTTGGGGGAGGGGGTTGTTTTGTCAGTTTTTCTAGAGATTTGCCAGTTACACTGATCTTTTCAAAGAATCAGCTATTTGACTTTCTCTTGGTTCCTTTTTTTTTGGTTTTCTACCTGGGATTGAACTCATGACCTTGCACTTGCCAGGCAGGTGCTCATGCTACTGAGCTAAATCTCTGGCCCTCTCTTGGTTCTTATTATTTGCTTCATTTCGTTTACTTTGAGTTTATTTTACTTTTTCTCAGTTCTTTTGGTGAGAGACTAGACTAGAGATTCAAAACTTTTCCTCTTTTCTGATGTTTACCTATAGTGCTATAAATTGGCTTCTTAGCCACCTGCATACCACACATTTTAATATATTGTAATGTCAGTTTAATTCAATTCCATGTGTTTTAGAATTTTGCTTTAGACCCCCTGTCTGACCTGTGGGTTATTTAGATGTCTGATGTTTAGCTTCCTAGTGTTTGGTGATTTTTAGTTTCTTTTGTTACTGATTTCTAGTTTGATTCTGTTGTGGTCAGAGAATACACTCACCATGATTTCAATTTTGTCAGTTTGTTAAGGCTGCTTTCAGGTCCAAAGCTGGTTTTCTTTGGTATGCATCACAGATCTGGAGAAGAGTGTAAATCCTTGCTGTCATTTGGGGTGTTTCTTGGATGTGGACTGGATCCTCTTTGTTGAACACACTATTAATTCTTCTTATCTGTGCTGGTTTTCTGTCTGGTTGTTCTGTGAGGTGTTGAGAGAGGAGAGTTGAAGTCTCTAGCTGTAATTTTGAATCTATTTCCCATTTCAGGCTTAATTATATTTGCTTCACATATTTTATAGCTGTGTTGTTTATTACATATACTACTATGACTTGAGTCTCTCCCAATTTCCTGGGGACCCTAATTCTCTGGGCAACAGTGTGAAGAGGGGTGCCTTTGGGCAGTGAGTAGACTGAGGGTCCCACCCTCATCGATGGGTCAGTGCCATGGCCAGCAAGGCTGAGCCAGACTGCTCACCGATCTCTGCTCTGCTCTGGAGGGTGCAGCAGCGAGGTACCTACCCTGGAAGCTGTGGCGGTGCCCTCAGCAGACATTGAACCTGCTGGCTCCATTTTTGTTTGTTTGTTTTTGGGGGGATTCAACTCACGATCTCCCCTTGTGCTTACCAGACAAGTGCTTGAGCCACTGAGCTAAATCCTCAGCCCCTTTTTTTGGCCTTTTTTGAGGGAAGGTTTCACTCTATGGTTCATGCTGGCCTTAACTCACTTTGTAGCCAGGCTGGCCTTGAATTTGTGGCAATCCTCCTACCTCAGCCTCCTGAGTGCTGGGATTACAGGTGTGTGCTGTCATGCCTAGCTTGGCACCTTGATCTTGTTAGACTTCTGGCTTCCAGAACTATGAGAAATAAAATAATATCACTTACAAGTCTCAGGTATTTTTAATAGTATCATGAGTAGAGTAAGACTCATAATTTAGATGCTGTGTCTTGATTCCATTCACATGTCCCACTGTGTCTTTGAGAATTTTATGTCCATTTCTCTGATATATATCTAGAATCTAGTCACTGCTGGTTTTCTTTGTTCTTTCTTTTTAAACCTTTTTTTTTGTTGTTAATTTGTTTATTATTTGAAATAGAGTCTGTGTAGTTCAAACTGGCTTTGAACTCATCATTCATCATCAGGTCTCAAACTCACTGCTTTTCTTTACGTACCTTTTTTCTGTCCTGTGATCATCTTGCCTATACCGTCATATTTGAAGTGAGTTTTTTGTAGACAGCATATAGTTGGGTCCTGATTTTTTGATGCATTAGATCAATTTTGTCTGTCATTGGATTCTTTATACCATATCTGTTTGATACAACTATTGACATGTTAGAACTTAAATCTACTACTTTTTTATTTTTTACTTTATCTGTTTTCCACTTTTCTGTCTCTCCTGCCTCTCTTTGAGTTACTTGAATATATTTTAGAATTCTGGTTTTTTTGTCATATTTTTAAATGTATCTCTTGTATAGATTTCACAGTAGTTCTAAGTGTTGCATTATATAACAAAGCTTACCCTAGTCTCCTGGTGGTGTCTTACAGTTCACACAAGGGTAGAAATTTTACGTAGGCCCATTACCATCTTCTGAAGGCCGTAAATCATCTGAGATATTTTTCCCTTACACATTCAAAACTACATCAATGTATGCATATCATTTTTGCTGCAACCTTTAAGTATAATTCAGCAAACCCAAAGGGGACAAATTGTGTTGTATTGTTTCAAGCATGCTTGTTATCTTTGCTCTTTCCATTTTTCTTTTTTTTTCTGATGAGCAAGAATTCCTTTTTCTCATCACATTCTTTCTGTTTAGGGAACATTCTTTTAGCGTGGATCTGCTGGCTGCAAGTTCTCTGCATTATTATAGGGTCATGATGGTCCTTCATTCTGTAGACACTAGTACAGATGCCTGTTCTAGTACAGGCATCTGGGTTGATAGTTCTTTTAGATCCTAGAAACATACCACTTCCTTCTTCCGATGGGAAATTTGTTTCTTTTGAGTTACTTTCCCTTGTGAATAAGATAGCTTTTCAGAGCTAGGACTCTGATGTATCCTTTTTGGACCCTGAGCTGGTCATGTTGGCTTCAGTCAACTTCTTGAATATGTAGGTCTGCAACTTATCCTGAACTTGCAGATTTTCCAGTTATAACATTGCATCTTTGACAACATTTCCAACCCTACCTTTCACAGTTGTGTAGGTTCATGAACCTCTGCTGTTTTACTTGCTCCTCATCTTCTTGCATTTGCTCTGTCTCTTTATCTGTTAACAGTATTTTCTGTCATTTTGTCAAAGTGTTGGTTACTTTTCTCTCATTGTTGGGACAAAATACCCAACACCCAAAATGAAGGAAGGAAAAGTTTATTTAGTTACAGATTGTGAAGGTTTCAGTCCATAATCAGCTGGCTTCAAGGCAGGGAGGGTAGCATGGCAGAAGGGCAGCCATTCATGGAAATAGCAAATACTAAAAGCAATAAGAGCAAAAGGGGCAAAAGGGAGGAACAAGCTTCTTTCCTTCCCTTGTGTTGTATACAAGCTACCTGCTCCAGGGTAGGTGCAGCACTCACACTGACAATGCTAGCATTAGACAATGAACCAGTCACACACTCTAGATTCAACTACCTTCAAAAGGCATGCCCCCCACCCCCATGACCACATGAGGCTTTGGGGGAACATTCAGACACAAACCATAACATGCTACCCCTGGCCCCCCACACATTCCTTTGTGCAAAAGGCATTTAATTCATCTGCAGAGTTGCCAAAATCCTAATAGTTTCATCATTGCTTAAAAATCCAAGTCCCAAGTCTTCTCCAAGATATAAGACAAACTCTTAGCTGCAAGCACCTGTAAAATAAAAACAAAGTTAAATACTTCTAACATTCAATGGCACAAGATAAACATTTTCATTTCAAAAGTTACAACAGGAGGATACAAAGGATTTGGACCAAAGCAAGCCCAAAATCTAGCAGGGCAGACACTAAGTCATATAGTTCTATGTCCAGCATCTGAGGCAATCTGTGGCACATTTTGAGCTCCAGAGGGCTTCCATGGCTTCACCCCTGTGGCACTTCCAGTGTTTATAGCTCCTAGGGTGTCTCTCTTGGGCCTGCTTTACTCTCTCCTTGCAGGTTTCCTCAGATGATCCATGTTCGTGGTTTCTCCAGACTTCTGAGGTCTCCACTGTACTTTTGGCTTCACACACTGCCTTCTCTCTCAGGCATTATGAAATCTGAGTGGAAGCCAGTAAACCTCAGAACTCTTTCTTTTCTCTTCTCCTCTTCCTCCTCCCCTCCCCCTTCCTCTTCTTCTTCTCCTCCTCCTTTTTTCTTTGTACTGGGGATTGAA